>VWZD01006844.1:1455094-1546823 GCA_013396695.1 Sakesphorus luctuosus
GGAGGTGCGGAGCGGCGCCCGCGGCGGCTCGGCCCGGCTGCAGGACGGCAGCGGAGCCTTCACCGTGCTGGGCGTGGAGCGGGTGCCGCAGGGCCGGTCGTGCCTCAGCGCAGGTACCGCGGCGGGGCCGGGGAGGGGCGGCCCTGCATGGCCTGGCCTGGCCCGGCCCGGCCCGGCCCGGCCCGGAGGAGCTCCCACAGCCCGGCCCGGCCTGTCCCGAGGGAGGGGGCGCTCCCCACGCCGCAGTGCAGGGACACGNTGCCGCAGGGCCGGTCGTGCCTCAGCGCAGGTACCGCGGCGGGGCCGGGGAGGGGCGGCCCTGCATGGCCTGGCCTGGCCCGGCCCGGCCCGGCCCGGAGGAGCTCCCACAGCCCGGCCCGGCCTGTCCCGAGGGAGGGGTCGCTCCCCACGCAGCAGTGCAGGAACAAGGATAGGGGGTTCTTCTCTTTTTTTCTTTAAAATTCCTATACCTTTCAGTTCAGCTGGAGAAACGTTGACTGCAGCGCTGCAGGAGTTGTGGCACAGAATAGGCGCACTGCTTAACTTTTCAGTGTTTTCAGTTGTCCTCCGCCCACTTTCGCAGTAGAAGGACAAATTGTTTGGGTCTTACCATATGTGAAAATCTAGACAAATCTCTCAAACTGGCTGTACAGATAATGAAGCCTTTTTTCCCTCTGAAATTCAGTTCTAAGAAACCTTTGTGCCTTGACTCCTCCTGCAAGTATTGGTAGCTTCAATTCACACTGTGTACTTGGCTTTAAATAATGTGCTTTTTGAATTAAAAAAAATGCAGAGGTTAATTAAATTTCATGCTTGCTTGTTTTCTAGGGAAGTATGTAATGGTGATGGGTGTGGTGCAGTCCTGCAGTCCTGAGCCTGTTCTTCGAGCAATAAAGATGACAGATCTCTCTGAAAACCCCGTGCATAAGGAGATGTGGAGCCTTGAAGTAGAGGATTTGCAGAGAATCATCCCCTAGATACTGTTTCTTCTGCCTTAAGTAACTAGAAGTGTACTTCCTTGGTGCAGAACATCAGACTAGTCTATGTATTTGTGGTTTCAACCAACCACCGGTTACTCTTGGAGTAAACCAAAGTGAGAAGTGGGGAGTCAGAGTTAATGTGGGGATCAATGCTCATCTGTTAATAATCACAACGTCTTCCACCGTCTCCTTTTACACCGACGTATTTGAACAACACCTTTTTGATGTTTTGAGTAAGATTGTTCCATGTTTCTGTCTATGTTAGTTGCTGTTTCTGGGAGTGTGTGCAGAGGGAGTCATTCCTGCAGCAGGGTGGTGTTCCTGGCAGCGAGGGCTGCACAGAACTCTGACCAGAGTGAACTCAATACCTGCAATGAAGGCAGAATGGGTTTCAGTCCTCTTAGGTTGTGTTTGGAAGTTACATCTTTGCCTGTATTTTCTGTTTCGATAATGACCATGTCAGTAAACTCCGGCTGTAAAGCAGATGTCTCTGGGTAACTGTAAAGCAGTCTCTCATTTAAATACCTCTCTGGTTTCTGACATACTGAAAGTGCTACGGTGACGACCCCTGTGTTTCAGGTGACGACCCCTGTGTTTCAGGTGACGACCCCTGTGTTTCAGTGAAGCGAAATGAACGGAAAGACCTGAGGCGGGATTCCTTGGAATAGGTTCTCCAGGCTCAACATGCAAATGCTTCTACCACCTCACAAAACAAGCTTTCTGCCCCTCAGTGCGTTTTTCTCTTTTCCTTTCTTGTTCCAATGTATGCTGTTTTTAGCTGTTTAAACAATTCTAACATATATTTTATCTTTCCTCCTTCTGTGGGAGAAAACAAAAGTATGAAATCAAATCAAGAAACCTTTAAAAAGCAGAAGTGTTACTACTATTTAGTTCCTGTGTAAAGAGAGCTTGGGGTCTGAATGTGCTGCATGATCCATGTGGAATTGCTTTGTGGCTTGGGACTGTGTTGTCCAGCAGTAAGAGTTATGTTAGTTGGGAATGCATGTAGGAAGGGAAGGTAATCTCTGATTGAACTAGAACTAGTCTTGAGTCTAGATTTAAGACAGTGGTGACAACTAAGTTATTAAATTGAGGGATTGTGTTTTCAAAGTGTGTGGAAATTAAATAGTGTCCTTTAAAGATTAGATCTTTGCAGATAAAGGATTGGATTTCAGAGTGCAACTCCAGCCTTGAGTTTGGTGTTCCAAACCAGACCCCACCAGAGACAGCTGGATAATGGAAGTCCTGTGTTCTGCTGATGAAATGCCAAAATAGACAGAAATTTGGTAGGCTTGAGTTTATTTATTGTTTTTAATTCTGGGAAAAAAATTAACTTGTGGAATCTTGTAGCCTTTCAGACGTGATCCATGTGGCCAGCACGTTGGCTGGCAACTGTTCTTATCTGATGATACTTTCCATCTGAATGCTTCTTATGCAGAATCTGAAACTTGTTCCAAGTATGTTCACGTTGCCATGCTTTCTAACTAGGCAGTAAAACCCTAGAAATGAACAATTAAAACTGCTGATCCTTCCTAGTGTCAGTGAATTTACAGCAGAGTTAGAAGTGCCTTTCCATCTGGCAGTGATGCATATTTACTGAATGAGTCTGAAGAGTTGTATTGATGTAGGATTGGACTGTGTTTACATAGGGCTGGATGAGATCTAGACATGAAAGGCATAGCCTGGGAACAGCTCAGAGATAGGAGCAACGTGCTGAGGGCAGTGGCTGTAGTTTGAAATGTTTATTGGTGGTGAAATGGCTTCTTTATCACCAGTGGTAAGTTACACACATCTTTTAGGAGACCTGGTGTCTGTGTCCACCTCAGCACTGCAGTCTGCAGTTGGTTTAGTTAAACTGCAGGTTTTTGCTGACTGAGCTTTTCTGAATCTTTTCCTCTACTTGCTGACATTTTACTTTGTTCTTGCACCTGTCATCTCAGGATTTTTTTGAAGGTGTTTGGGGTGCTTAGCTGGGGAGTGAAATGACATTCAGTGGCGGGGGAGAAGATGATGCGGTTTTTTTAATCACTAACTGGCATAAATATTCTTTAACTTCCAGAAATATATCATACAATTTTGGCTTTGTTACAGAACACCTCTGGAAGGGTGTAAGTTGTAAAATTACTACAGAGGAAGACTTGATTTGTACCATGTTTTATACAGCACCATCTGATGTGTGTGGGAATCTGAGCAGCTGCAGGATTTTTTCCTGACTGGTGTGGGGGTCATGTTTTACTTAGAATTTGTATCAAATTAAAAGTTAAGTGTTCAGGGAGGGAGCAGAGCCAGAAGCAGCAGACAGGAGGTAACAGAGGCCAAGTGCTGGGTTTGTCTGTGAGCCATTCAAACCCAGCCAGTTCCAGCTCTGTAGAGCAGTGCAACTTCATATTCTTATGAAGAATCAATAAAAATGTACTCCAGCATAAAAATAAGGAAGTCAAATGTTTATTAGCATTATCTCATAGTTCAGGAAACTATTACTTCAATGTTCACATATTATGCAAAGACATTGGAAGGATTTTGCTGTGTTACCTTTTGCTGAGGAGCAGCTTTGTTCAAGGTGCTGTGTGGAGAAAGGTAATGCATTTCTTTAATCAACAGATCTATAATACAGAAAGTGATTTAACAGATGAGACACTTCCACACAACAGTAGCTATAACACCTTAAGGCTACTGTATAGGTAGCATAGTTATCAGTCAGCTTTTCCCAACACATCAACTGATTTCTGAGAAAAGGTTCTAAAGACACAAATGGAGAATGTGAAACTGGTGCGCAGATACCAAGAAGGATGTTTCTTATTTAACAGTGTACTCATTAATAGGGGAAAAATCAACTAGCATAAAAATGAGAACATGATTAAATGCTTTCAATTATTTATCTATTGTGGTCCTTCTGTGTGTTGGAGCACTTCCCTGGAAAGAAAAACAACAACAAAGATTGTCCAGAACTGCTGAGCAGCAGAGTTTCATTTCTGGAGAAAGAGAAGTCAGCATCTTTGCTGACTCAAGGCTGATAATGCTGCTTTCACAAAGTATTCCACTTGTACTAATCTGAGCTGGAAGAGACCTTTTGTCAGCTTTTAAATATATTCGTGCTATGGGTCAAGGCTTGTGAAGAGGCAATTTTGCCACTGAATGGGAGAATTCTTTTAAAGTAACTGATACTATTCTGTTCAATTTCTTTTGGTTGAGAATAGTTTCTTGTCAGTATACTGAAATAATTCCTCTTGCCCTCAGGGGTTCTGGGTGGAAAGCTTTCCTTTTATACTACATATGCTTCATTATATTCATTGTCTAACACCAATGCATTTGTACTTCTACTGTTCTTCCTACTCCTGCCTCCAGCTTGTCTACCTAAAATAAGTGTTCTGTTCTGGGTGCTGAAAGGGTTCTTCCATCTCCAGGGCTGGGATCTGCCATTCAGAACTGGCTTGAGCTGAAATGAAGAAGAGGTGAAGGTCCAGGTAAGTGGTTAGTAAGTAAAAGTGACATGTAATGCAACCTGTTGCTACACTGAATTACAAGAAATCTATGAAGGGAAAATAGCATCAAATATATTTATGACATCAAAAAGCTCTGCAAAAAGTGCTCCAGCATTTTAAATACAGTTTTATCTTGGATACACTAAACTGAAATAGAGATGTAGGATTCTTTCATGCTTGATAAATTCACATTTAGGAGGAAAAGGGCAGCATTATTTCTGAAGTTCATGGGCTCTGGCTCATTCAGCTGTTCCATGGAAGATCCTTGACAAGAATGAATTGCTAGGAAGTGATGCAGAGGTGGTTACTGCTGGCAGACCTTCTGTTTTGTTCTCATGGCCATGGCTGGCTATCAGTGACTGTGCGTGACTGGACTGGTCACGACAGGCTCTTTCACTGTCAAACCCAATTCTCCCGTACTGCAGTTTGGTCTGTTACACTTCCTTCTCTTCAGAGTGTTTACATGTTTAGGGACAACTCACGTCCTTCCTCAGCCCTTTGGGTTTTGCCCCAGGACCGTTTTCAATTAGTTCACAATTTCAGTAAAACATGATGTCCAAAACTGGATACATAAATAGAGAATAATTATTTCTTGTCTTCAATGTTTATTCATGCATACCTCCCCAATGTACTTTTTCTGTTTAAGAGCATGCTTTAGTAGCATGTTATTGTTGTTCACTGAGCTTGGGATCCACCTTCATGCCAATTCCTTTCCTCAGAAATGGGATAATGTAAACCAGCAGCATTAGCTGACTTCAGTTACTTGGCTACTAAGCCAGTCTAAAACGGTTTGCAGTTGAATATTCAGACTCTGATTTAACAAAATTTGGATTTCATATTCATATGTTGTAGAGTTTATATACTCTTGGAGATAAAACCACTCACTGCCTAAAAGATACCAGTGAGAAATTTCATGATCACTTACTACTTATTAACTGAATGAACTGACCACCTCAGGCAGGTGATGACACAGGGTGTTATTGCTGTGGGTGGGAGTGGGATGTGATGTACTTACAGATAGAGCTGAGTGTTCTTCTTCTAGGTTTTTATTTTATGGCCAACAAAACCACCTACAAATGCTCCTCCCTACTTTAGTGGGTAAGAAATCAGCAAATACCTGTAATGTTTTTTAAAACATGCCAGAAATGTGTTTGTAGTCACCAAATCAATCTTTTGAGGTAGTAGTGAGTTTAAAAATGCAAATGGACAACGTTTCATTAAATATATTAAGAACCCCGCCCTCTTTTCTTATTACTAACCCATAGCAAAGCATGGAGCATAAAAGGAGTATAAACCCAAGTGCTTCGTTTCAAGCAAAAGCATAATTGGCTCTTCTGCATAATTCTGTCATTTATGTAGTGTAAATGTTTCCATTGCAGTCTTGTAAAAATAAAATTACAGCTGAAGTTCTTACTTGGGCAAGAGTATCAATAATTTGTGTCCTTCCTTTAAAGTTCTCATTCAGTGAAAAGGTACAAGCATGTAGCAAGTTTGAGAGAAGACTTTCTATTCTTTCAAGGAATAACAATTCAAATGAACAATTAAGATTTGGGTATGTTCTTGGCTATCCTTAAAGACAGCAATATGTGATACATAATCAATATATAATCAATGTTACTCAAGTAGTACAAGTTACCATTGATTATATATCATTATCTACAGCAATTTGTAGTCAGCATCGTAGTTTAAAGAATATCCAGTGGAGCCAGTATACTAAAAAGTCTGTAGAGAAGATGTAAAGTGCAAATTAGTGACTATACATGACAGAGAAGATGCTGAAATAACAAGTGCTCTCATCCCTCAGCAGTGCTGGCAGCTCTGCAGCACAGTCTGCTCTCAGGCACCTGAGCTGCACAGTGGCTCTCTTGGACTGGAAATGGCAACAGTACAGCTGAATGGTGCAAGGAAAGCAAGAGGGGACTAAATTTTATTAACAATTATTCTTTTGGGACTCTGGACTTAAACAGGTGTTTTTGCTTTACGTAAGAAGAATTCTCTCCTTAGAATTGTGCAATTCCCAAGTAATGCAGCTCCAGGTAGCAGAACACGTGGCTCCAGTCACTTTTAGAGCAGTGACTGTCCTATGTGCAATGCAGCAGTGTGTGCACCTTCACTGAAAAAATGTGAGGATCTGTAACTAATTTGCACAATTACAACAGAAATGGGCCAGGCTTTTCATCTTTCTTAGCTGTATTCCAGGAATACATTTAAAAATGCAATCTGGATTAAAACACAAGTATTGATAATATGGAAATTCTACATTAAGAAAGTAGATAAATTAATAACAAGTACAAAAATATGTCCTCGAGCATGTTCAGTGTGTCTGTATAACATGCGCTGCTGTTAATATGAATCCAAAGGCATTATTCAGATGAGTAAAGATGGAAACAGAAGTAGCATCTGAGAAGAGAAACTCCTCGTGACATTGCCCCATATTCAGTAGGTAATCCTTCTGCCTCCTACACAGCAAATGAGGAAATCAGAAAGCCACTGGCCAGTGTGAAGTGGCTGGGCTATGGTGTGCTGCTGGGGAAACAGCGGGAGGGGGAGACAGCCAAGGAGCAAGAAGATTTCCAGGAATAGCCTCGGTTTTGATCATGCCCAAAGTGGGATTCATTGGTTTTATTCTCGTGCATTCTTGAATTACAGACATGTAAGTGCTAGAGCACCATAGTCAGAATATTCCTGGGGGAAAAGAATGAACCTTACCACTGTGGAGGGATTTGCACAGGGACGAAGTTGCGGTTGCAGAGATGAACAAAAGCTGCTGCCAGGCTGCAGGCAGCCCCCAGGGCCGGGGAGGTGCACGTGTCCTGTGTGCACATGGTGTAGAATGGCTTGGGGTCCACCTGAACACAAAGGCAGTGCTTAGGGGAGCAGGGGGCACCTGCAGGTAAACCCAAAGGTTTCATTTGGGTCCCCCTCCCCCCTGCCTGCTTAGGACCGTTTATAAACCTTTATTCCCTTCCTAGCATTGAGGGGGTTGTTTCTATTTCCAAATTCTAGACCTGTATCCTAAAGAGTGGCGCAGTGATGCCACTCCTCTGTAGATGTCAAGGACCTCAATTTATATTTATGGTGGTAATAACAGCTTTCTTTTTTCTGTCAGGATTGCTCTTCTGGTTATTTCTAAAGTTATCTGCAACTAAACTTCTATATGCTTGCAAGGGTAATGTGTCCTCCTTTGAAGAATGACACTTGGGTAGTTCAGACATTCCTTCGTGGCTGAAGTTCTACTTACAACTTTGAAGCAGTTCCTCAGAAGTGAATGTGGTTCTTCAAAAAACACTTTGCAGATGCTTTGCTTGGCTGTAATTGGACATGGCTTCTCTCTCTTCTGTACAAGACTGCACTTGTTCACCTGGGAAAGCAGAATTACTGGAGTTGGGGGGCTTTGTTTTTTAATACATCAGGATAGGATGAATTCTTCAGCTTTCCAGTGTGAGCTGGTTAAAGGAGGTTATGGGCAGCTCAGAACACTGCTCTGTTTATGGTTAGTAATATTGAGAGGTAACTTGCACTAATATTACAGATTAGACATTGTTTCCTTTTTTCTATTGATTCTGTTATTCGCTGAGGGGTTTGAATGTGCAGCTGCTCATACAGCAGGTAGTTGGCTTCTTCTCTTGTTTATTCTGTGGATCAGACAGGTCAAAGTTGTGCTTTTCCCTGGTTAGACACAGGAAAACAAATGCAGTGCAATGCAGTGCAGTGTGGCAACTTTCTCACTATTGAGCTGTAGCTCATCTAAGCCAGCCCAGTGTGTCAGATGGTGCCCTTTGGTGCCTGCACAGAGAAGCCCTTGAGCTCGTTACCTGCCAGCTCTGCGTGAACTCCTGCACCTTGTCAGTGGAGGAACCATTAGGAAGCATCCATTCATTTCCAGCTTCATTGTCATTGGTACCAAAAAGCCCAGCTGAGATACCTGGGATGAAATTGAAATGGAGTAAAATAGTGGTTGTAAGGAGCAGATGCAAGAAAATTACAGAAGCTCTCTCTGGGCTCCAATTATTCTGCACAGCAGTGCTCAGCTCTAATGTGGAAAAGAGAAAGTATGCCCAGGTAGCCCTTCTGGAGTTTTCCCAGCCTGCATTGCCATCTCCTGCCTTAGCTGGTCATGTGTTTCTCCACACCACATCAAGGCATCAGATCCATTCTCTGCTGCAATTAGGAGTGTGAGTTTTAGAACAGTGTGGGGCACATGGACAGGAATGCATTCCAAGTACAGCAAACCCCCTGTTTTAGGTTTTAGGCCTCCCTCTGTAGTTGTCTTGCAGGTTTGACAAGCCAAGCCTGCTCTAAAGCAGTGATTCTCCACCAGGGTTTAGGGCTGGGCTGACTGCATTACATCTGCCCCTGATTTCTGTCTGCTTTATTGCATTGAATCAACAGGAACCCATAACCATTCACTGTTCTTCCTGGAACAATCCATGCTGTATTTGGCAATTAATGGGATTGCCTAGGGCCATTTCCAGGGTGTGTATAAATGAAGAGGGGAAAAACAAGTGGAAGACAACCCAGATGCTGGTACTACAGATGGTAATAATTTAGAGAGATAAAAAATGGCTAACAGTTGACAAAAGCTGTATGTTTGATACTCACCGTGGTGCCACCCAGCCAGAGTCAGAGTACAGAGATCATACTGAAAGTCACAAGATAGAGAAACTCCTTTCTGATTAGATATTTCTATTTTGTTGGTTTCTCTCCTTGAATTAGTGGTATTCATTTCAAATGATTTATCCAGTACTTGGCAGTGCCCTTCCGTAAAGGAGAAGTTATACATCTTGGAGATCTGTTTTAAAATGAAAATGCAATTTCAAATCTGTCATGGTTAAAGTTCAATAACAGGCAAGCTCGGGGGGGGGGGCAACTTAGCCCAGAGTTAGGGAATAAGAAGGGAGTTGTGTCAAACTTCCAGAAGAGCGGGCACAAAGCCTCCCAGGTACCCCAGGGCTCCAGGCCCACTTTGATCTCCAGACCTCTTTAATGCTGCTGTTCACTGAGAACATGTCAGAGAAAAGCTGAAAAGTTCCTTTAGTGTGCAGAGAGCGAAGAGGCAGCACTTGAGTTAAACTGGCTTGGGTTTGGAGAGGTATTTTTTGATTAAGAAGTGGTTACTTTAAAGCACTTATCTGAGAGCTGGTCTGATTTATGTTCTGAAAATGAAGAATGTTTGACTTGCTCCTCCTACCTTCAGTCTGGGGTGGATACTGATCACAGTCTGGTTCATCTCCACATACAGTGATCTTGAGTTACTGATTTCCTCATTTAGTATCACAGTGAAAGCATTGTGAACAAAATCCTTGGCAAGAAGGACACTGCACTTTGATGCCAGATCATACATTTTTCCATCAAAAGTCACAAGATGTTTGGTCCCCACTAACAGAGCATGATCTAGGGATTTCAGAAGAAACATCAGTGAGTTTTCCACAGAGCAAAGTGCTGTGCATCCTGCAGCACACACTGCTTCTGGCTGGCATACTCTTAAAATATTTTCTCAAGTTATTATAAAGTACCATTACTACATTTACATTTTAGTTAGTTACCCTGTAGCTACTCTACAACAAAACTTTTTCCAGAAATGATGCAATGTAATGATTTCTTTTTTATTGCAGACACAGCTGGGTGTCCTAAAACTTTGAGAAATGTGAATTTGGATTCAAAGCTCCCCTTGATTTATTGACATGCTACTTGTAAACTTGCTCTTTGTAAACACACACACATACCTTACACATCTTACATTCTTATGCAGAAAGCAGCAAGATTATTAATTGTTTCCAAAAACTGCCCTTCCAAACCAGAGCATCAAACAGAGCTGCAGTCCAGCAATCACTGCTGGTACATCACTTAGATCATTTGGTCACTAACTGTCTTCTGGGGGGAAATCATTAAAAATGGCTCTTTCTGGAAAAGCCATTCTCTCTAAGGGAGAGTTGGGACTGTTAATGCAGTTTTTTAGCATTTAGCAATGCTTTCAAAGGCAATACTGTCCCTGAAGTTTTGGTAGGGCAGAGCTTTTTCATCCTACAGTCAGCACAGGTGAGATTACCAGTTTCAAAGCCTCTGTGCCAGGACACAGCCACGGGTGTGACTGACATTGAACCACAGAATCAACTCATAGAGCATATGGGTAAGACAGATAAATAGCACCTGCTGATTTCTAGTTTCCAGGGGATGAAGCGTGAAGAGTTGGAAAATTTGCATGAATATTAAGTAGAGGACTGTTCCTGCATGACAGCTTTGTCCAAAGTGTTGATCTTATACATACCATTACTGTCTTACAAGAATGACACCTACATAAGTTCACAGGAAAATTATTAATTAGCAACCATTCATAGTAAAGTACTACTCCAAATACGATTTTTAAAATACAGAACTGAGTGGAAATAGACCCAGTTACAAAGCAAAGCAGCACTTTGAAGGCCTTACATTCAAAGGGACTCTCCAGCATCCTCCGTTTGAATCTGTAATACTCGGCGAGGATGTTGATTTTGTACAGGTCTTGCAGAGGCCTCACCAATGTCTCTCCAATGAGGTAAGTAGGGACATGTGCCAGCTGCAGGGACTGGGCTGCTCTAGGCAGTACTGGCAGCTTCACTGCCACGGAACAGTTCCTGGGGAATACAAACGCAACAGCACAAGCCCTTATCTGCTGCACTGAGGACAGGCTGCTTCTGTATTATTAGAAAGGTGGAAGTGAAATATTCATAAGAACTGTCATCTGGTTAGAACAGCTCTGCACTGCCCAAGGCCATACAAGCTGAATTATCAGTTCTGTTTGCTGCCCAGCAGCTTGTTTTGGCCTGGCAGCCAACAGAACAACATTAGGGTGTGATGTCTTGTGCCCAAAGCAAGGAGTGCTGGGGTGGCTGTGCAGAACCCTCAGCCTGCAGACCAACAGGAACATTCACACCACCACCCAGCAGCAGGGACCCTGCAAAAACAGCAGTTACCTGGCTGAAAAACTGTACAGGTTGAGTAAGGGTTTCCAGATCCTGCTCACAGCTCTGGAAAACGAGGCCTCTGCCCACCTGAGCATCTGATGAGTAGTCTGTTGGAGAATCAGAAAAGGAGATCACAAAACCAACCTCAGTACAGCTTCAGGGCAGGGTTAGTACTGCCAAGAGTTTTAAATCAACAGTCAGTGAAATAGCACTTCAGTCTCTCCTGCATTTGTCACTTACCTGATAGGAAAAAAAAATATTCTTCCCAAATAACATTACTGAAAGTACACCAATCCTTCACTGAGTTAATGTGCTTCACTAGCTTGCAAAGGATCAGTGTCTTTGTTAATATAAATTGGCATCATGATATATTTTATGCTCTTCATTTCAGCTAGAAGACCCCAAATCTGTACATTGCTGGAATCACAATTAGTCCTCTATGGAAGAAAAAAAAAAGCTACATGAATGACCCGTAACTGCTGCACTGTGTTTTCAACCAGAACTCGTGAAACACCCTCTCCTCTAGCTGGAAAGCTACGGCTTTCAAAGCAAGACAAATATTGCAAGAACAGTAAATTAGCTGTGCACAAACTTGTTATGTGGAGAGATAACTGCACTATTTCTACAAACAAAAAGAGTTAATTATTTTTCTGTATCCATAGTTGAAAGCTGAGACTTAAATTTGTAGTCCTTGTCTTACAAACCATTAAAAGTGGAGAATTGAGTGATACCAACCACATCCAAGCCTGCTTTCACAGCCTTTAGTGCCAGCTGGATTGGCTCCATTAGCCATGCATCTTTTACAATATTGGGTAAAAAAGCCTGGATTTTCCTCAAGTACTCTTCTGTCTTCTCTTTCCAAACTTCATCCAGTGGCTTCAAGGTTACATCATAATAGGCATCCTTCAAAGTTGCCAATGGCTCTGAAGCAAACACATGAATGGAACAAACCTTAGCTGGTGTGGTAAAAGAGGCTGTTTGTTTGTGTGCTTGCTTCCCCACAGCTTCCAGCATAAGTGAAGGGAACACAGAAAACAGGAAGAGACAGCTTTGTTTTCATGGCAGTTTGGGCACATTCCACAGCTCTGTGTGGGACACAGGGTTAGGAAAAACAGAGGCATTTAGCTCTAACCTTAAACCCCTTATAAATACATCACTGTTGTCCAAAAGACATGTGAGGAGTGCTTTGCAATATGCCACCACCCGAGCTGTGCTGCACCAACTGCACCTGCTCAGGACAGGTTGGTCAGAGCTGATTTCAAACGTGGTATATCAACTGAATCCAGCTTCTGAGTGGGAAGAGCCTAGAGGTGAGTGGTCCAAAGTGAGGTTTTACTCTGGTGAGAACTGAAGATTCTCACAGCTAAATACAGCTGACCGCATTTCTCAAAGGTTTCAGGATGGGCCACAGTCCAGCTGAACAGTGAATTAGAGGCTGCTGGATAGGCTTGGAAAAAAACAGATCAAGTGAAATCCGATTAGTACAAGGCTTCAAACTCAAGAATGGATGTGAACAGCCCTTTGGGAGGAAATGCTTGCCAGGGAACTCTTAGCAGAAATCCTCCAGCTTCAGAGGATTGAACCCAGCCTCCTGCGACCAAGAGGATGTCTCATCACTGATTTCATTACAAAGGTGCTCACAGAGAGCTTACTTAGAGCTTATCGCATCAAGGCTCCCACTCTGTATGCTAAGAGCCAAGGTCAGCACTTTTTGCTGATCAAAATAGAAACCTTTATGCTGTTCAGCGTGTTTTGTAGTTTATAGTCAAGTTTGGTTTGCCCTGCACTGACACTGTCCTTATTCTCCTTGCTTTGCACAGTTTTGCTTACTTTGCAATTCATTCTGCATTTGCTGGACAATGCCTTGAACTTTCTCCAGGTAAAGCGGGACCTTGCTCCTCAGGATCTGCCCAATTCCACTTTGCTTCCACACCTGGGCGACAGCTCTGCCCATGCTGTGCAGGAGTCCTGCTGCCCTCTGCAAGGCCACGGAAGGCCAGCCAGCTGCTTCAGACAGGAAACCAAATTGCTGCACCTACAGTGGTTCCCAAAAAACAAGCAGTATCAAAATATACACTGATCTCAAGCAAAGCTCTGACTCCACTGCCAGGCAATTCTGACTCGTCTGTGTTGGTACAGAGACACAGGATCTCTACCACGAAACAGGCTTTTTGTCTGAGCTACAGGTCAGCACAGGAGTAAGCATTTAAATGTCTGAGCTAAACAAAATAGCTGCAGGCAAGATAATGATTTTAATTAACACTGTGTGAACACTTCATGTTGTTTTCGCAGATGATGTACAGATACTTACTGATCTCCTGAATCTCCACATGTATCCATCAAACTTCTTTATCTTCTCCATCAGTTTGGCTTTCAAAAGACTCCCAATTTCATCAAGCTTGTTCTGTGAGAAGATTAGTAAAAACTTTGAATTTGTGACTTAAAATTTCTTATGCTGGCTCCGTATCACTCCAAGTTTGTACTACTTTAAATGCCAGCAAATGTCCACAGTGGCCTCCCATTTCTCAGGGGAAATGACTTTGGTGTTATTCAATGCATAGACATGGGAACAGGAAGGCTAAGGATGAAAATCCAAAGAGCCTCCTCCAAGCAGGGAGTATGTGAAACCCCATTAGAAGTAAAAGCACATCAGTAATTATAACCTTATATTCTGTAACCAACATGCTGAGCAGTTACTGCTGTTCTCTCTTTGTTCACTTACCCTCCTTTAGGATCCACCCTTTAGGAGAGGGTCCCGTATTTTATACCTCTAGGTATGGCTGAACTTTTTAATTCTCACCATGGTAACTTTTCATATCAACGTGAAATTAACATTAACGTGAGTTTAAAAGTTATGTAATTTTGCCTGGCGACTCACCAAAATTCTCACCTCAATGCTATGTGGAAGGTGCTCCAGCAAACAAAATTAAACAACATTCTGGGAAAATCTCACTGGAGTTAAAAGGCACGCAAGGGTCTCACCTCAGCCTTAAGGACTGGATCCCCGCATCCATGAGCCAGCAAACTCAAGCTCCCATTAGCAGCTGCTAGAGTCACTTGCCCCGTGTTTTCCTGCCTTTGCCCATTGACGCTGAGATAGGTGTTAAGGGCAGCCATCTGCTGCCCATCAGAACAAGCACTGACTTCCAGTCCTTCCTCCAGATCCCCTTAGGGAATGAAAAGAGAGGCTTCATTTACAGGAACAACACTGACAGACATTGTTTCAAAGCTAGCTTTTAATTACTTAGGTGATCAATCAGTGTCTGAGTGTGTTAGGTGTTTGTGGGGGGAAAAATGAGATAAACAGGAGAAAATTAATCAGTGTCAGTGTTTGCTCTTTCCCTTCTGTGTGGCTTGTGAATGAGTTACAAATACAGATCTGCTACTGGCAAAGGAAGCACTGGATTAACGTAAATTTAAATAGTTCTCTCAGTCACAGTATTTACAGGCTTTTTCGCTACTTTAGTCTTCACTATCCTCATGTTTCAAAGCTGCTGAGCCTCTCAGGTCCACCCATCGCACACATTAAGTCGTTTCTACCCGAGCACTAAGGAGCATAAACAGAGACGGCTGGCAAAGGCACGTCGGATGAGTTGAGGTGAATAATTTCTACAAACTTCTGACTTCAGTGATTCACAGACTAATGGTCCTAATCTCAAATACGTCAAAGCACTTACAAGTGAGGCCATGAACCTGATAGAAATTTCCCTGCAGAGCCGTGGAAAGGGAAATGCGTAGCTGAAACACGAGTTTGAGACAACTGTCATAGCACCAAATCTACTTGGTTTGCACCAGCCGAAATGTAGCTGAAAGGTGGATGAGCCCCAATAGGAAGCACTTGCAGCAGGGCTCATTTCATCTAAATTTACTCGTCTAAAAGTTAGGCACAGCCTGAGCCAACAGCCTTCTGTCTCTGTTGCCAGTCAGAGCTGCCTGCTGTGAGAATCCTCTGCAGCCCCTGATTGCACACATCCCAGTTTATCCAGCCCAATTCAGGCAGCGGCTTCAGCACGGGCTGCAGTGAACATCAGGAGGTGCCTTTCTCTTTTCCTTCACTGAATTTGGAATTAATTGTTATCTTCAACAAGGCACACAACTCTAAGACAGTTATTTGATCACTATCTGTTATAACCCTTCCCTGGCTAGTAATCATATAAAACTATCTCCAAAACTGACCCTTGGGTAACAAGTTTTATGCTTCAGCTTTTCATTATCTGAAAGACCTTAACTTGAATCCCCATGAACTGAGCCAGCCTGGCATAGAGACATGGCCTTTCTTCCTGCCCCTTCACAGCAAGGTCAGCTGGGAACCACAGAATAGCCCCAGTTGGGAGGGACCCATAAGGATCACCAAGTCCAGCTCCTGCTGCCTGCAGGATCACCTGAAACTAAATCATATGGCCACGAGCATTGTCAGCCACGGTACGTACCTTTCAGATACCCCATGTAGTACTGAATACACTCCTTTCCTTTTGAAGCAGCTACTTTTACTTTCTCTTTCTCATCAATAATCCCCTCCACCAGGATTTGGCTCTGGACAGCTGAGGAAGTAGCAGTTCCTGTCAGGCCTAGCCAAATATCTTCAAAGGCTCTTAACTGCAGCCATAAGGGAAAAACATTTATTCAAAGCCACCACACAGAGTTAATGATTGTTCGGACATGATGCTCAAGTATTAGTGCTTCCCATAGAATGGCAAGTGGTGAGGGAACTGTTTCCCAATGCTTGGGCACTATGCAGGAGTTACACTGAGGGAGGCACAAGCATCAGAATGCCTGGCTCAGGAGCTGAGTGAGTGGACAGCACCAGGCTCCTGGACAAAATTTTAAGGGCAGCAATGAAAGCCTGACAACCCACAGTCCTGCTAATGAAGAGCTGGGACGGTGCTGAACATGGTACTTTGCTGCCTCATGTAGTTGCCACCATCAGCTTCTCCACTATATTTATTTCATAAGTTAAAAGCAACTGCAAAATAGAGGGGGGAAGGAAAAAGAAGAGACTTGTGTCAGGATGAGCCTCACGAGCTTTTCTGTGCCTTTTTTAAGGCCTGTTCTTTTTTCTGGTAAATGCTGCCTTGTGTAAGTATTGTATTTTGTTTCCCTCTTTGTTCTGATAAGGTGAAGAAAACCTGTCTCACCAAGCATTCCAGTCATGCTGAAGGTGAGCTATAAAAACACACAGCCTCTTAAAACTGGTATGCTCTGCTTGGTACACACTTACGGTGTTTGTGGCTGAGCTCTGCAGGTAACTAATGTTGGTGCCTTGGTTTCTCTCTCGGTCACACCACACGGACATTGTGTAACTGCTCCTTTATAAACAGAACTAGGGAAACCAGGAGGATCTTGTGCTGCCTGTTCTACCCTCCCGGGCTGCACCTGAGCCGTTTGGGAGATAGATGGCAGCAGGCTTTTAAAAACCAAAACCCAGTGCCACTAAAATAAAATAGAAACTTACTTCAATTTCCATAGAATAGTTCTTCACATCAGCAGAGCTCTCATCCTTTATGGATACTCCGATCAACCCCTCACCTCTCCCGTGATCACCGAGGTGGAATCTGCCCTCTGACTGCAAAATGATGTTATCTTTGTTGAGCTGGTGTTTTCCAGATAAAACAATTACCTAAGTATGCACACAAAAAAAGGTGTTAAAGCTTCCAAACAAATGGGCTCTGCAGACAGTAGTAAGAAGCCGGACAATGGCAGCATTCTTATGGAATTATGCAAGGAAGAGATGACCAAAACTCGGAGTTTCAAAACCCAGCACGTTCCCCTCCTCACAGCACTGTCTGACTTTGTTACATCTTCCATTTCTGTGGTATAACAAAGCATGTTCAGTGATTGCAGCCTGAGATCAGATGAACGGCTGGAAGAAAACTGTATTTTGTTAAAACATGTCCATTTTTGTTGCTCCTACACTTCCACCAAGTCTAGCCAGAGATTTTGATAAAGTTGGGGGTCCATGGGAGATGAGGTGGGTATTGTCCTGGTTTTGACTGGGATAGAGTTACTTTCTTTTCAGTAGCTGGTACAGTGCTGTGGTTTTGATTCAGAATAATGTTGATAGCCAAACCCCAAACCATCAGTATGTTAAGTCACATCTTTTTTTTTTTTCCTTTTTTGTCTCATGCTCTGCCAGTGAGGAGGTGCACAGAAGAATGTGAGGGAGCACAGCTGGGACAGGTGACCTGAACTGACCAAAGGGATATTCCACAGCACAAACATCATGCCCAGTATATAAACTGGGGCAGTTACCTGCAAGGGGCCAGTCTGGGTTTGAGAAGGGAGCTCTGGCATCGGCAAGCAGGAGGGGAGCACTTGTATTGTGTGTCACTTGGTTGGCTTTTTTCTTTCCCTTTTATTATAATAATAATTTTTATTATTATTTACCATTATTATAGTATTTTACTTTGTTTTCAATTACTAAACTGTTCTTATCTCAACCTACAAGTTTTTGATTCTCCTCCCCGTTCCTCGGGAAGGAGTGGGGTTGAGGGGGCAGATGTGTGATGCTTAATTTCCAGCTGGACTTCCACCATGATGCCTTTGAGCAGGAGGATCCAAGAGAATACAGAGACACCTGAATTTGAAGTGACATATATACACATTCTTTGCATTATAAACATGCTCTGTCACACCTTAGTCTTGGGAAAAGTTTTCACAGGCATCAAAACTTGGCTACTGTTTCCCGTTGCTAACAGAGTGTGACCTGCTGGAAGCTGGGATGTGTTTTAGCCACTGGGAACTGAGAGACATTTACTGCAAGTTCCAAGTTTTGTTTTTGCTGTGAGTATCTCCAGGCAACTCTGAGGTCCAATGTGTACCTAAGGAAGATCATGGATGAGTCTTCAGTTTATGTGTGCAATAGAAGTAAATAAAGGTTACATGAAGGTTCAAAAATCCATCCCTACCAGCAGAGCAATCATAAAACCCAGTAAACATTTGCCCACAGGGGAAGGCAGCATTTTTATTCCTCTCTAGTTTCCTTTTTGATCACTTATGAGCCTGTTTTGATATTCTACAGAAACAAGAAATTAACAGACCTTTGAAAGAGGAATAGGAAAGAAAGAACATAGAGGAAGTGAGAATGTTTGCAACCATAACAGGACCTACAGAATACACTACAGTGGCAAAAAGAACCTTTGTGCCTCAACCCATCAAAATACACTGGTTATTTGTTTAAGTTGCACAAGTATAGTAATACTTAGGAAGAGTTGCAGCTGAGGAAAACTGAGTCTCCAAAGCAGTAATTACATTTAAAGTGAAGTAGGTTCAGTATGTTTATGTGAGACTTACATTTGGAAGGTCACAGAACTCAAAGCTTGTATAATAATCCAGGGAAGAATAGTAGTTTGTTTCTATTTTACCCAGAATCTTCTGTTTGGTGCATGGGGTCAGAAAAATATTTTCCAGAACAGCTTCTAACTGGAATTCATCAGGGTACAAGAATTGATTTCTCTGCAGTGAACCAAGAAAATGAAGTTTAAATATGACAACGGGATCTCAGACACTCCTGGGTGCTCACACATCCTGTCCCTGTGCTGGCTTTCATTATTCTGGGAGCTTCAGGATTTTAATGTAACATTTCCAAAACATTTCCACTTGGCAATGTTTTGGATTATCAGCCTTGCTGCTGGTTCCTGTCCTACAGAATTAACTCAAGAGTTTTGCAAATTTAGAGCACAAGTGAGGCCTCTAGTTTGTGAGAACTCTTTCTCTCTTAACTCTGCTACATTTAACTTTCTTCCTATGTAGAGAAATATTTCAAAGATAAACACTGATATTTCGAAAAAATAGCACTCTACAGAAGCTTTCTTAAAACCCATGCAACATTGCATCTAAAACCAAAATAACTTCTCATCTATTAAGAACAGCTTCCATAAAATGGTGAGTCAACAGGTACAACTGCCTTCTCTTACCTCATATGTTAAATTGTGCTTGATTTTTTTGTCATCCCAGTTCAGATCTAGATATTCATTAAACAGTGTTGGTCTTTGCTCTAGAGAGCCACATGCATGCAGGTGTTCCATACTTAGTATTCTCTGAAGCTGGAAGAGAGGAAAAAATTGACACACATAAGTAATTTTTAAAAAGTATTTCCTCAAGCAGTAAGTTTCCTGGGCAAAAATACACCCCTGTGAGAACCCCTGAATGGTCTATGGCCATAAAACACTGTCAGGAAACCTGAGAAGCTGACAATTCTGTCCCCAGTACAGCCATATCTGGCAATGTGAAACAGAATTCTTCAGAGGGTTTATTTTTGTCCTCTGAGACATAAAAGGTTGGCTTCAAGTAAAAGGCTTTCATATGGTAACAAGTGCAGAAGAAAAAAATCAAGCCCATGCCTTCTGAGAGGCCAAGGCTCCTACCTGGCCTGCAGAGAGTGTCACACAACCCCCCCAGGCAGTGATGTCCGCCTTTGATGTGTCCTCCAGGGTCAGTCGGATGTCAGCAGCCTGCCCGGCATTCCCTGCCAGCTGCAGCTGCAACCAGAGAGAGGGTTTGGCCAACAGCAAGACCAGAACCAGCTGCAGGTGATCCATCAGAATGGTCCCCGTGCAGTGCAGAAACACAGAACCACAGTGAAAACTGCGGCAGATCAGCGTTCAAACTCCACAGAACTCTGTGGCCTGGAAGCTCCAGGTCGGAGGCAAACACAGGGAAACTGCACGTTACAGCCCCAGGCAATGGGAATCTTTGTTACCCTCTCTGGAAGCTGCCTGGGGTCTGTCATGCATAGCAATTAAGGACAGCACTGGAATAATGACCCTACAGGAGAATTTATTCCTCTGATTCCTGAGACTTACTGAGTGCTTAGTGCAAACCAGCTGTGAGCACCAAAGGGATCCACATGAACCAACAGCTGGCACAGCTGGCTCTGAGCAGAGTCTCCAGCCCCAGCAACTGGAGTGTCCTCATCCATGACGTGCACTTTCACACAGAAAATACACCTCAGTCCTCAATCTTGAGGGATGATTTGCAGAGTTCTACCTCCTCTTTTCCCCTAGCTGTGCTTTCAAGGGCACCTCATAATTGTATTTTAAGCCTTCCTAGTTCTTGCATTTTCATGCTTGTGTTGCAATTTCCTGTACAGTCCAAAAATTTATGTTTGCTCCACAGGGGTATCAAAGGGTTTCTCATTTGGTTTTGTTGTGGGTTTGTTTTTTTTTTTTTGGGGGTGGTTATTTAGCGGTTTTTGTGTGTGTGCTCTAGGAGTTTGTTCATTTTTTGTGGAGAAAATTTGCCTCGTTTTCCTTGCTTAGGCTGGCCCCTGTGCACTCCTGGCTTCCTCCCATCCAAAATGGGTTAATGCTAAAAGTGAAAGACTGTCAGTCAAAACCAGTGACACTTAGAAAAGGAATCAGTGCTGGTGGTTTAGACAGAAGTTGAAAATATCACTTGGTGCTCCTTACATTTTTCAGGATGATACCTGCAATTCTCAGAGATGAAAGGCACACCAACAGTAAATACAGCAGTACAGGTGTGTATTTTGCAGCCCTTTCTCATGATCTTACCTGCTGGTTGTACTTTCTGCCCCTTCTTTCTGACAGGGAATGGACCTCCAGTTGCTTGAGGGTGTAATTAAATGGGTGGGCAACAGTGGCTCTGTAGATTGTCCTGTGTCTTCCAAACTTCAGAGAAGATGACACTGATATCTGATCCATATCAACAGATGTAAAAGGAACTTGTGAGATAGAACACGTCTCACATACTGGCCTCAAACACACACCCAGCAACATTTCCCTGTACCTTTTCCTCAGAGAAATTATGTGTAATAAAGTCCTTTTTGAAGTAGTGAGGCAAATTAATGTTCAAATGAGGACATCTCTGCTACTTGAATTCTCAGTGTGACACAGCTGAAAGTAAAACTATTCTCTGTGTTTTACTAAAACCGTGAAAAATGCTTGTTTGTTGAGGCTTATTTTGGTCTCATCTTCAGGCACTGCAGGCTGCACTGCCACAGGGTGCTTAATCAGAGTCAAAGCACATGAAGGAACATCTGCATCATCAGGAACTAAATTCAGTTGTATTGCTGGGAGCAAAGTATTTTTGTGGTCATTTAAACAGTGGTGGCATTTAAATGGTTGTGGTGATTTAAGTAGTAGTAAAAAATACATTCTATACAATTGCTAAAGAAAATTTTGGAATTTTAGCACTTTTTAAAGAATTCAAGAGATTCTAATGCATTTTGCAGGCACATTTATGTTTCTGTGTGGTAACATATTCTACACATTGTCTTTTATCTTTCAATTATTTGGAAAACAACCTAGTACTGCATTTCAGACACACATATACAGACAGCACAGTCAGCAGCAAGTGTCCACATTTAACCACACTTGGACATCAACCTACCCCCAGTTCTTCTACCTCTGTCTTTTTTAATATTTATATTTTTAAAAAATAATGCTGACTTACTTTAAGAAGGCAAAGACAGGTTTGAACTGTGCCATATTTATCATTCTTGCTAATGGAGAGTGAAAGAGTGAAACACAAAAGGGCTTCAGCTGAATCAGTAGAGCTGAAAACACCAAGTACAGGTGTCACACTTCTGTGTGGTCAGACACAGCCTGGTACCCACGCAATGGGTTCTTCATCCTTTCCAGCCTCACACTAATGCTCACACTTACTCATTTGTCTTAGATTCAATTTCTTTCCCCCTGTGCTGCTTTAAACACCACATTTGTACTGTTCTTTCCACCTACTCTCAAAGGCCTTTACCCAGTGCTTTGAAGCTTGTGCATTTCATTGCCTTGGGTTAAGCAGCAAGCTGTGGGGTTACTGCAAATAAAATAGTAGCATGGCCTGAAAATGCTTCCAACAAGAGCGTCAGCTGCTCGTCTTTCATAGTCAGAGCCTTTTATATATTCAAGAAGGAGGATGCTTTGCCTCCTACTTGAATTCCCTGGCTTGTTTAATCCCCTTTTAGAAAGAAAAAGGAAAAGAAGGATCACTTGATATTCTGACATTTCCTTGCTCTGGGTTGCTGTACCTGGTCCTTCTCGTTCCACATGACAGTGAGATCATCCCAGTGATGGCGTCCCGAGTGTTTCACATGTAAGTTGGCCCTGGCATGCCACGGGAAAGGGATGGAGAGAAGGTGGAAAAGTTCCACTACAAAGGAAAAAAAAAAGTAAGATTTCCCCACCACAAATGATGACTGTTCATTTTCTGCCAAAGAGGCAGCATAGGATGTTCTCCCACTGGCAGCAGGGCAACACTTGGCTCCCAGAGAAGCAATGTCTGCTCAAACACACACATGCACCTTCCCAACAGCCACAAGGACTTTGGTGTGCTGATTTCTGCTCCATGGAAAGAAATCAAGTGAAAACAGGGCCCTCCATCTACCAGTTAAACAGCATTACCTGCAATAACCAAAAGACCCAAAGCAACTCCAGCAAGAACAGCCAGGAAAATAATCTGTTTGAAGCTGAGATCACCTTACACTGGAAGAGAAACAGCTTACAACTCTCAAACAAGTAAGTGCAGCTATTTTCTCTATATTCAGACAATAAAGCCTCAACATAAAGGATTAACATCTCAGAGTAGTGGCCAGTGTGATCAGTGCTCCCTGCAGTACCCAGTGCAGTAGAGTAACAGAAGTTACTGCAGTTTTTAAAAGGTTATTTAAGTTTTATGTTCCATATCCACAAAGCAGAAACAGTTTTCTGGAGTCAATGTTTTAAACACCAGACTTATAATGAATTTAAAGCAAATAAGATCTTAGAAGGCCTAGACTGGAACCAGCATTGAAACCACTTGGACTTGCAATTTCGAATATGGATTTTGCAATCAGATTTATGTAGTTTATTTTATTTTACTGTCAACACTGAGAAAAGACTGGAGAAACCTACCCTGAATGTCATGACCTCCAGGCAACTTTGGGAAGGGTCCAGTGTAAGTGCCTGTTACCTTTATCTCTTTGCCATCCCACAGAGCAATGTGCCTCAGCATACGGGTCCTGTGGCCTTTTTGGTAGACAGTCAGAAACACCAGCTGCCTTGGAAGAGTTTTTAACTAAAAATGAAGGAGAGGAAACACTAAATGCCAAGTTCTCTGAGAAGTTAAAAACCTAAGGGTAACTTCGGTACCACAAAGTCTTACAGGGTTTAGTTTTAGGAAAGTGCTTTTAAAAGGTTTAGTACAATGGTACTCTAAGCCCACTGCTCTTGTATAAGCAGCTACTCATTTCTACTTGTCTTCATGTCTACAGTAAATCATCTCTTCCCACAATGGAACATACATAAACAACAGTGTGTCCCCTCTACAATAGCCTGTGCTCAATATACAGTTTGATTTTCTCTCTCTTTTATCTCACAGAAAAATTCTTACATCAAAAGTCCAACTCTTACAGAATAAATCTAGAAGATAACACAACCAATATCTATTTGTGATATCTTTTTTCCTTATTTAGAAAAAGAAATATGTGGTAGCTGCATAATAAAGATTGGCAATTGGTCAGTTTGTAATACATTACTTTTCTGATTTCTATAGATCCTATATATGTGCTCCACCTGTAGGAGCAAATATAAAATCAAAGAGCAGTTTATACCATTGGACACACAACTAATCTACAGTCAAATGTTTGCTCATCCTACTGGAGAAATCAAGGGCAGGACACCTCACAGAGCAGGATCTGGTTGACCCTCACTGTTTGGCAGCCACACCCTCTAGAACAGTCACAGCCTGTCTTTGCCCCCAGAGTCAACGATACCAACCTGGGACATGGTCTGGATTATTTCAATGGCATTGGTGTAGCTGGTTCCAGTGAAAGTTAGCTTTGCTGTAACATTGAAATCCCTTTTTTCCATCCTGAGGCAGAGTTTGCCTTGTGCTTCACTCCCATCATAATTTACCTTTTACAAGTTCCCATCAAATTAAAAAAAAAGGGAAAAAAGAAAGAGTGGTGTTGCTAACATCTTTGAAAACATGAGCATCCTCAACAACAACAAAAATGTCAGAGATACTAGTACTAGACACAATGCAGCTTGACTCCTAAAGCAGTAGACAAGTCTAATTTGCAGTGATGGATGTGACAGAGAACTTACAGATAGTTACCTTAGAAGCCAGTTCTGCTGCACTGGGGAAGTACTGTAGAGAGAAGGGATGAGTCTGGAGTGCTTTTACATTCAACTCTTCACTAAAGGGAAGAAATGTACTTTTGTTCAACAATATTTCAGAAAGCACACTCTCACTGGCAGCACAGTCTGAGTTACCTCCGAGTCTGCCACGGCCTTCAGAGTTACAGATGGCAGTGCCTTCCACTGAACACTCACCCAGCTCCCAGTTTTTGATGCTTTCACACAAGTGCCAGCTCTGACCTCAGTGAAAAATCTGTGTGTGCATCCCAGGGACACAATGGAACCCACTGGACCAGGAATCACTTTGCCACAGCAAATGCATCAGCTTTTTAAAAACTGTATAGGTGTTCTGCATCTGGCTTTGCAGGCACTGTCATCGTTTACAAACTCAGAATTTACAATTGTTTGAGAATTAACAGAACTTCAAAGACTTTTCAGGGCAAAGGTCTTCTGCTAGAAACTTAGGAAATACCTGAAATACCCCAAGGCTGGAACTATCACACCTCTTAAACACCCCCAAAGCCTACACTTTTGTGCAGGTACAGCCATACTGATACCAACTTAGAAAACCAAGTCTCCACAATTTTACAAGTTTCAACTGTGCCAAAACGATTTAGTAAGATTTAAATAGTGATGTCAAGTTAAGGTATATTTTTAAATACTTGTCTGGCTCAGACCTGGAGTTTCATGGATTATTTCACTTCAGTGTTGTGGGGGCAGGCACAGAGACAGGTATGCCCCAGCTGTGAGGAGAGGAACCTCTGCAGCTCTTCAGAACCTTCCCGAGGGAAACAGACTGTTTGCTGTGACTACTCACTTATCCCAGCTCTATTATCCATTCACCAGTCACTTGGTGATTAAAACAGTGACTTTTTTCCATGGAATCACAGTGGCCTACTGACATTTTTACAGTGCTCAGAATGACTCTTTTACCCTTGCTGGTCCTTTTTCCTACTGATGGTAAAGGAGAAGTTTGTGTTTTGTTCATAGGTCAGCCTCAGAGCTCCTTCAGTCTCATTTTCAGTCAGGATTTCCTGAATTGTCATCTGTGGAGAGGGCAGATAAACAAATCACATACCAAACATTTCACCTCAACTGAGCACAACCTCTTCACTCACTTAATATCATCATCTTGACTGAAGTTTATCTTCCAGACAGGCCTTCTAGATGCTTTCTGGGAATAAACCAAAAACCTCAAGAGGTGTCTTCCCTTTTTTCTGTATGTTTCCATAGCTACTCATTTGCATTATTGATAAATATTACCCTTACTTTCAGTGTATCCTGACTTGGTTTAAGTCTAGAGCCACTGGATCTTGTTTATGTCTCCCCCACGCTCCTTTTTCATATACTGTAAAGTTTTGTGGGTTTTTTTTAAGAAACAGATTGAGCTCCACAAATCTTTTGCTCCAGGGTATTTTCTTCTTCCCTCAGCTTCTCGATCATCTACCACTTTATCCTGAAAATGGTAAAGAATCCCTCTGGAGAAGATGAAGACACTTAAACATCAACACGTGTTGTGTTTGCCAAAGTCTGTGGGAACAGTAATTTCTGAAGTGCCATGATTACATTCATACCTCACCATGAATGAGGCACCTCAAGGATTACAGTCTCTCCTTTTCTTTTTTCACTCAAGCAGAAAAGACATTTCACTAAATATTAAAGGAGAAGAAGCAGGGGATATATCTGATATCTTTCAATAAAATGTTGGCATTAAATATTCACTTGAAACACTGACACTTAAGATGCAGGTTTAATGTTGATCTAAGGTTTATGTTCAGGAAAGTCGACCTTTAATCTCACATCCTTAGTACATATCCTGTTATTTGAGGAGAAGCTGATGGGTGACTTGGATGTGTGCTGTCCTTCAAAAGGGAAGGAGATGTTTCAGCCAATACTTCTTTCTCCCAAGGGAGAAACAGGTACAGCTGTTGTTGACCCTATCAAGTAGTTGGGAATATCAATCTACTTCTGTTTATTCAACACTGAAGCATTTTAGGTGTTTGTGTTACAAGTGGTTTAACGAAGCAAAGGAGCTCTCTAGGTATGAAGGACAGCTGTTCTCTACAAGGAGTCCTTTCTACTTTAGTGAGCTCTGCCAGCTGGGAAGTGACAGGAAATGTGTACCTTCCTGAAACGATGAACCCTGAAAACTGGGAATTTCAGGTACATGACCAGTTTCCTTGGAAACAGACCACTAGCTGTGTCTTAAGTTAAATGAGGATTCAGAAAAACTGGGCAAGTCATCTCTCATCTACACTTGTGTAAACTTGGAATTACTCCAGGCCCTCACTGAGGCCACTGGGAGTGCTCTGGATTCATGCAAGTAACTCAAATGGCAGCTCTAATCCAAGCACAGCAACAGATCTCTGATGTATTACCTTAAGAAAGAAGGGAAGTCCCAGGTGATGGAGAAGAGATATTGAATGCTTCACCTCTGCCATGAATACAAATACACCAAAGAGTTGAAAGTCTGTGCTAACATCCACAGTCACAGTTATATCTTTCTCATCATATTGGATTTCACAGATAGTCTTGGTTTTGTTTTCTATATAGAAAGAACAGAATAATGTCAATTTGAGTGGCTCATTTTGGAGGAATTTCAATACTGCCTGCATAAAATCAATCCAGCCAGCTTTTGGGTCATCATTCAGGATTACAAAGCCTTGGCCTGTGGTTGGAGGAGTGTAGAGTTTTTCTGGATGTTCTTCAACTTTGACCATAGAAAGTCTTGAAGTAACAGAGCTCATGCACACACAGGTACAGGTGTTCAGTGTCAGGGCAGTTCCCATCAGTCACGTGTTTTTGTAGCAGAGCTGACTATTCTCCCAGAGTGGGGAGCAGCTGCCACTTCTAGAGAAGAGCCTTGAGCTCTCCTGACCTCTAGTGACTCCTCTGCTTCCAGCTACAGCTCAAACATGACTTGCAGAACCTTCCCCCACTTTCCTACAAGCTTTTCATTTTTGAAGAACAAAATACAGACTGCTGAATGACAAAAGTGAGATGAGAGATGTGAAACCCCCAGACTCTTTATGGAGAAGACAAACTCACAGACCACAATGCAAATCTGCAGCTGAGAGAGACGCCGGGAGGATTTATGGCAGGCCAAGCTTTGAGGGCAGCCTGGCTCCACCAGGATGGGTG
This sequence comes from Sakesphorus luctuosus, assembly GCA_013396695.1. Taxonomy (NCBI): domain Eukaryota; kingdom Metazoa; phylum Chordata; class Aves; order Passeriformes; family Thamnophilidae; genus Sakesphorus; species Sakesphorus luctuosus. The sequence continues at coordinate 1,482,715 of VWZD01006844.1, forward strand.
TGCCTCCTCTCCACAGTTCAGACAACAAAAAACATTTAGAATTATTTCACAGACTACTTTAAACTACACTGGAATTCACATTTTTTGTGCTCTGTAACAAGGGGGGGTTTGTGTGATGTTGGAATCTTAAATTTATGCCAGTATCTTAAGGATAACCTGTTTTACCAGGTGTGGTACCACACGAGATCTTTGCTGGAGCTAAAAAACCAGATGTAATGTAACTAATCACAGGTGCAGTTTCAGAATGACAGTTTTACTCACAAACAAGAGGAAGCCACTTTTTAGGTCTTAGTCACTCTGTAGCTGTTTAAGGAACAGTTGAAACACCTCAGAGAGCTCTTAAAGACCAAAAAACCTGCCAGGGTTGGCAGTGACCTACCTGATTTCTGTAAACTGAGAATCAAGTTGACTGCCTTAGGATAACCAGATGTCTGCAGTACCTCACTACTATGTGTACTTTGGCAGAAGATATCCATGTGGTCACCCACATAGTAGGAGTTTATTATGTATGTGATTGATGTTTCTCCAGCTGCAATATGCACGTATCTCTCTTGAGTGGTGTTTCTCCCTTGAACAACCACATCTATCTAAAAAATGACATCTAGACATAAGTTCTGCAAACAACATTTAAATACTATTTAATTTTAAAACAGGAGACAAATGGAAGGGAAAAAAGTTCTCTCTAGTCTATACTTATGTTAAAAATCTATCCATTAACAAAACATATCTTAGCCTTTCACTAATCATCTATAACTTTCCAGGACAAAGTCCATTTAACTGAATTTCAAACCACGCCAGCCTCATTGATCTGTGTCAAATTCTCATTAGGTTCTGTTTTATCCCACAAACACGACTCCCTTTATATGAAGGACACTTGATCCATGCCTGCTGACAATATTTACAGGTAATAGGTGCTCCAATACTTCCCTGAAAATAGCAGCCAAAGAAGTACTTCTTTAAGTACAATATTCCCAGTAAGGAGCAATATTCCAGCCCCTGGTGTGGTGTGATGAAGCTGCTCTCCTGTGGAGTTACAATATCAACAATACTCACCACTGTGCTAACACTGATCAGAACAGAATACTCTCATTCAGAAAGCAATTAATAAGAAACTTTCTCTTTCAGTAGTTCAGGTTTTAGCTAGTTTTTAATTATCAGAAAATCTCAGCTTCCATCCTGTACCTCACCAAATGGTAGTTTTTATTCAAGCTGTGGGCTATTACATCATACTATGGGATAATAATTGTAAAAACAAAACAAAACAAACAAACAAAAAAAGCCAAATTAAAACTACCTGTAAAGATGGTGGGACTCTGGCTTGTAGCAGCCATGGCAAAGTGTGATGGAAACTCCCTGTTATGTTGGTACTTGTTTCAAACTCCTGGATTTGTCCTTCAAGAACTATCAGGGGAGCACCATAAAGCACTTTCATACTAAAGTTCTTGGTCACTTTCAGGTTCAAGATAGCCTGTGTGCAACAAAAGCAAATTGTGAACAGACAGTTTAGTAAAAGTTAAGGCTCCTGTTGGTCAGGGTTCTTTCTTTGGATGAGGCAGTATCATCTCAAAAAATTAACCTTGTATAATTTTATAACACAATATAGTTACAGGTGTCTCATTTATTTTTAAATTCAACATTTTAACATGTATTCTCCAGTATGGCCATGCCTTAATGCTATTCAAGCAGTTACATGACCAATAGAGTAAGTGTTGTATTGTAGGCTTGTGTTTCTTGGACAAAAAAATATGCCCAGTAATCAGAGTGTGGGAGGAAAATACCATTTGGAATGTAAACAGTGCAATCCCATCAGGAGTCACCTGCCCAGTGTGTCCAAGGGGCAGAGCAGCTCTGCCAGGCACACAGGCACAGGAGCCGGGCTCCAACCTCTCAGTCCCATGGAAGTTCTGCTCTAGGAAGCTGTTCTGCCAACCCTCGGGAACAGACTGAGCTTCTGGAGTGCCCTCAGGGACAATGTGAGCAGCAAAGTCCCCTCAGGGCCAATGTGAGCAGCCAGACTCTGCTCTTCCCCCCAGCAGCCACAGTGTGGGCTCCCACATCCCCCCGCTGCCCTTTGCCATCCTCCAGCCACTGCTTCCCCCTGGGCACGGTTCAGGCTGCACTCCTGTCTCCTGCCATTGCCTCCCAACTCACCTGCATCTCCATCCTGTCTTTTATTTGCAAAGCCTTCAGTGCCTCCATGTTATGGGTGAGTTTGTAGTTAAGAGACACAACATCCAACTTCTGGACAAAGTTCAGTTCTTCTGTAATCTGGTCAGTTCAAGTGAATATGACAGAAGTTAACTGTGGCACACCACTGATACTGAGACTGCCCTGATTAATTGTAATTACTGTACTAATTACATATTAGAGTGAAATTATGGAAACTATGAAAACTTTATGGTGAAGAATTGTCTAATTTTTTATGTGTCACAACTTTGTACTGTAAAAGGGACTATGCTGCACCAATGAAGAGAACGGATAAGAAAGGTTGGATACAATTTGCAAATGGGAATCATGGATCATTGCTGATGTCCTACTTGTTTGTAGGAAGGATTGCACAGAAAGAGTGGTTGAAAGATACTGCCTTCATTTAATTCAAGCCTTTAATACCAAACCAGCCCCTGCAGAGTATTCCTACAGGGCCCTCATGCACAGGTATTTGAAATGGAGAAACAATATTTACCAAATCAATTAGCTCACTTCAGCCTCTATTTCACATCTTGATAATATGGAGGAAGCACTTACTTGCTTGTTGTTCACACAGAAATGAATAAATCTTTTATAGAAGTCGCTGTTTTTTTCTGATACCACATCAATTAACATCTTCATAGGAATGCCCATGTCAGCAGCTCCTTGAATGTTATGGGTTAGCACTGCATCCAGCTCTTGCCTTTCCTGTTAACATTTCACAGCATAGATAGCAAAGCACGTGTAGAACCCAAAGCTTGCTGCAACACAGAGCTCAAACCAGAAATGTAACAAATCTGTGTGTCCTACATTTCATATTAAATGAAATAAATTGTGTTGAATGTAGGGAAATTACACTGGGAAAGAGAAAAAAGAAATCAAGCCTAGGTAGGATAAAAAATTGTATATATGTTTCAGCTCAAAGGAAAAAATGGTATAAATGTTTCTCTCTGATGGCAAAGAACTCCCAGTAGCTATCTTGTTTTTCTGTGGCAGAAAGATAGAAATTACCAGTTTGACAAGAAGTGAATGATCACAAAGAACAATGGTGGTGTGGGTGTTCTCTACTCTCCTGCACCGAGGACAAGAAAAGCCAAACTTGCAGCTGTCAACAGAAAACCAAGAGATTCCCAGCCTGTCTTGTGCTACTGTTGTACTTAATAAACAAACAGCAGTGTCTCAGTTAATCAAATAATCCCTATCATTTTGCAATGTAAGTCACAATGACACAAGGAACATCAAATAGTACAATACAAACAAGAAAACTTTACAGGCAAAGAGCATAACAAGGAAATGATCCAGGAAGTGCCACAGCCTGTATCCTATTACCCTGTATATTTGTTACTGCACATTACAGGTGCCAGATTTTCAAAGATTTTATTATTTTATTTTTATTCTGCCATTTATTGCTAAAAGTTGACTATTTGTTCCCAATAAAATAGGCTAGAGTATGTTACTCAGTACTTCGTAGGTGCAGTCTAACAGCCTGCAGGATACTTACATCAGTGACTTTTACTATAAGGAGTCCTTGGAATTTACTTTCATCAACAGTGACCAATGTCTGTGAATCCAGGTTCATTTTATCCATCAAAATGTAGCCTGAACCATCAATTTTCACTGGTGCTCCAAGATCCTGTGAAAGAAAACAAAATTTAAAAGAATTCACCACTTTTACACTCACCCACATAGACACCATAGACCTCAAGCTTTTAATCCTTAATAGCATCTAGCTATAAAATCAAGCAGCAAAGCCACAGGATGTTTCAGAAATCTTGAAGCTTCTTATTACATTTGATCCGCTTTGTCTTTATTTTGAACATGTCTGATGTTTTTTGATAAATGAGCCAGCCTAAACAGAACACAGCACAATGTGGCAGCTCTTCCTAAGTGAAAACTCAAATTACTTTTCTATGCCTGGCATTTCTGTAGTGGCCTGAAGCATCCATAAAGCGATGAAACCAAGCAATATACAGAGGTTTCTTATGGCAGCTCTGTTTTTGGAAGAGGGCAGGTGAATCTCATCTCTGTGTATTCCTATTAGCTCTGACTTGCACAATGAATGCACAGATCATTGTGGTAACACCTCTCTCAAACTTTCCATACACTCAGTTTTTTGACCTAAAGATTATCTATTTACTTCATGTAGTTTGGTTGTCAGACTGCTGAGAAACTGTAACCACTGTTAAAGCCAACTTTGAATACTCTGCTTCTGAAGATTAATGCCCTGCAGAATTCTCAACTATGCTTAAAAACACCCCACATCAGAGCTAGGACAAGTCCATTAACTGTAGGTACTTATAGAAAATTTGGCTTATATCATATGAAAATACAGTGAATGACTGGCTCCAAAAGTAAGATGTAACATTAAAAGATGTTCTTTTTTCTCTGCTACCACTGAAACCCTTAAACTATTGTCTTTTGACTTTGGTAGATACAAAGACCCTGCTTTGGTACATATTCAGTAGTAAAGCACTGAATGTTTTTCAGTACCTGAATTGTTTGGCATTTATTTTCTATAAGCATTTTCCACTGAAGCCTCTTTCCAGGGTCAAAGTCCCCATTCAAGTGGAGCTCACAAGGACCCACTTTCATGCCTATTCCAAGAAGGTATTTCAGCTGTTTCCGTGCAGTGATGGACAGCTCATTTTCCCTTGGGATTTGCCCCAGCTGGGGCAGGTCATGCCTGAACTGCATCTCCAGTGCAATCTCGGGCCTGCACTCTGCCCTCACTTCCAGATGGGCAGCGTTGCCTCCGGTTTCCAGCACAGCCAGAAGCTCTGCCTGGCACTTGTCTTTCTGGATGGATCCTGTGAGCCGGGACTGAGTTGGGAAATGGAGATCCTATCGAGATGTAAAACAAAAAAAAATTCCTTTGGAATATACATACACTTTAATACAGCTATTAAGTCCTTTTTCTTCTCCCTTCAGCATACAAAAATGGAGATTTTATGTTACAGTATGAGACAAAACCTACACTCTCTGTGCTGCCATTTTTCTCCCTCTCAACAAAATCGTGATTTTGCCTGAATGGGGCCTGATGGAAGATTTTAGGACTGTCCTGCAGAATTTACAACTTCTGTATCTTTACCTCTTTACAAAGTTTTCCAACAGTACAAAATGTCTGTTCCTTCAGAGTGGCAAAGTTTACTGAACATGCCCTGCATCCTTCAGACCAGACTGATCTCAATTTTCAAATTAACCCACCCCCACTCCCCCCCCAAAAAATTAGGCCTAACAGACCTTCTTGCACCTGGTGGTACAAGGATTTTTTTTTTAATACTAAAACTTCAAGCTTGTCCTCTGCAACATCCCCAATGAACTGTTTCTCATCATTCTTGCAAAGGATTTGCAAAAACACAAAAATTTCTACTTCTATTAATACTTTAAGAGGTTTTCATTCCCTCTTCACTACGGATGGAATACACTTGGTTTGATATTGCTGCTTTGTAGCTGAGGAAGTTACTCAATTTGGGGATTTGAAAGCCAAACATAAATGCCTATGAGCACCTAGAAAAACCACTGATTTTGCAATGGTCATCCTTTGTAACATAGTCAGTGAGACTACATGGAAAACCCAAGGAAATTTCACAGCTTTGATAAAAGCAGACAGACATGGCAATGTATTTTGACAGAGTTCAAACCAAAGCTGCTGTTGAGCCTTAGGGGGCACTCTCGGGCTGTGAAGGCAACACAAGCACAGAGGGAACTGATGCCGGTCTGCGGAGAACACGTGGGAGCAGGAGGTATGAAACACCTCCTTTGCCTGCTGTGTGAGACACGTGTGCCTTTGGAGTGCCTTCCAACACTCCAGCACTTCAGCTAAACCCTTACATGGCCTGCAGTTGATCCCCAAAGTCACTTTAAAAGCCTCCAAGACCCACCTGCAGAAGTTGACACTCTGTTTCTGTTTCCAGTGTCCATTCAGCTTTATTCTGGATGCAGAGATCTCCCCGAGCCTTCAGTCTGCACGTGCCAGCCTGCAGCAACAAAATGCCCTCTGTGCTGGAGTCTGTGGCTGCAGAGAACAGGACAGAGTTTTCCAAAGGGAGCCCAAGCTGCCTGAGCCAGGGCAGGGAGTGCCTGAGCACCCCTTGGAGTGCATATTCCTGCTGGCAGGAGGTGTCTATCTGCACATCAGCTGTTCTGCCATCACACTGCAGGTTCATTAGCAAGCCCACGTTGCAGAGGTTCTGTTGAAATGAGCCCCCAAAGACCACAGCACGAGGCAATCCCATCCCCTGCAACAGAAAAGATTATACTATTTAAAACACACAAGGTAAAGCAACTGCCTTCCTAATTTGTTCCTAATTCTTGAGAAAGCATTTCTTCTTTCTGAAACAATCTGCTTTTGGAAAGGATTGTCCAAGACAGCTTGTTTCACAAGGAAATTTCTGATTTCTTTGTAAAACAACAGGAAAAAAAATAAATTGGGGCATAAATCCAACAACAACCTTTTCATAAGTAATGTAGAAGAAAAAAATCTTAACCCCCAAAACACCTCCCAGATTTCCAACAGAAAGGATATGCTTTTCACTAGACTCTAGGATATAAGTTTGTTTTAATTAAAATGTTATTATTAAACAACTATTTTATGGCAGCAGCATTGACATGTACCATTGCATTACTTCAAATTCACATCTTCACATACACTTCCCCCGCAAGTGCTCTGACTCATTTCTCTGCCAAAACAACTTTAATGACCAAAATTGTCCTGTCCATAAATAAGGGTGTCAGGAGACAGTTCTCTGTGACTCATAATGATCTGGAATACACAGACTACAAGGCAATGCAGAAAACAACCCGGCCTTACCTCTACACTGACACACTTGTTTCGAACAGTGAGCACCCACTGTGTTTCATTGCTGGCCAGGCCAACTTCTCCATCAGCCTTCAAACTGCAAGGCCCAAGGACAACAGCAAGGGTGCCCTGGTACTTGTCACTCCTCGTGGCTGACACCTTCACTTGGTTCTCTCTGGCAATGCCCAGAGAATGCAGTGAAGGCAAAGAATGCTGGAACTCAATTTCTAGCTGAGGTTGGGTGTCAGTGGTGGCACAGAACTGCAGGCAGGCAAATGTGTCATGGAAGGAAACGTGTCCAAAGAGCATGACAGTAGAGTTGCTGGCAAATATTGTCCCATTCAGTGAAACTCTTGCTGGAGCCTGAAAAATTACAGAAAACTGTTGTCAAGTCTGCTTTCTTGGGAGGCCACACAGTGTTTTTGAATGTTCATGTTACTAGAAGAGAATGATTTCCCTACACCATTTTGTATTTATCCCACATGTTTATAAATGCCTAAACAGATGGGCAATGGCCTAAAATATTTATTTTAGAATTCCATAATAGAAATAATAGGGGAAAACCCCAAATCCACTGGTCTGTTAAAACAATTACTAATACCAGAAAAATCAACTGCTATTGCTTTTCCTAGCATCACTTCTAGTTTTTGCAAACAGTGAATTGAGCTCTAGCACTGTGGTATTTTATTAAATTCCCCTCAGACCTCAACAGGAGCCACAAGTGCTATGCATATTGTCCCCATGTTACATGAGGGAAGAACTAAAGTGCATTTGTCTTTTTGGGTTTTTTGCATTAGAACACACACAGAGGAATGCGAGTCTCTGTCATTACTGTCTGTGGAGACAAATGCAACCTTCTATAGTGTCACTCACAGAAGACACTTTTAACACATCCTTAAGAATACATCCACTTACAAGGTGTATATCTATTGAACAGTTCAAGAGGCACAGGGACTTCACAAACAAATGATTAGCTAGACAGAGCAGAAATTAGAGTAAGAAGGAGTAAACTCTGAAATTCTCAGCTTATGCCTCCTTGCTCCCTTGCCCAGTTCCTGTTTCAGGTTGGCTGCTCAGTAACAGGACATGACTGTGTATACCCAGCTCAGTTCTGACTGGAAGAAGATACAGGTTGGAGAAGTCAGGTAAAACAGTTTTTGGACAGCTAAAACCTGTTTGAATCTGTGAATATTATGGGAATGAAAACATCTGAAAGTGCATGCAACACTTCCAGCCAGTTCAAACCCATTTCTGTGTGTGGGACACCTTTCAGTACTTGGATTCCCTGAGTGGTAGTTAACAACAGTATGTTGTTGACAGCAGAGTTTATAAATGAAGCCAGTACCTGAAAATGATGAAATGCAACTGCAGCATTGCAAAGGCCAGAAAGTTGTTTAGTAGAAGATCCTCCACTGCAAGCAACCTGTTGGCATTACCAACAAAGCACATTCAGAGCACAACGAAAAGCAGAGAGGACTAAAATTCAAAGGAGGGAGGTACAAGGCTAAAGGATAAAACTGATGAAGATACAGAGCTTTAAGATTAGAGTTCAGTTTCAACAATATAAACAGTTTAGTAGATCTGAGGATATATCATGTCTAATTTTGCACTGTTCTGTCCAAATAGTATCAGCGTAGGTAAAGACAGAACAGGATCTTCAAATAGTGGGATAGAAAGCAAGCAGTAAGATGGCAAAGCTGGGACTGCAAGTTATTGTGCCTGGGCAAACACCTATGCCAGTTTCATGACACAAATATTTTCTTACCCACCACATCTTGAAAACCTGCTCTTTAATTGCTAAGCAAACAATTTTTAGGCTTTGTGTACTGGCTACTGGCCTTGTTTGACAAAATTCTCTCTTCCCTCTGAGCTGCAAGCTTGGCCTCCAGGGTACATCTGAACAGCTGAGAGGTGAAACATTCAAATACACCACATCAAATACATCAGAATAGATATGGTAGGATTTCTGCAAACCTCCAGTACATGTGGAACAATGTCCATCAGTCCTCCCACATCGTGGTGAAGTGAAAGAGAAACTTCCATAGCACTGCTAGTGGTTTTCTTCTCTATTTCAATTTTGAGCTGTTCCATCTCCACTGTGGTTGTTATCCCTGCAGCAATCTTTGTGGTGAGATTCTATGCACAAAAGAAACCAAATTATGGAAAGAAACAAACATCCCAGCAACAACTGGCAAAGGCAGAGTCTGGGTCACTATGGGTAAACGTCACAGTCTGTGTCAGGGCAACAGCACTGGGGAAATAAAGTGCAAATTCATCCAAGTGGCTTCACTTCAAGTAGAGATTGTACCGTTATGCAAGACTTTCTGATTGCAGTGTACCAGTAATTCCTTCTGGTGCCAAAATATGTTGAGAGCTTAGAATCCTGGAAGGATTTGAGTCCTCAGGCAAACACAATTAAAGCAACGAAACGACTAAAAAGCAGGGCAAAGGAACTGTTTAGAATTCTTTCTCCACACACCTTTGTGTCTCACCACACTGCAGTGGTTGAACCCACTCAAGTATTAGTATGTTCGAGACTTGAGACTTGCAGCATGTGTTTGAGCCAGCAAAAAATCTGAACCCTCCTTTTATGGAAACCTAATTTGGGATGCACAAGAGCTGTATGTTGTTCACAGACCTATAGCAGAAATGCAGAGAGAACAGGGGCCAGGCAAGGCTGTCCCGGGAATGATGGTCCATGGTGTTTCTGTGGGAAGAAATCCCCAAAATGGAAATGCTGGTTAAACACTCCTGCTCTTTAGCAGACATGCAAAGCATGGCACTAGGATTAGTCAAATCCAGTCCCAGGTGCAATGCAGCACCTTGGCTCACTGATGGCTGCACACCTTAGGCCTGCTGCTCCACTTCCCATTTGTAGGGGAAAAATAAAACTGGACAAGACATCTCTTCATATGTACCACTTCACTTAAATGAGAACTGAATGCAGCATCTCATTTAGTCTGGATGCAGCTCCAAGACTGAAGATGGCAGGTACACAATATGCAAGAAGCCAGAAAACACCTTTCTTTCACACAGTACTGTAGTACCTCTCAAAAAGGCATCAGCTTTAAAAATAAATATGTATAGTGCAAAGGCAAAGCCTACAGTTATTAGAAATTGTTCTGCCAGAAGTTAAATAATCACAGGCAGAACTTTTCTTACCTCGTAATAGCCAGCAGCTTCTACAATAAAAGGGATCCCGTGCTCCTTTATGTTTGAGATGTTGTGCTTTAAGCTCACAGAGAGCTGGGATTTGGAAGGCTCTGTGGCCAGTCTGTGCCCTGCAAACACAGCAGCAATCCCTTCCCTGCCACTCTGCAGGGCTACAGCAATGCTGTGGTTTCCTGTGCCACACTCACACGTGGCAGTGACAAGGACATCCAATGGCAATCCTATTGACAGGAAAGGAAGCAAAAGCAACAGCATTTCTGGGTTCTCATTATAAAATACAGAGAAGATGTATTACAGACCAAAAGAAGCCTTCTCTAGTTTTTCATGAGAAAAGACACACCTTTCTATAAAGTGGGATCATCTCACTAGCTGCACCTACTGGTATTTATGGAAAGACATTCCCTACCATGTGAAAATCATACTGAAAAGGGATTGCCAAATTAATGTGGCATGCACTTTGGAAGTCAAGGATTTTTCTTTACTTAAAGGATATCAATGGGTATTGTGTCTGACTCCAGTAGTCAGCCATTAGAAAGTTTCAGGACAGATTTCTTTAGTCCAAAGGGACAATGGCAATTCACTCATTCAAAATTACTGATAACTCCAGCTCATGAAAACCCATGGCTTTGCTTAGGGTTTGCATAAAGCTACATATAGAGGAACTGATCAGCTTGCAGGAAAACAGAGGTACAAGACAGAAATAATTTACTCTGAAATATTTTAAAACCCTTTGAACTAGTTCTGTGCCCATTTTATTGTATTTTCTCAAGAATATTAACAAGAATGCTGCTAAGCCTGGATCACACTTTGTTCTGGTGTGAGCAAAAGCAGCTCATCTATTTCCACTGGTCTGCAGTCATGTAGATAAACTCACCTTGCCACACCACACACTCAAGGCAGAGTTTTCTTCCTACCTGCATTTTTCAGGAAGTCGATATTATGTGTGAAAGTGCCACTGACTCTGCTGTGCCCACGACTCATGGTATTGGAAAAATCCACGGAAAGAGCCTTCTCATCCACCTGGAAGGTAGCCAGCCCCCTGCTCATCTCTTCCCTCAGCTCCAGGTGTCCTTTCAGCCTTGCCTGCCCTGGCACTGCCTGACTGCCGTTCTGGAACGCAGCCACAGTCATGTTGTGTACAGTGCTGTTCCCAAGCACGCTCCTGTGCCTGAGGTGGAGTCCATACAGTGTTTTGTTGACCATCACACTGATGGTACCTGTAACAGGCAGAAATTATTACTGTGGGGAGAGTCCTTGGGGACAGAAATAACCACAATTCTAGGAGCAACATGAAAAATAACCATTAATTTCAACCAGGAGGAAGCAGATGAATTTCCATTTGTTATAACAGATACTTTGGCTAATCTAGAGAGCAAATCAGTTTATTGTTGAGAGTTTCTCTACTAGTAAAAGTACATAACAGTATTTCTGGCAGCTGTTTCTCTTTATTCACCAAAATTCTCGTGCCTTTAGGCCACAGACTACACTGAAGGCCCATTTGCAGAGGGGCTGTGACCTGCTACTTGCACAACTCCAGGCTAAACAATCCCTCTAAAGCTCTGCAGTGACCTACTCCTCCCAAGGAGACATTCAGAGGAGTAAGAGCCTCAGGTCAGCCCCTGCCATTTCAGAAGACTTACACAGGAAAGAAGCCACCCACCAGTTTGCTCAGAGCTAGATGCATTGTGCAGTTCAGTAAGGAATACATTAAAATTAAGAAGCTTCCTTGAATGGCTGCAGAACAGCAACAAAGCACAAAGTAAGAGAGTACCATCATGAACGTTGGTTTTGCACTTCAGTAATCCATTCAGAGAAAGAAGATGAGGTATGGCCTTTAATCCAGCAAATGTGTGTTGCACTCTTCCATTTAGGGACAAAACAAAACCGGCTTTCTGCTCCCTGGCTCCCATGAACTCCATGTGAAGCCCATTTTCATTAAGCTTCAACTCAGAAGATAACAGAAGTCTAAAAAGACAGAGACAGAAATTGCAAGTAAGATATTATTATGCTTAATCCATGATCGTCAAGGCACCCCTTGTCTCACTCAAAGCAGGATCAGTGACAGCAGGGTGCTCAGGAGTGTGTGTGGCCGGGTTTGGAGTATTTCCAGCTATGGAGACTCCACAGGTTTTCTGGGCACTTGTTCCAGAGTGAACACTCTTCAGTTCCTCAGTTAACCAAGACTTTGATTCCTCTACCTTGATGGAAATATTTTGCCCATGAGCTGCAACTGTATTGATTCTGGGTTTGTCAGGATTGCCTGATGGAGAAAAGCCCTCAGTTCAACAGCTCTGCCACTCTTCCTGTTTTCATTGTTCACATCCACCTCCAGCATCAGCACGTCCCTTCCACTGGAGTGAAGGTGAAGAGAGCCACTGAAATTGCTCTCACCATAACTCCTCAGGGCTGCCTGGGCCTGCACACACAGAAAAAAAGAGGAGTACATTAAGAGTCTCATATTATGATACAGAATACTGGAACATCAGTTTGAGCAATGAGACTGCAAATAACAAGCTGGGTCTGGGCAAAAGCAGGGAGGGGAGCAGAGGGGGAAAGCAGGTTTTAGTTTTCATCCTTGTCCCTCAACATTTAACTCTAATATTATTTGGCAATAAATTAAAGTAATATTACCAAGAGTAGTTTNGGGGGCTCTCAGGGAGCACATGGTGGGGCTTGGCATTGAGCACACACTTCTCCTGGGTTAATGGATTGAGAATCCTAACTCCAGGTAGAAGGACCATATCGTTGCCGATTCCTTCAGCACACTACATTAACGAGGCTACACAAGAAACCACACCGCCTTAAGTAGTTTTGTCTGTGGAGGTAATGGGTGAGTGATTTCTCTGTCTTTATCTCTACCCTGTATCCATGCTTAAGTAAAATTTGTGAACTCCACTGAACTAAGTACAATTTAACTTGACTTGGAGAGTTTTCTGAATTTCAGCCAAAACACAAGCCACCTATTCCAGCCACATGTATCCATCTAGCCAGAACAAACTCCAACCATCCAAAGTTACCTGTTTCCCCAACAGTTTATAGCTCTCCACTGGACTCAGTGAGTTGACCAACCTGGTAGTATCCCCACAGGTTTGTGTTCCAACACTGAAAAGCAGCTGCAAAGCCACTGACAGTGAGAAGCTGAGCAGCTGCCAGGCTGCCATGTGTCCCTCCTGCATGTGACAGGAGACTCAGCACAGCTCTGAGTGCACGGACTGCAACAGCTCCAAGCTCAAGCAACAAGCCTGTAACAATCAGGGAACTGACCTGTGCAGACACGTTCTTGTTGATGGTGGCCTTTACACTCACAGCACAGTCCAAGTGTTCCAGCTTGGGCTGCCTGGAAAACAGCTCCCCACTGAGGCCCAGGGCTTGTGGAAACCCCAGCTGTTGGACAGAGTGAAACATCAGAACAGATCACTGCATTCCCACCAGCTGCCTCTCTGGATTTAATGTCTGAACTTCTAGTTTTAAGTGGAGGATGCATATAAGTAAATGTGTGTATAAAATTTTACCAATTTTATCCAAACTGAAAAATAAAGCAAATGCAGTAAAAAAGTATGAAAACAAAAGGTCAGTGTGTTTCTTACAAGATATTATTAATAAATATTATTATTTAATCTGCTGAGGTACTTAGGTCTTTGTCAGGGCCAGGACTCGATTGAAGTAGGACATTTACCAGCATCAAACAATAATCGTTTTAAATACAATACAGTAAAACAGTCACCAAGATAGAAAAAATAAAATGCCAAAAATGAAACCCACAAATACCTCGAATGAATGTGTCACATCCATATGTAAAAGATGTCTAAAATCAGCCTTACTGGATTTGTTCTGATACCTCCCCAGAAAGCTGAGAACATCTTCCTTATTCACCTTCAAGACAGTCTCAAGCTCACACTTCACCTGCGGGTTAAGAACAGGGATAAACAAAGTGCATCAAGTATTAGCCCTGTACATTATGAAAGGTGAGAGAAGCCATCCCTACATGGCATCAAAAATGAGAGTTGTGAGGTATTACACTGTGACTCACAATGAAAAATGAGAAAAGCAGGAAAAAAATAACTCTATTTGGTAAGAAAGGTGAACAGACACAGCTAGAAAAGGCTGAGAACCCTGAGCCCACTCTATCCCATAACTGGTTATTATTAATAACATTAATGCATAACAATAGTCTACAAATAATATAATAAATATTCTTATCATGTATTGCTATGCAACATATTATTATGCAAAATTAAGGAGGTACCAAGCACATAATCACCCTCTGAACATTCTGGACGCAGCAGTCACATAGTGAGGAACTAAAGACCTACAGCAAGTTAGACCTGAAAACACAAAAATGTTTAAACAAACAATCTCCCTTCTTACTGAAATTAATGGGAAATTTACTCACATTTTGATGACTTAGGGTTAAAATGCATATTTCAACATCTTTTGGGAACAACCTGTGGTTATAAGGATGAGTTAGGCCAGCACAAATCTAAAAAAAAAAAAGTTTGAGAGGAAATGCAGGGAATATAAAATATCTTCAGTAAAACACTCATTTGGCTGACTTTTTTGGTATGTCAGATTAAAGGAAATTCTTGGATAACTCACATAGGGATTTTCAGGTTGGTAACCAAGGATAAGGGTTTGAACTGTTTCCTCCACCCCATTTATCAAAACTTTTGTTTCCATGAAATAGTGCTTTTGCTTTTTGTCAACAGTAAATGTCTCCTGCAGAAGGAAGCTCTGCAGAAAGGGCACTTTAAAAGGATGCCTGGAAAAAAAAACAAGGAATAAACAAAGTGTAGAAGATCTTAAACAACTACAGAAGGAAATCATGCAGAGTTCAATTTGAACTCCAAAATTTCAGTTGCAGATACCATGAGGGTGTCAGGTACAGAAGCAAAACACACAGGACAAGGCCCTCTGAGAAACTACAGAGCACAATTACAACTTCATACAAACGACCAGAAATTCTGGTAATGTGTGTAAGGAGTTTCCAGCCTGGATTTGGGAAAGGCTTGGAATGGCATGGGAGAGGACAATGCTCTAAAATTCTGACCTGCATAACCAGCACAGACATTTCATATGCCTGCATGGCCAAGACTTCATTTCAAACAGGGACAGGGTCCCAAAGCTTATGGCAGGTTTGAAAATCTCACCCAACCACCTTTCATGCCTTCTTCAGAAACAATATCTGCACACCAAGAACCCTGTGCAACAGAAGTTCAACCACTACACAGCCCCTGGAGCAGTTTACTACTTCAGTGTAATGTTTTATGGACTTTATTAAGTATTTTTGCACATTTATTTGAGTCAGATACCTTGGAGACATACCCAAACTTGTATAAGCAGACATTGGGCTGCCTTTATACATGTCAGGATATCTGGTACAGCTCTTCATTCTTCATCTACAGATGTTTCTACAGAAAAGACACCTTGCAGATTTTCAGCTCCCTCTCAGCTGCACAGGGGCTCCCTGTGCACTCCTGGGGATCCTGCTATGCCTTAAGAAAGCTGAGGTGTCCCCAGAGATGACTCAGATGTCTCAAGTCTGAGTACACATTTTTACCAAGGCCTTCAAGCTGTGTTTTGGTAATGGGTAATGAAGAGAGGAATTTCAGGGACAGCCAAAGAAGCAGTGCACTCATTCTCATCAAAAAATGGAAACATTCCAAAATCTAAACAAGACCATTTGTTACATGTCTTAAAAGAATTCCTTTGGCTTTGGAATGGTTATGCTTTTCCCAAGGACTGGGAAAAAAGCATCTGGATGGCACAGAGGATCAGATCTGGATTTTGGAAATTCTAACCACTTCTAAGTTTGGACACACCATCAGTCCTGTTGTTTTCATGAAAGGAGCCAACACATCTGACTGAGTTGCCAACAAACATGTCCCAGCACCCATGGCCTGTTGCCTTGGCCATCTTTGTTCACTGTCATTTCAGTAAAGAGGGCAAGAGTTAATGGATGCAAACAACCAGCCCACAAAGCCGGTGTGTTGAGCAAGACCAGACACGCAGATGGGACCAAGCACAGGCTTTGTGCATGTGGCACTTTCCCTTTGTAAAGCCCAGAACATTTCCCAAGGGCATCAAGATGCTCATCAAATTTAGGCCAAAACAGTCTTCAGAGATAATAATAAATAATAAGGCTACTGAACTGGAAATGGAGGCTTCCACGTTTTTGGTAGAGCATCTTCTCCTTCTTCAGCTCTTCAACCTCACCTCCCAACTGTAGTATGACAGGCTGACTTTTATAATCTCTCCATACAATCTTCACAGAAAGGTTTGTCTTCTTGGGCTGCATTCAAATCACGAGACCAGAAGAATAAAGGACAATTACACTGGATTTACTGCATTCAAATTAAGGAACATCAATCCAGTCTCTCTTTGTCCCTCTTCCCTGACTTTCTGCCCGTAGTTGGCTTCCTAAATAGGTGAAAAATACTCCAAATTACAGCACACAAGTTTTTGTTTGTTTTCTTTTTGAACCTAGTTTTACACTGCAGCCTCTCAGAGCAGGCAGAAATAGATGTAGCACTAAAAGTGTTTAAGTTTCAGCACTAACAATAACATCTCTCAGAAAGGTGAAAAACACAGCCCCGAGTCAAAACAATTGCATTTGTTTGTCTTCCTTACCGTCGGCACATTCTCATAGCTGGCTGTGAAGTTAAATTCCTGTTTTGTACTCTTCATCTTAAAGTAGAGAAGTTTGACCCGTTCATTATTCTCCAAATGAATCTCATTCTTCACAAGTGGATTCCACAGAGAGACCATTTCACTGTAGCTGTGCAGAACATTCTTCCCGAGCCGGTTAAATGTGGATGCCTGACAAACAAAGGCATTAGTCTGGCTGAGCCAGGACAGGCAGCATTCCAGGTGCCAGCAGCACAGCACAGAGGTGAAAGAAGGATCACTGCAAGAACTATTAGAAATGTGGGCCAGCTTTTCCATTATGAGAATATTCTGCATTGCCATAAAGACCTCTAAGTTTATTCCAACCTCTCCAAGCAAGAGAAAGAGAAAAAGCAGAATAGTTGAAAAGATAGTAGTGGATGAACAGTTTGTTCTCGTGCAAGAACGTTTCTCACATCCCTGCACACAGTGCCTGAAGCACCAGTGATCCAAGCAGGGAAAGCTGCAGCTCAGAATAAAGGAACAACTCAATCATAAACATCAGTTAAGATTTAGACAACTGCATAGTGACAGAGATTTATCATACTGGTTAATGCACAGCAACTGTGATTAAATCAGTTTTAAACCTCCATCGCATAGCACAGTCTAAAATTAAGTAGGAGGAAGCTTAGAAACCATAGACTTGGGGCACCTGATTCCACCCACTGTGTATTTAACCATCCTATAAAAGTGAAAGTATTCCAATAGAAAAGACAGAAGACTACGAAGGTTCTCTGACAGGTTTGTGGGATATGAGTCATTCTTTACATCACAACAAAAAAGAAACTCTTCTATTTCTCTGCATTCTAACCTGCAACTACTGCTTGGGGCTTTGTGCAGGGAGCAAGGGATACCCCTTCCAAAGAGGGGCAGAGGTGGTGGCCCTAACATGTTTTCCAAGGTGACACAGAGCCCCAGCTATGCTGATTTGATTGCCCTAGAGAGGGACAGCTCATCAGTTAAGCAGAGAAAACACACGAACACAGGCACAGCAAGTACCTCACAGAGCACACTGAGCAAGTGCTCCTGCTGGGAGCTGCCAGTGCCATTCCTGCTGGGAGCTGCCAGACCCAGAGCTGCCCCAGAGCCCTCCCACCAAAGCCATACCTGCAGGTACGTTGTAGCTGGTGTGTAAATGTGAACTTTCCCTTCCTTTTCATGGCCTTGATCTTTATAGAATAGTTCCACTACGAGATTCTTAATGGAGAGAGCTTTTCCAGTTGTCAGCTCTGTGGTCACTAAATAAGCAGAATGCTGAGGCTGGTGTACTTTGTGAGCTGCATACAGATATAGCCATGGGGTGTCTAGATTTAATCCACCTGGAAAGAACAGATATTAAAGCTGACAGAAACACGAGATTTCAAGCCATCTGGACTCAAACTCCACAAGACTGACAAGATGCCAGGGTTTTGGAATGAAGCTAAAATGCTACTGTCAACCTATTCTCTTCCAAATTACTAAAATCTCTGGATGGTATATAGTGAAATTATTACCCTCCACTACTGTAACACATAGCACACTGTAACACATAGGCAGGTTTGGTAATAAATGGAATTGCTGGAAGAGGCCAGCCAGCTAGGCTGTGGAAAGCTAGAGAGTTCAAAAACTCAGCTAGACAAAGCCACAGAGACAGTCCTGACTGGAGCAGGAGGCTGGGCTGGATAACCTCATGGTTTGCTCTTCCAACCAATGCCTCCATCTTTCTGTTACACCCACCCAAAACCACCTCAGGAAAGCCCAGTCACAGCTCCCAGTGCCTGCTTTTCTAATCCCAGACAGCAAATGGTTGGTGGTACTTCACCTTCCCACTTGCTCAGGCCGTTGGTGGTGGTGCCCTCCCAGCGCAGGGCGGCCCCGAGGGGCACCTGCTGGTTGTGCTGCACCTGCAGGCTGGTGCTGCTCCGCACGGGCCCCCGCCAGCTGTGCAGGTGCTGCAGCTGCACCCGGCAATCCACCTCCTTGGCTGGGACTTGCAGGGCAAACTGGAAGCAAACATAAACAGGGTCACACTGATGCCTGAAAAGTCTGTAAGAAAGACTCCAAGCCAAATTTTGGTAGGAGTTAAGATAAGAGGGTGGTGACTTCAATGAGCACCAGGCTCACCCAGGAATACATCAACACGCATGTGGGCAAGCTCTAATTTCCATGGCTTTTATAATATGATCCATCCTATCATTATTTTACACATCTCCAGTTCAACTTTTTTCCCACCCCAATTCCACCCCCTCAGGATTTGAGTCTGGGGTTGGTGAGATCTCCTCTTCATCAGTTTTCTTCTTCCTCAGGCTCCTGGAGTTCTTCCAATGTTCTGACTTCTGGGTCACTCTGCCCTGTGTTTATGTTTCTTTTTGATATTCTTCAACCTTCTACCTTGAAAAAAAGACTAAACTGCTACAGAATTTGAGCTCCCTGTTGTGGGACAGGGGTAGTGATAGAAAGACATTAAACTCAAGCTGCTAGAAATATTAACACATTAGATCTACTTTGCTACAGCTACTGTGTTCCCAAAATCTATAAAATGTGAAAATCAAAAATCCTTCCTGCATCAACACCTTCAGGACTGTCCAATTTACCACACATACACACAGAGCTGCTTTTGCCTCTGCACATCTGCCATTCTTTCTATAGATTTTTTTGCATGCTGATGAATTACAGATTGGGATTTCTTTAATTGTTATAACTACTGGATATTCAGAAAGGAAAATTTCACCAATTTTCAGACCATTTACTTTTGTTGGAAAGGAAAAAATAACCATAATTTTAGGTCTGTCTTTGCCAGGATCACAGATAAATTCTGTGCTTACAGGTATTCCCTACAAAAATAGAATAATAATGTAATAACATAATAAAAATAATAAAACCCACTTCAGAAAACTGTTACCTACCCTAAGATAGTAACAGAAAGAACCTGCAACTCCTGAGAAAAATGAAAATTTACACAAATAGTCTCTTTAGTTTCTTTAATAACTTTCTACAAATAAAGCAGAAGTTAACAGGGTGTTCCAATATAAATAATTATTTTCTTTCTTTATGTAGCCCATAGAATGCATTTTAAAGGAAAGCATAACCCCTCTCTGAGGATTCTGATTATACTTTAAAAACATGGGAAAACTTTTACTGATCCAGGGTAAGAAATCAGTTTATAACAAAAAACACACCAAACCCTACCAACCAAAACCCCCCCATCTGATCTTATTCAGCTCCTGCATTTCATACCAAATTCCAGCTAAATGCTGTGATACTCTGAGTTATTATAACCTGCACGCTCCTTCCACATTGTGTCAGCAAAGCAACTTCTGTGAATCTCTGCAATCATTTTATATGTATTAACTCTGCAAAAAGCTCAGACCAAATGACACCCAAACTTTTCCAGTATTTGAAAAATGGCTGCCACTTTTCTTTGAAATGTCAGGGATCTCAATGTGCCTGGGTTAAGACCTTACCTAATTAAAAATTACTAGATCTGAGTGCTTGACTTGTATTATTAATACTTGCCATTATTACAAAATAAGGTCTTGATAATTAATTAATTAATTTTTTTCTTGTTTTGACCATCAGACATTTGAAGTTAAAGTCTTACTCTTCAGCAACCATGATTACCTCCATGAAATAGCTGACTACAGATGGACTGGAACTGTTCTTCAGTGCTTGGCTGATCAGCACTTTCTCCTTGTTGTTCGTTTCATCCCAGTGTTTCCCATAGCTCACTTCCACCTGGGAGGAAAGCCAGGAGGCACTCGCTTCATGTGTCAGGTGCACCTAAAGAACAGAGACCTGCCTTTTTTCCTGGGAACTGTGCCTTTCCTCACATGCAACACAAGGACACTCACACACCAGTGCCTGGGCTGGTACCTACCCTGTGATTGTAGGCTGGAATCTGCACACAGTGAAATTGGTGCCCCACATCCAGTTTGTACACCCCAGGTGCGCCCGTCTCCACTTTCACCTTTTGCCTCACACTGCATTCATGACAAGGATTTTTTGCCTCTCCTGTTCAAGTTAAATCACAAAGTTACCTATTCAAATAAATCAGAAGTAAACTTTCAAAATCTTAATACTATAAATCTGGTACTGACTTCAAGGCTTCTGTTTTTCAAAAACATTGAAGTGAGATTTGTCTGTTTTTACACTCTGTACTTGTTGATGTATCCTACAAATCCAAAGGAAAGCACACATTAAATGAACCTGCATTTAAGGGCAGTGAGTTTCTATTCCCGTTGAAAAAAGTGATTTTTAATCAAGTGCTGGACATGCTTGTGAAAAACAACTTTTAAAGATGAACTGGTTTTATATGCAGACTCAAAGAATCAAGTTTATCCAAGTGAAAAGAGAAACTCAGCCCAGGTCTCAGATCACAGTTTCAAAACCAACCAAAATCTTTCTGTGGTGTTCTGAACATATGGGCAAATAACTGGCAGAAAAAAGAGAACTACAGACTGTTTTACTTTCTCTCTTTCTCACTGTACCTAGGAGTCCATATTTAATCCTCGTGCCATGGGACCACATGCCCTTGTGCAGCTGGAGAAGGGCACTGACATCAGCTCCAAGAATGCCTGGAAGGTGAGTCTCTCCTTCCAACGAGTATTGTCTCATCTTGTCATCAACCTTTTTCTCCAGAAATGCTACAAAAAGAGTACAAGTGATCATGCAGTGGTAGAGCTTGAAGTTAAGTTTCGCCAGTAAAAGGAATGCTACAGTGGGGAAAACACAAATGCACTCATTCAGTCTGCCCCACCGTGAGGAACACCTTGTGAAGTGAACAGGTGCAAAAAAGGCAGATCTGGATGTTCAGGCTCCTTCTGCACTGCACAGGGAGCCTGCACAACACACTTCCCAGGCACTGCTTCCAACACACTGACCTTTTCCCTCCCTGAGACCCAGCCTGTGACCATGGGGGCAGCCACCTCTGCCCCAGCCAGAGCAGGGCTGTGGCTTTGCAGCGTTTCAGGTGCAGCTCAGCCTGGAGCTCAGGGGGAAGAGGCTGAATTCCCAGCAGCACTGGTTGGGATGCAGGCACTGGCAACCCACGGGAAAGGACAAAGATTTCACCAAGAGATGATCTCCCAAAAATCAAACTGGCATTTTTCATTCCTTAGTTTAATTTGAAAATACTGTGTAACCCCATGACATTTCAGTATCTTTAGCACATGGAGAATACAGTAAAGAATACTAAGGAAAAAATTAGAGTCTTAGATTTACATTACTGATTTATTCCACTGCATTAATTTACTTTTTATACAAATAGTAAAGCCCTTTCTGATACTTTCTCTTGTATTTTCCTTTGAGTGCATTTGTGAGAAAAAAAAAGATTTCAACATTTTTGGAATGGGTCTTAAGAGACATTTCCCTGCATATTCACATCTCTGCACTGTTTAGTACTAACAAAAGTGAAAACAGAAAATGTCCTAACAGCTGCTATTGTTCTGGCATGTTTTTGTTAAGTGATTCCTTATATCTTTTTTTCTACCACCCCCTTCAATAGTAATTCAAAGCAGACTTAAAAACTTATTTTTTAACTCCTATCATTCTGAAATACGTATTTTTACTAATTTATCAAAGATAATACTTTAAAAATCAGTCTTTATTGATTTGAAAGGACTTTTAGGAATAGGTGTCCCAAACCAGGCAACCCTAACACATAAGGGCTCCAAAACTTGCATTTATATGGCAAATACTTACTGTCCTCTAACCTGAAAGAAATGCAGCATCCTTCAATAAATTACTCAGGGACACTGAAAAGGCAATCTTCTTGCCAAGCTGTTTAGTGAAGTTTCCTGACAGAATGACAGGACTGCTTTGCTTTTTCAGCTTTACCTCCAGCTGGGTCATGTATCTCTGCTCTCCACTCAGCATCTGCAAATCTGTCATTCCCTACAACAAACAAACAATACCACTCAAGAGCACAAATTGATTTAAGCTTTGAGAAAGCCATAGTGTAAACTTGGGCATTTCAGAAATGAGACCAGAAAAGGAAGAATAGATTTTTTTTTTCCTATACACCCAACAACTGACCTCCCACCCCTTCTCAAACCACAAAACTTGCCATTAGTACATAATGGGGAGGAAGGATGGATTTGTTTTTCCAGTTACATAAAAATCACAGTGGTGGGATGCTATTTCCTTCAGCTCCTGCTGCTTTGAGTAGTGGCTGAAATCACTAAGGATGTTGCAATACTGTGCCAAAAACTAATACAATTTTACTGAAAATATTGTCAGTCTCAGAGACTGAGGCTGAAATAGATGCAAATGTAACGGCCTGCAATGCTAATCAGTGTTGGGGTTCATGAGAAACATGCAAAAAGTCTTTGTTGAAATATTACTCCAGAAAAAAAAAATCTCTTAGTTAAGAAGCTCACTGTATGAAAATATAGTGTTTAAAACCAGTTGGCTTTGGAGGCCCACATAAGACATGGCATCCTGCTCTGGGCATCAGTTGCATAATGACAAAATTGCTCCTGTCCTGGAATTTAAACAAAATGTCAGCAGAGTTTCAGTGATAAACTCCCACCTGCATTTTGGTTTGCTTTTTCATTTCAGCGTTCAAACATTGGCATTCTCTTGCTTATTCCACAGTGCTTAAACCACCCCCACACAATTTCTGTAATAAATAACATTAGCTTGCAGATTCTTAAATGTAGAGAGCCCACAAAAGTGAGGAAATGAGGCTGGGCTTACTCAGAGTCTTGTGCATGGTCAGAGTACAGGTGTGGAAAACTGTGTGACCACATGTGGACATAATGAGCAAAGGCCACAGGAACCAGCAGGATCTTCTCTACTGAACTAATACTGGAAGGAACCCAAAGGTTTTGTGCACATCTGAATGTGAAAAAATTGCTTCAGATTACTTGCAGAAGTTATGCTTTAAAAGCTTTTAAACCACAGCAATTTAGCATTGAGTCTGTCTGAAAAATATATAAAAACAGAATTGGTAATTCCTCTAATGGATTGCTCACAGAACTATTTTTCCATATGTGTGTTTACAGTGCCTTTCTTCTGTGTGCTTTTATGTGAGTGTTCATCTTAGTACGAGAGCTCATGAACTGAAAACACACCTTGATGTAATACACATCCTGGTCATCCACGATCAGCTCCAGGTGTCCAGCTCGGGAACTTTTAGAAAACTCAATCCTCCCTTGGAGAAAAATAAAACTCTTTACTTTTCTGGCCACATGCTGTTCAGTGATGCTTCCTAAAACTGTACCAAAAATGGTGGTTGCTCTTGCTAGGAATAATATATACACAGAGTAAAAACAAAATAAATATCAGCTCAAAGGAAAAAAAAATAGGATCAGAGTGTACAAAGGCATTTTCCAAAGTGTCCTCAGAATACACTTCTCATTTTGAAAGGAGATTCTGAGGATATTAATTAAGAAGAGGCAACAAGGCTGTCCCAAAAAAAACCAGCTTAGTTCTGGAACTGATTTAGACACTTCCTTTAGGTCTGTGCTAAAACTTACCAGCTGTGTTGTGCTATGGAGACATTTCAGGAGTGAAAAAAATAAGTACACAAACCTTTGCATACTGTAGGGAAATCTTCCTTACCATTCATTTGAAATACTGTAGGGAAATCTTCCTTCCCATTCATTTGAAAATAACCAGGATAAAAAATAAAAAATAGAGGGGCAAATTCTGAATATGTGATCTGGTGGAATACATCAACAGAAAACATCACTTGAGCACTCTGTCAAAGCTCAGCTATGCTGTCTGTATTACTACATGTATTTATCAGTTTGTATTTCACCAATGTGTTTGTTCCTTTTGTGTTCTGTGTTACACTGTGATTGAAATGTTACTTTTTATTAGAATTCACAGCAGTATCATGGTCAGTACTTCACTGATTTGGAAACAAGTAATTTCATATCATAACTAAGAGAATGCAGCAAATCAAATACTAAGGCCAGTCCAGCATATGTCAAACATTACAGACCAAGGCACCATGTTCATCTGGTAACAGCTTTCTTGTCTAACATGAATTTATGAACCAGGTGCTGAACCTCTGACTGTGCAAAATAGTGTAAACCAAAATAGAAAACCCACTGGGCTGTAAACTGAAGGACTAACACACAACAACACAGCTTCAGCACTACATTATTGACTGAAATATATTCATATTTCTCAGTTACCTCTATTTAAGTTCTCCTAACTGGTATTAACTGATGATCAGGTTCTCAGTTGAAAAACCTACCATCAATCTCAATTTTTTTCTTAGGTTGTATAAATTGGATTCTGAATTTCTTCTGTGGGACACTAAAATTTAGGTCAATACCAATATTCCTTTTCAAGTCTGACTTTGGAGTGCCAATGAAGAAGTGAAAGACAGCTTCATTTGGGATCCACGAATCCTCCTGAAAGAGAGAGAGGATAACCACATTAGTCATTGGCACAGCAATTACAAACCAGCCTGTGACACTGAGACAACAAAGTGTTTGTGTGCACTGTTCTGGGTATTAAAAGAGTATGGACCTACTATCAGCATCAGCAATTTGTTTTCAGTGTATTTTCCTACTGTAGTGGGAACCAATTAATAATAGTGTAGACCTTGAAATGCAGGTAGCTGAATATGCAATAGTGAGACACATCACTCTGTCCTCAGAAGAATAAAGTGAAACTAAAGCCACAGTACAATGTGCCACCTGAGCAGGTTGTACTGAGTGGTACCTGAGCAGTGCAGTCATAGGCAGCCTCCAGCAGGTACTGCTGCAGGTCTCTGTCCTGCTTGGTCAGTGTGACAGCCACTCGGGAAGGGGCACTGAGGGGGCAAACCCCGCCCCTGGCTGGGGCAGGATGTGCCACCTCAGAACAGAGCTGCCAGCCCAGAATCCCAGACACTGGTGGGAGACAACAGTGGAACATCCAGTTAGAACAACCAACACAGAAAACATGCAAGGGAATGGTGCACTGGAGACCTTTTAGAACTAAAAGGTAAAAAAGGAACTCCACTGGATAAAATGATCTCATACGGATCTCTCAGAATGATCAGGCTTTCTAAGACAAACATAACAGCTGGACTCACCTTCCTCACTAGTGCAAGATCTGGTTTCTGTGTGCTCTTGGAAAACATCTCTCTCTTCTGCCTCATCCACCACTCTGAAGTAGAGTTTAGAGCTACAGCCAAGAATTGTGAACAGTCACTTAAAACAACTATGCTAAAGTTCCAGCAATATTTAAACAAAATACTCAGTTATATGGCACCTTCTCCCAGATGTGAAAAACAAGAAAGATGAAGCTGTGCTAAGGTCAGTCTAGATTTCTACTAATTAGCACTGATTCTTATCCACAGTTTCCATGTCTAATCTGCCACTATCTTGAGACTTCATCGCAGTTCTCCACAGTCAGTATTAGATTTCTCTGAGCAATTTGGTATGGTCAGCTCATTGAACTCCACTCACTTCCTGACTTCTGGACACTTGGCTTACCCTTAGGCTGTGTATTTCAGAGCTTCAAAACTTCACTAAACTGCCTGTACAAGAATTGTGGTCTCCACACTTGAAGAGAGCAAGAGAGTTAATGCTCCATCTGACAGACTCTACAGTCAGTCTTTTGTTCAAATAATGCACAATACAGGTGTGTAATTATTTTGCCTTTATTCTGGTCTGCTGTCCAGAATATCATGACAAAACCAGAATTACATGACAAAGTTTCCCAGAGTCGTAAGGGAATGAATGGTTTAAATGTGAAGTCCAGAGACTTCTAGCCTTTTCTGAACTTCGTATCCTACAGCACCAGTGTCCCAAGTCAAGAGAAACACAAAGGAACAACAGTCCACATACTGTAAATACTTTTTCATCTGTTGTCATGTCTAAGACAAGCTGACACATCGTTTACAATATGTGCCTTCTACTTGGACTTCTACCAAAACTAAAAATCCAAAGAAAAGAGAAACCCAGCAAAACAAAATGAACTAAAAAGCCTGGGTTTTATTAACACCAGCAATTAATCTGCTTAACATCTGACAGCTGATGAGGTGGTATATTACAAAATAACCCTCACCTAGCATTAAAGAACCTAACTAAGAACTCTCCAGAAGGGTTTGAGCCCACCTTAATATTACTATATTCCAAATTTCTCCAGTGTTTTTTTAAATAGCATTCTGTTCCTGGTATTGCCAAATACCATCTGTAGAAGCAATGCTAAGCTTCTCCTCCACCATGTTAATACCTTGAACTAGATTCTTTGGGCATTAAAACTCCAGAAACAGCACTGACATTCAGAAGGAAGGAACAGGAGAGCATGAAAAATCCATTTACATCTTTTATCATAAGGCTTTGATTTTAATGTATGTTTTTGTGGTAAAGGAATGCAAAATGCCTCAAATAATTTCCCTTTCTTTTTCTTCTGAATGACAGATTTGGACTATGAGTCAGATTGAAACAGTTTGTTTTCTGACAAAATGTATTTCTGCTTTACTTAATGAGCCTGTCAGTTCAGTTCTGATTCAAGAAAGTTAGCAGAGTTTCTATTTTAGGAGATGCCCTTGCTTAATCTTACCTGAAATTAATTATCTCCATAGATTCTTCCGGAGTGTTCAAGAAAACTCTGAGCTCTTGCCCTTTTTTCACCTGGATTCCCCCATCCAGACTGGTAGATGTCCTCACTCCTGCTAACCAGCCTAGGCCAGCTTGTCCCAGAGTGCCCACAGTTCCCATGTGCACAGAGAGCTGGACAAATGCACTGTGGAAAGATCCAGATACATATTCTTCTGTGAAAAGCACTTTCTTTTTAAAGCATCTAATTTAAACCTCTTCAGTAAGTACACAGCATTTGATGCTGTAACACAGTATGTTCTATGATTACAATAATGAACTATTTAGTTCCAGAAATAACTGAAAAAATTGAATGTACAGACATACATGTTCTAACATGAGTTACTGTTCTACTGTATCTCCTAAGTAAGGGATTTAAACCCAGACTTCAGCATGAAATATTAAGAAAATGAAAGAATTAGGACTGAGTATCACAGTGCAAGTTTATGTCTGTCTATACAGAACTTAGAGAAGTTTAGTAATGCATTCATATGTCCAAAAACTAAAATAGCCAGGTAAGGAAACACAGGGTTAAATCATCCATTGGTTTGTACATCCATAACCTGTGACTGCGTGTCTGATACTGAAAAAAATCCCAAATGCAATCCCTGTGACAGGGCAAACATTCAAAAGATGATCTGCACACAAGAATTGAGGAGTGTGATTTAGAGACTGAGAGCAATATTCAGCTTAAACCAGCACTGGAACGGCACAGCAGCAGAGCTCAGAACCAGAGGCAAGGCAGGAAATCGCTGCTCCCTCCCACCAGAGCAGCACAAGGCTGGGGGCTGCCTTTGTTCCTCCTAATGGGTTACAAGGGAAGTTCACAGAAAACCCACATCAGGAATTGCTGCTCGACATCAGGAATGTGTGGAAGTGACCCACTGCAGCAGTTATTACCTTGGCTTGATATACCCATCTAGAAAGAAATCTGACTGCTGTTTGAAGTCCGCATTGCCTTTGATTTTTATGTTGATTGCTGCTGAGGCATTGACTGCCAGCTGAACAGGAAAGCCTGAAATTGCTGGAAACTGCAATTCTTCAGTGGCCAAACTCATCCTCTTACTGAACTGGACCTCCTGACCCTGTGGTGAAAAATACCAAACAAGAACCAGAATTTTATTTTGCATAATAAAGTCAGTATTCAGAAACGTTTCCAGGTAAAACTATCAGCTGTTTCTGTCTGCTGTGAAAATGCTTTTACCTGAGCTGACTGGGGACACAATGGAGAAAGCAGCAGAAAGCCTGCACCTGGCCAGGGCAGGACTCAGACACCAGTCTGACCCCAGCTAAGGAAAGAATTAGTTTTCATTTAACCATGAATGGATTTGAATGAGAGAAGCAAGAGATAAGAACCATTAGATGGCAGAACAAGTCCTTGTTCTGAATAAGTTTTAATGTACTGAATGCTGTTTAAACCAAATGTACACTGTGCCTTTTAGAGTTCAACACAGAGAAACAAGGAATACTTTGTATCTTTTACATATCTGTCAGAAAGGGGTTTCTCAAGACACTGACTTTCAAATAGAAAAAAGGTTCCTTTTACCTTCAGAAGTTTGACAGCCAACTCAGCCAGATTTAAGGAATAGTGTTTCATTTGTTTTCTTAAATCTTCACAATCTAAGAAGGTAAGTTCATTTCCAAAGATTTTTATGCTTAGTTCACATTTCAGCACCTCCTTTCTCTCCGTTCTCTCAGTGAACTGACATGTGACAAAGAAAGAAGTCAAAGAGAAGGATGTTATCATTTCCTTCAAACTCAGAGTACACAATTCCTCAATGCAGGCTGTTATTAGTAAACAGACATCAGGCTCCCTGTCACAAACCCTTCCTGGGCCAGTACCTGTTCTTCCCAGCTAAACTTCAGCTCCATACCCCACAAACTGACTGTCTCTGTGAGCACAGGGCATGGCCAGCCGTAGGATGACTGGCGAAGGAGAAGTATTGTAATACATACCCACTAACAGGTGGAGCTTTGAAAAACACAATCTCAATACAACATTAGGGATGCCATGATTGCTAAACAAACTGCTGAGAAGTAAAAATTGTACATTTCCTCTCCTTATGAATTGATACAACAGCAGCACAAGTGATCTTGAGCTCACTGTAAGAAGAAACCTCAAAAAGATGAGTCCCAAAAGAAGAGATGATCTAAGACGGTCTAAATAAACCACGGCCCCGAGTTTTCCAGCTAACACATCAACAATGAAGTCAATTCTCTCAGCTTTCCTGGTGTATATATGTTTTCAAATATGGGTAAATTCACAAAGGGTCAATGTAACATCCAACATCAAACTGGGAAGTCAGATCACAAACAACACACCTCTGGAATTTAACACCAAGCAGCTGTTTGCAATGCCAAAGCACCCAACAGACAACAGGACATCAGCACAAAGAGGATCAGAGCTCAAAATAATGTGAGGAAACCCAAAACACAGGCAAGATATTCTGGCTGAGAGTCTTTGTTTTGAGAGAATAAAACAACCTGCAAAACTGACTCTTTGCTGTATTTTAAGCAGCTGTTAAGTCGTCTGCAAGTGAGCAGAGCAGGTTACATGTGCTGCATGCCAAGGGCTCACAGCAACACAGAGCAGTGTCCAGTGTGGGATGGGGCCCTAAATCTACCTGGGGAATGCCATTACTTTTTCCAAGAGCTACAGAGTCAGTTACCTGTTTGACCAGCTCACTCATCTTACTGTACTTTCCAGCAGGACAGTTGTGGTTTGTTTTCCTCAGCTTTGGTTTGCCTCTCCTGGTGACGGGATGGTCGGAGGGGCCGTATCGCTGTGCACTCCGCTGCCTCTGCTTGACCTGCCCTGCCTTTTCCTCTGGGTGGGCTGACTTGTGCTTTCTTTCATTGGTGCTTCCAAAAAAATAGTCACTGAAGGAAGCAGAATGCTGCCCAAAAAGCTTCTGGGCAAGAGTTTCAGCATTCTCCACTCGTACACCAACCTAGGGAAGAGCACGCACCTTGGAAAGCCTGACAATGATGTGAATAAGCCATGTCCAGTTCAAGAAGCAGAAATTACAAAAATATAGCCAGATGCAACCAAAAATGAAAGATTTGCCAAACAAGATCACAGCAGTCTATGAAGTTTAGCATTCTGCCTCATGCAGCATCCAATACTAGATATTTCAGTATTAAATCCTTCCACAAAAATTAGTTGGTTGTGTAAAGCTCAGTTCAAAATAAAAATACTTCTTTATTCAGGTACCGGTTCATTTACACCATGATGGGACAATTTGAGCTACTGCTATTTTAGCATGTTACAAACAGTATTTTGGTTGGAACACCGTACCACATCCTTTCTATGGTTCTGAAATAAGATTCTGTTTGGAAGTTTGCTTAAAACAGCATTAATAACACACAGAAATCCAGGGTATATAACACTGAAAAAAATACCTTGTCCCCTTGCAAGCATAAACTTGAGATCTGAAGGCTGAATTAAATTCTTTCTTCCACATGTACATCATTGTGTGGCACAGCAGAGGCACAACTAAAGGTGAGGCTGCAGGCAGGTCACTGAAATGTCCCAAGCACAGGATGCTCAGTGGCACTAAACAGTGACTTGGCTCAGTGTAACTGAGTCTGTCCCCTGTATTAAAGGTACCCAAGCCAGTTGATTTTCCACTGTAAATCACATTACTGGCCTAAACAGGAGCTAGACCAGTGTCTCAGGAAGCACTGACTTTAATCTTTCATTTGAATCAACAACAGGAGCTGGGGATAACTCTCCTGGCTGGTGCATGACACCAGCAGGGTGACAGTGCTTTTATTGGCTCAGTCCATCACACAGAGGAGTCACCAGCCTGAGGCAACTGTGCTGGAGCAGTGACAAGCACACCTTGCTTAAGGAACTGCAATGGGAAAACATTTTTACATCAATACACCAAGTGTCCCTTGAGGAGGAGGATTTAAAAAACCAAACAATGAAGAAAATCCCCAAACTTGCCTCCAGGAAATTTACAGCCTGTCCCATAAGGTGAACAGTCAAATTTGTCATGACTGATCGTGGTAGGAAAGATGCAGGAGAAAACACCACTGAGGCTTCCATATTTGCACCTGCACCAGCTGCAATGGAAAACACAGACGTCTGTCAGTTGGAGAGCAGCTGTTCTCATAGACTTTGCAAAGCTCATCATTCTTTGGGAAACTGGACTCTGCTCATTGAGATGATGGTGAATAAAACACTGTCAGTGGATGAAACTATTCAACTTTTTAATACAGCAAAGACACTACTGTAAGCAATTTCCATTTACTGGAATTCCATATTTACTGGATATCTCACTAATATCAAAAGAAAAGCATTTACAATACATAATATACACAAATGCACTAGAAGAAATGGAAAAAATGTTACTCTGAAAAGCATCATGTAGCATTTTCACTGAAAACAAGTGATGAACAGATAGTAAAATAGGAAGGAACTGGTTTCAATCTTTTCTTATACCAAGGGAAGTACATGAATCAGGGGAAAAAACACATCCCAAACCCCTGTTGCTGCAATGGAAGCTCAGTAAGGAAGGGATCAAAAGTTGATGCTCACAAAAATAATCTTAAAAGTTCAATGGTTCTTAGTTTCCTCCCCCACAAAAGGCACAAGAGTTCCTGGTGTCTGGCTTGCTGGAATTATATTCTGTATACTCCAAATAAGGTCAGAGCAGATTCAAGTTTACATTTGCATATCTGGGTGCTATTAAGTCATAAAAATTAAAGGTCTCTGGGGCAACATGTAAAGGGCCAGACAAACCAGATGGGATTTTATTAATCCGTAAGCTACAAAGCTTTAAGTTCTAAAACTCCACGTACCTGAGTGAAAGGTGACATCAGAATACGAGGAGTATTTCCATGTCTCCTGGTCAAAATCTCTGCTCAGGATTTCATCAGGAATAGAATCCCGAAGATGCTCCTTCAATGGGTCGTCCGTCTCCAGGATCTGAGAGAGGTGACTCCAAACAAAGGAGCCCACTTCAATTAAACCAAGAAAAGCATTTGGGAAACAGAGAAAAATTAAAACAGTTTTAAAAACAGATAGAGGAAACATTTTCATTTCTTTATACCAGCACTAATTCCAAGCCATTCCCCTGAGCAAAACTGAATTCATTCATTTCCAGTCCCATTAAAATCAGTCTGATTCCCCTATCTTGACCACAGCCAACGGACTGAAATACTGTTTGCTTCAACCTGACAGATGTAAAGGCAAAGGATTGGCCTCCAGGCATTGATTGTTGAACACAGTGAAGCCATCTGAGAATATTGCAAGGATTTTTTCTGCCACTTGCTTCTTTCTCAACTTAACAAAAGGCAATTTGCAGTTATCCCTTTGTATTTCTAATGTACTGAGCCACAAAGATGTTCCACCTGTTTTTCTCCAGAGCCTTCAGCTAATGAAATGTTGCCAGTAGATATATCCCTCTAACGTTGCCAGTAGAGGGAACTAATTCTATGAAAAATCAGTTCTTACTGACTATTGCTAAACTAATTTCATTCTAAAATGTCACAATCCTACAAACAATATTTTAAAAACAATCTACAAAGCAGTAAGATTAAATAGAAATTGATACAGATTGGTACCATTACACCTGTAAAACAAATGTTAGATTGAAGTATCATTTGGGAACATGTAAGACTCCAGTAACTGCTTGGCTAACCTTGGCTGGATGTTTCTTTCAGCAAAGTCTTTTGTACTTGTTTAAATAACTCTTCATGTGGACATTTCATTGCTATATAATAAGCAGCAATTCTTATTTCCACATCTTCACTGGTTGCTTGATACAACTGAACTAATACATCATTCTAAGAGAAAGAGATGAAAAAATAAAGGCAATTACAACTTACTCCCTTAGAACAACACCTCATGCATGCAATTCCAGGTCCAGGTGGGCTTTTGAGACAGCTATTGCTTTATACCTGACCAAGTCATGTTGAGCAAGATGTATACAGATGTTTGTGCATGTTCTCTGTACTACCTTACCCACAAATTTCCTGAACAAACTGTCATTATGGCCTGAATCCTGAATCCTGTACAGACTCATTTATCCAGGACTGTGAACACAGAGCCTCACAGCAAGGCTGGTGAGATGGGGATTCCTGCCTATTGTATTTGTCATTTGTGCCACAGCTCACACACAGACAGTGACGTTTTTGTTCACAGATCATCAGTTCTGCCAGGAACAGACATTGGTGAGTGATACTAGGAACATTTTTATTAGTATTTAACACCCCCAGCCCGCCCACAGCTCACTTGGTGGGGTGTATGACAACATACAGACTTCATAGTTCAAACAGGTCTAAGGAGCAGCACCAAGCTTCATAACTACAGAACAAGTGAATTACACCAATCCACGCCGCAATTACATTTTAAAAAGCCACAGAAAAATGCTTTAAAAACTGCAAGCCCGTGTGGAACCTCTTGTTCTTCTGGGAAAGGACAGCCAGCTTTGCCCAAGGTACATTCCTGTCTTTGCCATTCCTTTTAGCATCAAGTTATTTGAGCTAAACAAGTTTTGTGTTTTCTTCCATTAAACCATTTAACAGTCTAACTATGACAGTGTATTGCAAGTCACAACAAGCTTCTCATATTAATACTTTATATTTCAGAGAATGATACAGTGGAACAGACTATGGGAAGAACCAAGTACTGTGGGTTCTCAGCCATAACCCACAGGTACATAACCCACCGCACTGAAGTGACTATTTCAGAAGTCCCAAACACTGAGTCAGACTCTGGATGTGTCACCTCAGCTCCAGCAAAGCTCACTATAGGTTATAGGTCTGTTCCTGCAGGTGTCCCACCCACTCCTCCAGCAGCACAGGGCTCTGCTGGGACAGTCTGCTCTCCCTGATCTGTTTGTGTGTTTCACAGCTATTCCAAACAATCAAAAACCTGGGGCAGTGCCAGGAAGCCACCAGCCACCTGTTGGCAGTAAATCACCTACCCTGGCAGCGCAGGGGATGCGCCTGAAGGCCTGCAGGGCAGCGAGGCGGATTTCCATGGGATTGCTCCTCAGGGAAGCACAGGAGCTCAGCACGGGAGCCAGCGAAGCTGCTGCCAGTCCTGCATTCCCGACGGCTTTGAGCACCAGCTGCATCTGGGAACACAGAGCAAGGCAGAATGAAAAGTTCCTTGAGTGTTGTCAGCTGGACATTAAATTTTATTGCATTAAAGTTTCCTGTGCAAAACTGTGTTTAAACTGATTCCTGATCATCTGGGGGTTTAGTGCAGCCCCTGTTGTACCAGCTGAGCTGTGGCTTTACTGGGAGGACAAGACACCACAGGGACCACTGTTCTATTCCAATGCCATGTAGCACTTTAAGTAGAATCTGGTGGGATACAAAAACATTATGAAAAGCCTGCATTGCAATGGAAAAGCAGAAGGCACACTTTTGTCTCTTGTTCACAGATATTTTGACCTTTCAGTGATTCATCATGGAGTTCTGGACAAAACAACCAAATTCAAACAAGAATTTGTCAACAGATGAGTGTTCTTTATATGGATAAACAGCATGACTTTTGCTTCACCATAAGGTCAA
Organism: Sakesphorus luctuosus; assembly: GCA_013396695.1. NCBI lineage: Eukaryota > Metazoa > Chordata > Aves > Passeriformes > Thamnophilidae > Sakesphorus > Sakesphorus luctuosus. Next base: position 1,517,590 of record VWZD01006844.1, read on the forward strand.
AGACTTTTTCTTATTTCCACACACAGGAACATCCACACTGATGGCTTGTACTTGTTGCATTATGACATTTTATCAGCCCATCCTTGCAAAGAATATTAATTTCCAAAGTTGTATTCACGGCTCTGGAAATCCAAAGAATGCCATTTTCATCAAACAAGTTCTAGATCATGAAGGGCACAGAAAAGTAAAGCACTGTATTAAATGCCTCTGCATGCCCATTACCTTGCTGAGATGTTCTGAATTTTGCACAGTGCAGTTTCCTCCCAGGAATTTCCCCAGAGTGCTCAGCACACTCTGCACAGCAGGAACACCCTCACAGGAGCTCTGAGCTGAACAAAAGCGATGCAGGAGGGCAGAGATCCCCAAGAAGCAGCTCTGGCTTGCTCTGGGGGACTCCAGCAAAGGCTGCAAACAAGCACAGAAAGAACAGGGTGTTTCAGAAAAGTCACAAGAATTACTATTGTAACATACCACAGAACATAAATGTATCTAAATATTTACATACTAAAACTCAATCTGAACAATACATGTTTTCAAACTGTCTGTAAAGGAAGTACACAAACAAACAACAAAGAGAGGACAACCCCGCAGACGTGGAGTGGAAAATTCTTCCACATATGGGCTAAATTAGTGTCAACATGGTACAGACCTCAGCTCTTTTCACAAGAAATCATGCCCTGTGTGCTCAGGAAGGAGCATGAAGACAAACCTAAACTATTTTTCTGGAGCCTCCAAATAGTAAAACCCTCACCAGAACACAGTTTCTCTAAGTTCCACCTCAATACTTAATAAAACCACTGACAGCTCAGTAAGTCCCTGGTGTTTTACCCATTTTTAGATGAAAATTAGCTTTTCTGTCCCATGAATCTGCTAATTCTAAATTTCTGTGTCCACTGTGAAGAAAGCCTGTTACTGTTGAAAATGCCCCCACTTCAACCAGTTAATGAATCTCAAATTTTTTTGAAGTATCTACGATACAGATGCAAATCAGGATGCATCCTTGTTTGGAAACCAGATCAAAATAGCCAGTAATGTCATCTCCAAAATTACCTGGACAGAGTTCTGTATAAATCTGTGAAAACGACTATCACAGTAAAACACAAAAACTATGAGCCACCTAAATCACTGACAAATTGAAAAAGAAAAAGCCACACCCACTCACAGCAAGAGATTCAATCATGCCCGAGGTGGGCTTAGGAATGAAGGCAAATGACCAGAAGAAATATTCTACTTTGTCTTCCTCGACTTCTGCAGAAGCCACGAGTTCTTTCATCAGGACAACACAGGCCTCTGTGGCACAGGATGGGAGAGCATCTATTAATGGTTGCCTGGAACACAAGGAAAAAGTCCAGCACACCTAAAATGAGCAAAACACTCAAGACTCAAACAAACACATTGAGACTGAGCTTCTCTCAAAGTAAATAAAAGTCCCCTGGCTTAGCTAATGCCAGATTCCACAGAAATCAGTATTATCCTTTGGTTACTGACCTTATGGAAATATGCCTCAGCCAGGAGGTGAAGCAGGTGCATTGGTGTTTCAAGAACTGTATCTAACTTGGCTTTCAAGGAAATATTCAGCTACTTTCTCTGAAAGTGAAGCCAAACCATATCCCAAGTCTGACTTCTAAAGACTGAGATACCTTAAAGCACTGATTTCTTTATTAAGATGTTTTTTTCCTTTCATTTCACCTATAACACCACTAACAAATTAAAATATTAAACCTGAATTGACTCTGCTTTCTTAGACCTTATCTAAAGAGAAAGGTTACACCAGATGACAGACAACAGACATTGCAGTTCTTAAGAGTTCTGTAAATATTCTGTACCTGCCTCCTATACTGGTTGATGGACACTTTGGCATTAACTAGGAAGCAGTTAAACTAAATGTGATAAAGGCCCTTGCATCACAGAGTGGGCTGCATGGGGGCTTTTTCACTCTTAAACTGAATAACCATGTCCTGAGTAAAATTAGTCTAAAGGTGATATAGAAAAAGGCAGAGTAGTTTAACTGTTTTCTAATCCTGAAGAACATTAGCATGACTATTTGTAAAAGAGTGCAAATAAAACTAAACCAAACCAACATTTGCCCTTTTTGCATGAAGCAAAGTTAATGTTGCAAACATAAAATCTGTAATTGGATTAATTTCAAACAGGTTGATTATGTTCTGTACTGAAACCAAGAAAAAACTTGTTTCATTGTTTTCACTTTTGAGAATATTGATCTTGGAAGGAAAAAAATTAGTACTTATTTTGATAATACTGGATTAGTATTTCTGAAAGTCTCAAACTATTGAGTCAGAACTGGCTGCAGAGGAGCAAGGCCTTGACCCTGAAAGCTGCAGTTGTATGATTGGAATAAACTATGCTGAGAGCAAGCTGGGACTGAAAGATGGGGCTCCACCACATCCCAGACTGTTTGTCTCCTCTCCCCCATGAGTACTAAGGGCACTGAAGGCACAGATCCAGGCAAGCTTTTCCATAACAAATGGCAGTGTCTGCTCAAATCCAGCAGCACAGATTTCCCTGTATGCCATGACTCAGGTTTCCTGTTCACTTTGCTTCTGAAACAGGAAATCTGTCTGTGGGAATAGACTTGGGACAGGAAAGTCTATTTTGTACACAACAGTCATTCAGCAGGGAGAAAAGATCACCCCTATGCTACATAAACAAGATGTGCAATACAAATTCTTCCCTTAAAATGCTCCAAATTTACATCCAACAATTAGGCATAGATTTAAAACATTAAACCATTTTAGACAGCCACAAAACGTTTCTTTCCTATCTATTGTTCAATGCAATGACTAAAGGAGCCTTACCAGTTGTCTCTGCACTTGAAGGAAGACCTTCGCCATAGTGCTCTCAGGGCCCCAAGGGGAAGATGCCGAAGCTCAAACACGAGTGCCATGAAAAGGCCCGCAGTCTGCAAGGGCAAAGAACCAGATGGAACATTCACTGCTGCTGGGCACCAACCAGCTTTAGAGACCAGAGCACAGTAAGAGAGAAACTCCCATCTAATAACTCAACGAAAAATTTCCCAGAGGAACAGCTATTTTTGCTTCCTAATAGTACAGCTTCAGAATGAACTGTCTGATCAGGTGGGCTGTTCTCATTTCTTAAGGCAGGTTGCTCTGAAATTGAGCTGTCATTGTGAGCTCCTCTATTTGTAGTATCATAACAACAAACAACAAACTACATTCAAAAAAGACTGCAATTCCTACCCCTAAATGAAACATAAGAAAACCTGCCTGTTATCCTACACAGCAGCTTGCTTTTCCTTCTATCGGCAGACTTGCCATAGCTAGACTTAAGAAAAAAGGAAAAAATTCCTCTGAAAGCATAAACAGGGTATTATTACACCCAAATAGGCAGTAGCTACTTAGAATGCCTTACCAGGAGGGGAAAAAAAAGAAAAAGAAAAAAGGTAAGACCATGCACTGAAGGCAAACTTTTTTGGGTCAGACTGGGGCACAGGAGCAAGGCGGAGCAAACCTGACATCCACTTGCCCGCCCTGCTCAATGCACACAGAGCCACATTCACCAGAGCTGCTGAGCAAGCACCAAAACCCCAACAGCCAAGTGGGAATTCAGCCTCCAGCACAAGTGTTGTGACAGGCTTCCCTCAAGCCTCTCTCAAGTGAGGTTCCTTCTCCCCATCCCTTTTCCCTTTCTTTGTCAGTATGCAGCTTGTTCACTTAATGGTCCATTAGCTAATCTACATCCGCATGGAAATCCAATCTTGTTCCATAATAGCATTAAAAATTAAACAACAACTTTGCTTCCTTGGAAATGACACAGTCTCCACCTCCATTTTCTCATCCCTTCACTGTTTCCCCCGGAGTTGGGGATTTTTCCCTTCCATTAATTCTCGGGTTTGTGTCCTGAAAGAAATGCATAATCTCACCTCATTCAGAGTCAAACAATCAGGGGACAAACAAGCTATAGAGGCATAACAACGCAGCTGTCTCCCAAGCAACGCTCTGGGCATTCCCATAACTTCTTCCCTGGCCCAAAGGACATTTTATTGGCTGAAATGAGGGATAATAAAGATTCTCTTTGAAATGGCTTGTCACACAGGAGGAACACCCTGAAACAGTGAAACTGGTTCACAACCAATCGAACCCGAACCTTGTACTGCGACGGGCATATGATGAATAATTCACCTCTCTTCTGGGCAGTGGCACAGACAGCAGCCACTTGTGCTAATCCTAGTGATTTACAAAACAAATGTCCCACACATGAAGCCAGGAGGCCTCTTTGGAGGCAGAAGTGACATCCCACTGTTACTGGGAAAAAACGTTCACCATTCTCTCAAAGCCACTGAATTATGGGTGTTCAGTAGAAGGTAGAATTTAGAGAAAGTTTCTCAGGTCCACTGCAGTAATTCCTTTATTCAGCATTTTCCAGGTAGCACGTAGCCCTCCAGTCTGTGCCTAAACACCATTACATACTGCTGTACCACTGACAGCACCCAGAATTAGGTGTTTTCATAGTGTTTTCTTCCATTTTCAAATTTCTGGGGTTTTTGCATATTGTTTTATGTAGGAACTTCACTACTAGCAAGAATCAGTGTGTCTGAAGGATAATGGGGTATGAACTGCCCTGTCTTCAGTTCACTGCCCTCAGCTCATCTCAGGTGAGCAAAGATTAAGCTGCTTCTTCTCTACTGTGTGTGACAAGTGTTCTTGGTCACCTCTGAATTTCACAGACACAGGATCTTCATTTCAATGACAATTACTCACTGGTTCAGCTGCTGCCACCACCACCAAAAAACAGAAGACCTGAGTGAGCTAAGGAGACAGGCAGAGCCCCTGAGGGCAACAGGGGCTATGAATAAAAGCTCACCTCGTTACTGGCACTGTGTGCCAAGCAAAGCTTCCACACCAGCTCAGTCACGTCCCTTCCAGTGACCTCCCTCTTGCTCTTTTCCACTTCATAGACAATGCTGGTCACGTATAGATCCTCAGAGTCCACTGGAAAGACATAAGGAAAAATCAGGTATCTGGTGATTGCTGGCCATTTTCCGTGGTTAACCCTCTGTGCAAGGGGAAAGTTTCTGTCTGAGCCTTTATTTCTACCTCTAAGAGACTCTCTAGTCTCAGTAAAGCCAAGGGATGAATATGAAAGTCTGCAGCCAGCTTGAATTTAAAGACAAAACAGTATAAAGATGTAAAGATGAGTCTGACCTGAGTCAGAGAAACAAGACAAAGATACCCATAAAATAAGTCCTACTTTCCATCAGTGTCTCTTAGAATGGCCCCCCTAGTCTACATTCATCCCCTTTTCCAATGTCATCTAATCACACATTCCACACTTCAACCTCCCAAAAAATCAACATGAGATCTAGGTGCCAAGAAAAATAACTGGTTTGGCCCTTAACCTCTTCCTGATGAAGAATTTTGTCATGTTGGCATAACTATAAACAAAAGGCATCCTGGAATCTCGGGGGTTCCTTTTGAAGAAAAAAATCCCAACTATTTAGACGCAGACAAAATAATAAAAAAAAAACCACCAAGATGTTTCTCAATATTTAGAGCTCAACTATAAAGTCTTTCCTTAGGCAAGCTGCCCATTGTAAATCACTCTTCTAAGGGAACACACACAGAGCAAAGAAGGAGCAAAAATTAAAGCAGTCCTCAGACATTGCATGTCCTTAGTTCCATTAGGATTCACAATTAATTAGGCTCCATTTGTATAAAAATTAGGAATTGTCCACAGACAGGGGAAGGCTGATGCTCTGCCTAGAGGGGCACTAGGTATGTAAAGTAGGTGAAAAGGAGCTGGCCAGTAGGGAAAATAACTTTTGGACCCACCCAGCTTTGTTATGGGAGGCTCCAGCTCTCAAAGAAGGGACAGCTCAGCCCAGCCTGTAAAAACACTCACTTCCAAATCGTTTAATACCTTAAAGGAAATACTGGGTGAAAAGAGTCCCGAGACCTTTCTAGGCAATAAATACACGTTACTGGTTACCCTGTCTGTGCAGTGTCTCCGGCTCCACCCGCAGCAGAGTGAGCGCACTCTGTGTCCGTGTCTCGGTGCCCTCCTGACAGGGCAGCGTCACTCGGTCACACTCGGTGCATTTGGCCTCCGCCAGGACTCCATCCCGAATGCTCTGAACACATTCCAGCCTGGAGGACAGGACCTGCTGCTCAGGCTGAGAAGAACAGACACTTCAGGAAGAGTCTTGATGACTTCAGTCATCCTGCCCAATCCTTTCTCTCCCAGAGGATTCCAGTTCTGGGACAGTGTGCAGCCCCTTGTCTAGAGTGCCCCCCTCTCACAGTGCCCAGCCTGGGGATGTTAATGAGCTCTTTATTTTCAGTCTAATTTTTCATCACTGAAAAGCAACTGCTACTAATTTTCAGCATCAAGGGGTCTCAATTCATTTCAGTTCACAAAGCCTCAGTGTTAAGCAGGTCTTTTTGGTCAGCAGAGCTGAAAGAAAGCAAAAGGCTGGTAAACTATGACCAGCTCGTACAATACAAGAAACAAGTAATATTCACCTAATAAAGATGGCAGAAGACAATTACATTGACTGTATTTGCTGCCAACAGTGGAAAACTGTAAGTCTGTTTTTTAGAAAAACTTCTGTCTTTCCCAAGTTTTCTGCAAAAAATAACTTTCTTTTCATAATATGGTTGTCTTTTCATTCACATCTCTCTATTCCCCTCTTCCACACTCCACTTTCAGTTTATCGCTATATTTTAATGAGTTAATGCAGGCACTTAAGAACCTCTTGTATTTGTACTATTACCTTCATCAACTACAATGTAAATTTGCATTAAAACAAATTCTGTGAATAACAGGTATTACAGGAGGAATAATATTCATCACTTCTTTGCTAACGACTCAAGTTTGGGCAGACACTCACACTCCTCCAACAAGCTGAAAGGCCCTGTGGAATAATCAGTGAGATTCTCCCAAACTCACCGGCACATGAGGAAGAACAACAGACTGCATAGAAGTGAGACCAGAATATCGATGGGAGCAGAGGTTTAAGTCCTTTGTCTTTACAAGAATGGGACCCTTGTGCTGATACCTTGTTGGGCATATTCCCAGAACATCCTCCTAGGAACAAACACACACTGTTGAATCACACATGCACACATTCAATACAAGGAGCTATTGTGGTTTACTAAAATTATTGTTAATGATTACCTTTTGGGAGTAACAACAGAGACCTAAACTCTCCCCTGCAGAACATTGGCTTTGCCACAAAAGCCATGAAAAGGCAAGCAATTTTAAAGACCTTGGTCAAACTTTATAGTAGCCAGGGTCTGTTGATTTGTTTAACTTCACTGTGTTATTCTGAATCAAATCATTTACAGATAGATTCTTTTCCACTTCAGATTTTGTGGGTGTGCAGGGAAGCATTAATTCAAAATAAGTTTAATTACATATGGGTGTCCCAAGCCTTACAGCAGAACATCTCTCTCAGCACTGACATGCAGCAGTAGCAGGAGAATGAGGCAATGCACACCATGACTACTGTTTCAATCTAACACAGCAGGACCTGAGTTTAAGCATTAAAATAATTGCAAAGAACTCTGAGAAGCCACATCTTAAAGCCTCCTGGAACTAACGAAACAAAGAAATGGTGAATAATCATGGACAGTGAACACTGTATTTTCCCCAGAGAACAGGTAAGCCCTGGTGTTACACCTCGGGTTGTAACCAAGTAGTGGATTCCAACCCTCAACAGAAATGCGAGTTATCTACAATTTTATAACATTCACAGCAAAGAGCTACTACATGACTGCCACTGTCTGCTGAACCAAGTGGAAAAAACCTTCCTTTATGCACAAAGGGAGCAGACTCAACATGTACAAGGGCCAGGAGTCACCTCAGAGCACGGCTGTGCTGCCTCACCTCCTCCAGGGCGGCACCAGCAGCAGGAGTTCGTGCTGTCTGCAGCACACTGAGGATGCCTCGCTTTATGTTCAGGGCCCAGGGCTGCTCACTCCTTGCAGGACAGAGCTGCAGAACTTTCCCATCACGGAAAGAAAAATGAAGAGGATGCTGTTCTAATATTGCCCTGCAATGAAATAGTTTATTGTTTCTTGCTTCAAACAGTGCAAGGCAGTTTACAACATTAGACTCGGATTTCCTCAACACAGCTGTTCCTCCACAATGGGTCTCTCTCATTCTGCATCTCCATTCTCTACAGCAAGCCTCTATTCTTCATAAATACTCTCTGACCCTAGGAGTCCTTAAAAAAACCCTCATAAAACCCTAAAACAAATCCTCTCAGGATAATCACAGGATCCTCAACATAACTGTAACACCTAATAAAGGCAGCTCCTGGTAAATGCTTTACAAGTAAATGTACTCAGTGGCAATGATTCCTGTTTAATGTAAGAGAGAAATTCCATTTTATGATTCAGGGTGCCTTTAGCATTGGTAGGCATGTCTGAATTGCAAAGTAACTGCATCATGTCTCTTCAGGTGTGATACAGAAAAACCTGCTTCCCAAGGAACCCATCTCTTCCTGCTATTCCGGGTGCTCATGCTTGGGCTCAGCCCCAGACTGGTGCCCCATCTCTGCTGTCAGCACACTCCCTAACTGCTTCTGCTATTCCAGACTGAGCACACAGCATTGTCTACGTGTGCAAGAGATCACTTTTTAATACTGATTTTCACTTCTAATATAATGTACTTTAATCATACATTTCCCCTCTAAATGGGGAATAACAAGCCATCCAAAGGAAGAATTCCACAGTGGCTCAGTGGTCAGCTCCCATACAGAGAGTTCATCTGCCCATGAACTGTGGAACTAACTGTTCATCCAATCAGCCTGCTCACAAAGTAACAGAAACTTTTAGTGCACCAACATCTGGATGAAGTCTTTCCAGAGGAAGAGACTGGGCACACAGGATAAGGGTTTCTGAACTCCCAGGCAACTGTGGCTGCTTGTGCTGCTATCTGTGGAAATTACATGCATGTTCAGAGGACAAGCCAGACTACTGTATGTTCACAATAGGCTGAAGCAAATGCTAATAAGGTTTACTCGTCTGAATAATTATTTTCAATAGCCAAGCTTCGCTGAATGCTTTCTTTGCTACCTCTGTTTTTTGGCTTCTCTGCAAAGAACAAGGCACAACTGCTCTCACAGCTGTGAAAATCCTGCAAAGAACTCACAGAAGATGTGCCTGCACACTCATTTGAGCTCTGATACCACTGCCCACACCGCGGCACACAAAGTTCTTCCTGATGAATATAAAAAGCCATGCATTTACTCCAGGCTTGCTCTCTGACCCTTTGAATTGAGTCCATTACCTCAGTTTTCTGTGTTGTTTAAAGGCTGAGAATCCAAGTGGCAGGACAAAGAGGAAGATTACAAGGCTGAATTTAATCAGACAACAGAACTGCTTTTCTTTTGACGACACAAGAAGCATCAGCTCTCTGGGAAAATGCCAGACCTCCACAATTTGAAGAGATCTTTTTGTACAGACATCTACACTGGAGACTATACCTTGGCAAGTCAATGGGAAACACCCTGCCATATGTTCTGAGAGAGCTACTAAAACCAAAAACAGGAAGAAAATTACATTAGATAAATAAATGCAGTTTAAATATCCTGGAAATAAAAAACCCCAGTGTTTTGCGTTGTGAGAATCTTCCCAAACGAGAACTTCTGAAATGTACTTCAGCCTCAAGAGTCTGTACAAGGAACAACTACAACGCAGAGAACTGTGATCCACCCACCTGCTGGCCAGCAGAGGCCTGGTAATTGTGCCCATAATAATTTTAACTGTCTACTCTCCAATTGTTTTCACATACAAAGGGATGAAAATTAGTTCTAAAAAAAAAACTGTCTGGACCAAATACCTCTCATTTTGCTGATGGGGTGCATATCCTGATCCTTGTTTTAAAAAGCAAATAAAACAAACAAAAACAAAAAACCCCAAACAAACAAGAAAAAACCAAACCAAACCTAAATCTAAACATGGTATGGAACACAGTGAACAAAACCATACAGCTTAAAAAACCCCCAAACTAGACCAGATTAGGTTTTCTACCTTAGACTGTCCATTTCCTTCAGAGGCTCCTCTCTGGATGCAAAACTTTTCTTAATCTGTACATCTTGCACCTGGGAGCAAAGATTAAAGGCAATATATTTCATTGTCAAAAGGACTTTGTAGACTTCTACACGGACTGTCACAGATCACAGACAAAGGCTCGGTGTTTTAGCACAGCTGCAATAGCCACATCTTCAGGTGATTCTTGAGGTAGTTTCCAGGAATTTGTTCACAAAGAAGTCTCGTTAACTGTTAAACACATTTTATAAAGCACTAGTATACCCCCTTCATTGTCAAACCAGAAATAATCAGCTACTCTGGACCAACCCAGCATATCCTACAGGTTTCTCAAGTTCTCTTTAAAACACTTGCTGTTTTAAAATCACTGCTACAGATATGAAAGTGCTTTGAAATAAAGCAGGTTCTTTTCAAGGGACTGGTTTCACCTCCAGTTCTGAACTCATATGACAAAATAGTGAAATTGTCACACCACTTAGAAAACAACTACTTGATTATTCTGCCTTTTAAAACTAGCTTTTATTATGCTGTTGTGCCACATCAAAGCAATACTGCAACTCTGAGACACAGAAATGAGCTGGCTTTTAATGACAAGAAAAACAAGTGTCTGAAATGTAGAAATAGTCCCAAAGAAAGGTGAGATTCCATGTGAGCTCCTCCCAATCACTCTGGCGATTTTGACAATACTTACTTCCAAAACCATCTGGCAATTCCCCAATACTTCAATGATCACGGTGCTCTCCAGAGAGACGCCGCTGCCTTTGGGAACACCTCCCTGCAGGAATGTGCTGGTGACAGCTGAATACCTGTAGCTGTATCTGGCTCTTTTGGGGAAGTACCATACACTGTGTCCTAGGAAACAAAAACAGTACTTTTTAAACTCTGTTAGGCTACCCACTTACCCTATTTCTTTTCTACCTTTTAATCTTCTGGCTGCTGAAATCACCTAAGCAAAGGGTTGGGTATTCAGAATGTTCCCTTCCCACTTGGACTTACAAGTGAGAGAAAAAGGTTTCTGAAAGCATCCTGCACGCTGGCCACAGCTCCTGCACGGGGGGGTAAAGAGCCTTCTCCTCTTCCTGTGCACAAAACCTCTCCATCTCCTTGGAGGCAGGAGTGCCCAGGAGCAGAAAGGGATGCAAAGCATTCATGGCCTGATGCTCTTCTGACACCTTCCAGAGAAGCAGCACCTTTGCAAGGCCCAGATCAAACAGCTCTGCTGCTGCATTCCCAGTGCTCTCCCAGCTCCGGGCTGGGTTTAGCCCTGCACTGGTTTGGTCCTTTGCTCAGCTCAGATGTCTCGGAGCTGTCTGAGCTCACACAATGTCATCTTTAGGCAGGTGTGGGTAAAGCTTAGTGGAACTTCTCCTCTACCTCCATGAATGCTGACCACTCAGACAGGAGCATCATTCCCAGAACACAACATCCCTGCAGAAGGGAAGGAAATTTTCAAACCCCTCCTTTCTTATCACATGAAAGGCCTAAACACAAGCTCCTTTTACTCACCTACACACTCCCCAGAACAGGAAGCTCCATCACTTAATCTCTCTGAGGATCCTGCAATGACAGGTAAGAGAACAGGAAAGCACTGAAAATGTGTGTGCAGCTCAGCACGGACCTGCTGCTTTGAAATGTCAATGAAATATAACTAATATAATTTTATAATTCAATGAAATAATGTAATAAATTAAATTAAATCAAAGTATGATCCTCAAAAGAAATAAATAAACCAATGAGAGTTTTTCTACCAAGCACACAGAGACAAATCTCTGCTCTTGCCCCTTTCCACACATCTGTACCTCACAAGCACATACATAAAGGAATGACCTGACAGTGTATTGATTGAGGTAGGCATGGAAATGCAACAGCACAGTGGCTATTAAGCAACTTTAAAAAAAAATTAAAGAAAAAGAAAAAAAAGGAAGTTCTTAGTGCAAGAAAGAAATACGTATTTTATACACCACAGTTCTTATTCATGGATTTTAATCTTACCGCAGTTCAGGAAGATTTCTACATAGCTATGACTTCTGTTGCATATGGTCACTCAAGAAATCCTAAGCCTCATTTAGAACGGGAGCAGGCTTGGCTGCCCAAGGAAAGCTTTTCCAGCAGCAGCACAGAAAGGAACACAAACACCACAACTCGAGGGTGGCAGCTGGTTCAATGTTCTTTATCACTGGAGAGCCTGTTCTCCAACATGACTTTCATTCAGACTTTAGGAGGGCAGCAAGTTCAAGGGGATGCAGAACACACCACACAGATGGAATTGCTTCGGATTGACATTGGCTTTAACAGGGGAAACAGTTGGGGCTGCTCATACAGAGCCTCCATTCCTTCCCTTCCTTCTGTCACTCACCTGCACACTGAGCTAGAAAGATTTTCATTCCGATGGAAATCATCATTCTGATGCTGAATGACCTTCAATGAGCCTGGCAGAATTACCTGCAGCAGTTACAAAAGGCACTGCTAGACAGTATAAAAGTCCGTGAGGAACTGGAAGGAAAAGTCTCTTTTTGCAGAGGAGGTTTTGAGGGTGAATGAAATTTGTAGGTACCCATTTCCTCTGATCACTGTGATCACTCTGCAGGCACGAGGGGCACTCAGAAGGGACTGACAGGAACAGCCAAACCCAAATGCACAGTCCTGCTGCACTGCACACATGGCATTGTGTGTGCCATAGGGAAAGAAAATGTCACCAGAGTAATAATCATGTATTGCATTATTTAATTAGTATTTAAGGCGTTCAGCCCATACTTGTTATTAATGATAAATCTTATGAGTAGCTCCCACAAGCAATTCCATAGTAAGCACCATGGCCCCAACCTCTGTGCTGTTTGACATTAATGAGTCTCCCTGCAAAGCAGTAATTAACAGCCCTGTGCTGCTCAGCTTTGTCTCCCCCTGGAGACAGAACGTCCAAGAGCCTCTTTATTCTGGTTCTGTACTTTGGGGTGTTTTAAATATGAATGAAGGAAATGCTCTTGTCAAACTACATTTAAAAATCCACATTTATATTATTTATTTGAAACTTATTTTCCATTCTCTTAATCCCCTTTTTTAATGGCAAAATCACTGGCAGGAGAAAAGAAGGGAATTCGTTGGATTTAGAACAAAAACAATGAAATGTTTGTTTCTTCAGCCCCCCCTCAAGCTTACATATATTTTTATTTCCGAATTAAATTTAAATTTTCTGGAGAGCAGATTTTTTTATCTTTTGTTGAAAAGATCTTACCCCACATTTATGTTTCCTCCCAACAAATGCTCCTTTTTACTTTACAGAGTGAATTCTCTGTATGGAACCTCAGATTCTACCTTTTGAAAGTATGAACAATGTTGTTTTCAGGCAAACTTGGTCTAGTGCTACAGACATCTGGAAAACGACAAACCCTTCGAGCACAGAGAGACCAGGTCATGTAACATGAGAATTATGGCCTGATTGTTAGGTTTTATAAATGTACATATCTATACACAAAATGTGTGCATTAACACTGCAAACACATCATATTTGGAGAGAATGAAACACACTTCTCAGTTTCCCTGGAGGAAAAAATCATCCCTGGATCATCCTGGGTAGCGGATGAGGGAAGAAAAGGGCAGTGTAGCTCCCCCTTTCTTTGAAACAGTGGGAAAGGGCAGTGCTAAGTGAATGACTTTTAACAAAGAAACCAGCACAACTTAGTAAAGAACCTTCAAACAAATAGGGTAAGAAAGACTTGGAAAATTCAGCTGTTACTCAGCTCCACGAGGCACCTGTGGATCCCGAATGCTGAGCTCAGAACTGCTGAATGAGCCCATCGCACACCGATGGGTGGAAGGCTGAGCAGGCTGGTTATGTTTGTCAGGGTGCCCAAATTCAGAGTTTCTGCTCTTTGCTTTGTTCTTTTTAAATTTTAAATTGTCTTCCTTCATTTATTTTGGATCTGGAAACAGCACGCACTTCTCTCTTCAGCTGACAAAAGCAAGAAAGGAGAACACAACTGACAGTTCCCGATTCACCCCTCTCAGAACCCTTCACCTGCCAAACACCAAAGTGAGCACAACTTTAGAACGTGATACTAACACACTATTTTCAGGTGAGACTAATGAGCTGACTGGCACCATCCCGCTGTTTCTGCTGCTTTCCCCAGAACGCTGCAGGAAGATGCACTGTCCAAATGCCTCCTTTGCAGGTGCACAGCTCTGCCACCTGCCCTGTCCCACCCAGAGGGCTCAGGACAGCAAAGTGCTACACTGCACTGAAAATCAGGCAAAGCTGCTACAAGAATTACTACCAACATACAAGGTGTAATAATAATTCACAACATCTCAGAAGTTTTGCTAGTGAGATGAGCAGAGGTATTCTGTATTGAGAGCAGAGGGAAAAGTTTCTTCTACTTACTGCCTGACGCTCCTGCCACAACAGCACAGAGTAAAATGAGGGTGTGCAACCGCATGGCCACCGAAATCACCTCCTCCGGCCAGAAGTTAACAAAAACACATCAGTTCTCCTCTCAAAGGCACCTCTGAGCAAGGCAGTGAAAGAAAATTTCCTTCACAAAGCAGGATCAAACTATTTCAACTCCCCTCTTCCAGCCAGAGGAGGGGCTCTGGCAGAGGGGAGGGGGCCCATGTGCAGTGAGGGGGAGAGACAGACACACAAATGATCCCATCTCCAACAGCATTGCAGCCCTTTGGCAAAAGGAGAGAGAGAGAAGTTGACATATCAGATATTCCACAAAACTGCAAGGAAGAGAAATTAAGTGCCTGGCATCACAGCAGAGCAAACGCACAGAAGGATCCCACACAGCCAGTTTAAAATAAATAAATTAATTTCTAAAAATCAACCTAGCAATTGCTCCCTGATGATTAATAAATCAAAAAGTGTATAGGATGAAAGCCAAAACTTTGGAACTAAAGGGAAGGTGTTTCCATTGGGAGAAAGGAAGTTCATGGGAGGCAACTCATCCCTTCAACCCAAATCCCAAACCTAAAATGGATGAAACTGTGAGAAAATAATACACAGAAACACTAAACCTTCCAGTAGCAGTCAGGCTGGTACAACAAATCAGACACAGGTGTTCCAGGGTGCAGTGACCTTGTGACAGACTTCCTAACCTGCTGCATCTCCAGTTCATTTCAAACCAGATTCACGAGTACAAATCAGAGACAACAATCCCATGGTACTCCCCCCGTGAACCTCGTGCTCTTACTGCCCCTTTCCTGAACTCCCTTTCTCCAAAAGGTAATATTTGCTCACAAAATGCTTACAATTAGTAAAGGGAAAGCAACTTGTCATGTGTGCTTTGCAAACATCAGTGACTGAAGATGGTGAGAGCAGTTCCAGCCTAAAGAGTTAAAATATTCCATGATGAAGGCTGGGCCTCTCTATCAAAATCTCAAATGCCAAAATCAGGGTCAGCTCAGCTCTGAAATGGAATTAAAAGAGAATCTTACAGGTTTCATACAGTGACTCAGATTTTCTACCATCAACCCAAAGCAGTAACTGAGAAAGTTTTCTTCTGCCTTCATGGGCAGAATATTTTCAGAATATTCTAATTTTGAAACTGCTTCAGAGATTTCATTGTGGAAATCCTGTGACTTGCTGAGTTTGCCATTTTTGCTCTGCCGAGTTACTCAGTCTGGTACTCATTCTGGTTCTTCATCTAAGAGTACAGCTCATCTGGGCACAGTGTGTGCTCTGTGTGCAGTCACTCAGCTCTTGGCCCACTATCAGCAATAAAGAAGCAAGTAATTTAATCACTGGGCCTGAATATAAAACCCTGATGAATTCACCAGGAAGTTGCTATATTGTGACAATTCTTTTCTTGGATCACTACTATTTCCCAGTCTCCACAGGATTCTGACTTTTAATTGTTTATACAGTAAGATTTTTCAACACATTTCACACAGCTATTGAGAAAAAACTTCATGAAATTTACACTGGAGTCAGTGGGAACATCGACCTTGGAATTAGAGGGAATTTCCCCCTTACCACGACACTCCCAAGAACCACAACAGCCCAACAGCAACAAGTTACAATCAGTGTGTATCTAACTGAGAATTTGTAGCACTACTCTCACATTACTCACTGTGACACTTGATAGTAAGTTTTCCACCTGTTTATGTTCACTCACCTATGGCACGATGTCCAGACAGCAAAGTACACAAATAGGTGCTTAATTTGAAACACAAGCCCATCCCAAAAATTGAGCATGTGCTCAACTCTAAATGCTTTCTGGGAACTGGGTCATTTTCTGAGTCATTTCACCCCCTACTCAAACCTCAGAAGGCCTTTCCGAAACCTCTCTGCCTTTAAATAGCCAAACTTCCTTAGAGCACCACAGACTTCCCTTGGAGTGGGCAGGTTTTCTCATTAAAAAAAAATAGCTTATGTGCCATAAAAGAAAGGTTCCCGTTAAGATCAGCAAAGAGACTTTCTCAAAAGATTCAAGAGGCAGCAACAGTTTTTGTTTGTAAGCACTGGGCACTGATTTAGTTCCGTGCACCACAGTGTAACTCGGTCACTCCCTTTCGGAACACTGAGGATCGGCAGCCAGCCCCAACTCCTTGTGCCACAGACTGAATATCGACACACAAGGTCATGCAAAGTGACAGATAGGGTGAATTTCTATGTGAAAATATTAATTACAGCATGTGTTACATGCCAGCACATTGAGAGACTCACAGGTTTGCCTCACCTGCAAACTCGGGCTCAGGGTGAGACCCTGAGGAATGTCACACATGGAAAGGGCAGCCTGAGGATTTGGGCTTTGGCTTGGACAAAGAAAATAAAATGCAATGTCACCTGGTAACTGCATCTGATCTTCCATTTTGTTCAAATGGTCTTGATTTTTCAGTTACAGCTGTAAATGATACTTTCTGAAATAATCAAATTCACATTTTAATTTCAAGGTTTAGGTTTGCAGCTTCCCATTTCTGAGGGAAGAAACTGTATTAATAAAAAAAGAAAAATATCTTATTCTAAGTATAAGAGCACACTCAAGAACTTATAAATCTGAGCTTGATTGAATCTTGACAACTTCATGGACTCAAGGACAAAAGAAATTACAAATAAAAATCCAGGATTTATTTGCTGAAAGTATTTCAGCTGTTTTCAGTCTAGCACAGATTTGGGGCCCTTTGTATTGAAATTTCTAAATTAGGAATGAAATGCCTGAATTGTAGTTGATTTTTAAAGGCCCACTGAAGGCAGACCTTTAAGGTAAAACAGGGCATCAGTGTCCTGTCCTGTGCACTTGAGGAACTTCCCTCACGGAGGGACCGGGAAGTGCAGGATCCAGCCACGATTTAAACAACATTTTTAAAGCATTTTTTCTACCTCTCCTCAAAATGAGATTTTACTAAAAAATCAAACACCATCCCCAAAAGAGGCAGACAAAGAACCTCCTGAAGAGAAATTCCCACCATGTTGCTGTCCTGGATAATCTTAAAATCCAGAAGCAAATACTGGCACATGTGCTACGAACACACTTTGATGACCCTCAGGAGGCCCACACTGGCTCTAAGTCTCAGGAAAGTATTTATCCATTTTAATGGATCCTGTATCAAGTTCGGAAAATGAATTTCATACTCATTACCGTGTGGCACACAGCAGGGTGAGCCGGTGAGGGGACACCTGGAAACTGCCCAGCAGCGCTGCCAAGAAAACTTGCCGTGTCCCAACCTGGAAAAGGCTGTTCTGTAAAGGCCCAGCAGTTTTAGGCTGATGTTATTGAGACCCTGACGCTGAACTCGGCAGTGATGAGGCGGCTCAGGGGGCGGGTGGGCAGTGCCACAGGCAGCGTAGGGAAGGGCCGGGAACGGGATCGGGATCGCCGTCCCGGAGGCTCCAGGAACGCCCCGCGGTGCTGAGGGACGGGGCTGAGTCCGGACCGAGCAGCCTCAGGGGAATGGTCGCACTCGGCGGTCTGAGGTCTCTTCTAGCCTTAATGATACTATGAGTCTATCATCCTACAGTGAAAAAAATCTTCAGCAGTACTTTGTGAACAACAAAAGCGTTTTACGAAGCGTTTTTACGAGTATTTTACTTTTGTAGAACTAGTCGCCCAGGCAGCCAAGGAGAAGGCGCTTCACGGGCCGGGCGGAGGAGGAGATGGAAATTGCTTTGCCTTTTTTTCCCCCTTAAAGCTTTTGTGATGCCCCTGCAGTCACATTCTAATGCACCACGGCTTTAGAGCAGTGTCTGCCACACACCCGTTGGTGCAACACTCCTCTGGGGGTCGCTGAGGCTGCTTTTGGGGGGGATTTGTTACAATCATCAAGCAGCCAACCACAACAGGACTTAAAAAACCCGCCCACTCATCCTTAGTCTCGACGTGGGTACAAGTACCTTGAGCACTCAGACTGCACAGCCACCTGTGCAGAATGACACTGGATTTTCGGACTGTTACACAAAAATTGAACACAATCAATTTCAAGTGACAGGAATAAACCCTTCCTTTGAAACCAGTAGGTTCCACAAGTACCTTTTGGAGTGCTGGTTAGAAAAAGTAACAAAATACTCATCAGCAAATTTATTTCTATGCTGGATTCACACCCAGCATATCATACACGAGGGTATTCATCTTATAAAATACATTAAAAGTCATCCTAGATTGTATAAAACACAGTTCACCTGAACTCTGAACACTTTACACCTTTGTCACATCTCAGTTTTCACTCCCACGATGCCAGTACTCACCTCTTCCAGCTCAGTTAGGAAGAATGGGTGTGAGGAGACAAATCACAATTCATTTCTTCAGAAGAGAACTTGTGGTTAGACTGCCCAGAAGTATTTTCACAAACACTGCAATAAATAGCAGCTTCTGGAAACCACTGAACTTGCCAACAACTCCTTGTTGTTGAGGCTATCAACGGCTTTTTACTTGTTAAATCAGCTTTTCTTTTGGATGACAAATCAAATTTTATTTGCATCTCACTCAAACCTCATCAGAATTTGAACACTGTGCATTTTATCTATTAAAATAGACAATGGAAATTACACTGTCAAAGTGTAACAGAAAGCAATGTCATCCTGGAAATCTAATGAAGGTGGGGAAGAGAAAGGCTTCACCTGAATTTGTCATGCAAAGCTGGAGGATTTGGCTCAGCCTATGCCCCTTTCTTACTATTTGTGAAAACAGGATGAGCCCATAAAGTCAGCAAGTCACTTTTGTATCTACCAACAGAAGAAAAACTATTTGTTCACCACTTACGTATTACCAAAGTAACCATAAAGCTGCTTAATAAAATATCAATGCATTAAAACAAAATTGTTTGAGGTGTTAACCTCATCTTCCTGTATTTTTGGCACTTAAACAAAAAAAAAAAAAGGAAAAAAAAGAAAAAAGTGCGTCAGACATTGAAAATCCCCCCAGGATATTCTTACATGATTAACAGGGATTCCTTCCAACTGAATATAGTGATATTTGATACCTTGGTTACTGGTATGTGAATGTGCAGCCACATTTATGTGTGTTTGTTTAGCTGCACTGCACCTTAAGTGTTTTAACTGCATTACCCACAAGTGTTTTAACTGAAACTCTTCAGCGTGCCTGAGCTGCAGGAAAACCACACATTTTCGATGTGGCTCCGTGTGTGACACTTGGTCTGCAGGGCACAGAATGCCATTCATCAGAGACCTGGCCCAGGAGACACTCTGAGAAACTTCTCCCTGTAATAACATTTCAGCCATCCATCTGTCTGGAAACATTCCAAATGTTATCATTTTCCAATTACAACCACTAGATAGGAAAGACAAAGTTTTTATTTCAAAAAGAGTCAGTTTTAAAAACAAACAGTAATTTCAACATAATCAAACACAAAGTGCTTTCACACAAAGCAAGTTATATCCTGCATTTGTTTTTCTAAGATAAGTTTAACAAAGCAAGTTACTTTGGCGCATTCTGTGGATTATTCCATACACAAGAGAAGAAACACAGGCTTTGTGTTTAAGGAAATTTAAGTATAGAAGGGGCAGCAGAACGTTCTGCAGAATGTTGAACTAGGCTGAAGAGCTGCCAACATTGTATGTCCTATTCTCAATCCATACAAGGAACTTAAAGAGAAGAAATGGACTGTGCACATAAATCAAACCAAAGAAAACACTTTTGTTTTGGTCAGTGTTCTATATTCTGGTGCTACCACTTCAGAGTTTCCAACCACCACTATGGAGAGAAAAGGGGAGCTAAGAAAGCTGGAAGACTCAACTCACCAAATGAACATATGGGAGGCTTATCCAAACCAGACTGATGGGGTACTAAAGAACTAAAAATCCTCCCCACCATGCAAGCAAACACAAGTTGGGACCCACTGCAATCTCCATTGCTTCCTCCTGCCCTGCTGTGATGATAAACTGAGAGGCAGCACATTTTCTGTGACACCCACTGGGGTTGTGCTGCTTTCCAGTAACACACTTATGTCTTGTTTATGTCACCAGAACAGAAAATCCAGAGCAGCATCACCCAGGCCCTTCAGGAACAGGGAGAGCCCTACCGTGGGGCAGCAGCAGACAAAGCACATGCTGGTGCTGCAACATCAAAGCAGAAAGCTACAGGACTGCCAGCTTTTCAGCCCCTCCATTCTCTTAACAGTTCATAGCTACTAATGCAAATTCTTATGGTATGGGGAGACCAGAAACCTTCTGCAAATGCACAAGGAAGCTCTCAAACCACTTGTAGACTGACTCAGAAGCAGCAGCAGTTTGCCAAAACTATTTAACATGAGGCCCAGAGGTCGTATGTGATCTACGAAATTACTGGATTTCAAACATGAAGTGTTGAAAGACTCCTGAAAAACTAACTTAGGCAAACTATTTACAGAAGGCACATTTGGCAAGAACAGAAAATGTAGTAATTTTTATTTGTATTTATTTTAGCTTTTTACTTTGACAGAGGTTAACACAGTGTCACCATCACAGCCTTGTTTAAAACACCTGTCTGCCTTTTCCAGACAGGTATCATTCAAATGCATCAAGATGCTGTTTATGATATGGACTTCAACTTTCAGAGCCTCATTCCCTAATTTTTTGTGATCATCATCTTAAATAAGCATATCTAGTTTAAGTTTCTGAAAAGAGGACTTATCTTTCATTTCAGAGTACAGGTCTACATAATCATCAAACTCCTTAACAAACATTATACCTTCTTGATAAAGAAAGGGTAATTAACAAGCAGATCAACAATCAAAAGCCGGGTCTTTTATCAATGTTTTTCAGTGGAATTCAAGCCTAAAGACAAGGCTGAGGTTTCTTTATGATCTATCAGCTGACTTACATAACTGTACAAGGAAATTTTCCAATGCTATAACCAAGGCTCTCTAGGAGGGAGAAAACACTTCACAGACTTGCCATCAGCAGTAAAAAAAACCTCAAGCCAACAAAAAGCACTGAACAAATACCTATTAAAAATTCCTGCATAAACATCTTTATTGTAGATTAGAGACTTGAAACTGGCAAGGCAACTCAGGTATTAGATTCAATCACCACTGATGCACAATAACCTGAGCTGTTCCTTTTGGTAAAGCAACCTCCAAGAAGGAGCAAGCCTTTAGGTTTGATTCTCTTCCAAGCTTTAAAGTGAATTCTAGTGCTCACGAAAAGATGCCAACAAATAATTTCTTTTGTCAAAGAGGGGCACCTGTCTCTGAGGCAACTCCCGGCCTGTGCTGTTGTCACAGCACTGACACCAAGCACGAGCTTAAACAGCTCTCCACAGGCACCCTCCTCTGGGTCTGTGCTCAGACTGCAGCAGGCACGACGTGCAACATGACTGACATAAGGTTAACTGCAGAACATCACCAACCTGTTTTGCATAAAGCAAAAAAGGGAAACATTCCACTGCTCTCAGCTGCTGCTGGACCAAGTGGCCCACACAGATTAGGCAGACCTTTTACAGACCTAAGTGAAAAACCCCTCAGGCAAATTTGTATTTCAAACAACCTGGCAATAAACATTACTTTTTATTGGTTTCCAGTGACAAGATGCACAGAAACGAGAAGTCTCCATGAAGCTTCAGAGAGGGCTCGTAGAGGTGCTAACCAGCTTCATGAGTCAATCTTTAAACCCTGCCTAGAAACGTTTGTAAGAACCAAGAAGGGTATTGCAGTTCGGACAGGTGTGATCCACATCCTTTAGGGCATCAATGCAGAAGGGAAGTAAGCAGCAGCCCCATATACACCTGCAAAGGAGAGGAGAAAAACACTGGTTTACCACTTGTTATATACACAAGAAGGTAAAATATATTTCCTGTGAAATCCATCAGTAAATCTGGTGCCATGAAGCTTTAGGAAGAACACCTGTGGCTCTGGTCCAGAGCTGCTGTAAGGTCCTATAGGACACAAATGCAGATGTAGCTCCTTAAACCACAAAGGCTCAGGCCCCAGACCAAAAGAGAAAGCAAAGCTGAGAGCCCTGTTACTCTTTAGAGCTACACAAGGCCAGGCAAGAAGTAAAAAACGCAAATTGTCATTGACCTACCCCAGCAGGCAGAGGCCACCACAGGACAGCCAAGCCAGAGCTCCTGCCTCATAGGAGAGACGTGTCACGATCATCTGGTTACAGGAAGGGCAGCACATCTGAAGGGGGCGGTCATAGAACACCACTGGCTGCTGCACATACACCGTCTGAACTGTAACTGAGCAGAGAAACGGGCTGTCAATCAAGGAGTAAATAAGGAAAAAAGAATAGTAATCAACTTCCTCTGAGCTAGAACCAGCTATAACTTTGAAATATGGGGGGCTCAGAGCAACAAAACACACAATGACAAAGAGGAATCGGTACGGCATTTCCTAATGCAGAAATACTGTCTTAGGGCTGCACTAAAAACTGCAGAAAACCACATTATGTTACTGACATTAGTGCACACTGAAGGATTCAGGAGAATTGATTCACATTATTCCCTTCAAATGTATTTTTTGGAAGGTGGTGAACACCTGTGAACCAGACATTTCAACAGCACCTGTTACACAGCCACGTGACACGTCCTTAGCATGAGGTACAGAAGAGTTTCTGAGGCTTACCAGGGTTATTCACTGGTGCTGGTGGTTCCATGTATGGGGGAGGGTTCATTCCCTTCCCATCTGGCTTCTGTCCAGGGCCAGGCACAGGATAGGGGTGAGGGAAGTTCACATTGACTCCTACAGTTTCCTCATAAGAAGGTGGTGGTGCAGATGGGATGGAGTTGCCACTTGGGGCAGACATGGTGTCTGCAACATAACAGAGAGAAAATTGTAACAAAATACATTATTTATTAAGGGCAAGTGACAAATAATTAGGCCCAAGTCAGAAGCAAGAAGATAACTAGATTAAAATGGCCTTTTACCAGCATAAAATTTATCAACTGATACTTGTTTCTGATAGTATTAAATGTTTATCTTGATTTCATTGTTGTTGTTCCCTATTTCCCACTTCCTTTACACAGAGCAGTTTTTGCACTATTTCCCAATACCAGTTCTTCCTTTCCAAGTTAAAAATGCTACAACAGGGACATGGGGCATCTTTATTAGCATACTAGTTGGCAGTGTCCTAATGCTCCAAGAACAGTCTTTCTGATCCCCCTTGTTCACCTGAAAAATGAAACAGTGACAGGCCACATGGTAGTTGTTCACCAACATGAGCCTGCTTTGTAGTGAAACTCAAATATTTAAAAAACAGTATTTATCTCTGCTGTGATTTGAAATAAAAAACATTTACATTGAAGGAAAAAGAAGCCCAAACAATTGACTACATCCAACCCAACACTTCTATGACTCTCAAATATATCTAAGGTTGCCATTTCTGCTGCTTAGCCAAGCTTCAATGAGTTTGCAATGCAACTTTCCTCCTCCGATTGTGATTTCATTCCAGAGTATATGAATGCTGACCATTGCTTTTTCCCAACGTGGGAAGAAACAATTGTGGTTTCCATGCAGACTTCCTCTCCTCCCCACCTACCCACTTCTATATTCTGCCCACCATTTTCTGGGTGGAACATCAATGCTGACTTAGTCATCTCCCTTTTCCTCTTCCTCCTAAGGACCATCAGATGTCTCAGAGCCACACTCCACTCTGCTGTTGCACATACAATCGTTCTGTATTCATACAAGTCTTTTCACTCAGTACCATCTGGGAAGGGCAACCTGTGTGGCATGGCACAAAGCACCCCTCCAGTTCATTCCTTCCTGCAGAGTTTATTGTTCTCCATACAGAACAAAGGTGGCCTAAAGAGAGGGGAAAGGCTGGTAAAAGCTACAGCATTCACAAACCATTCTACTGAAATGAAAGCAGGGTAGTTACTTCTGCTGGCCAGAGAAACCAGGAAGACAAAATTCTGCTTTCTTCTGCATCTTCTTCCCACCAGGAGGGCAGTGAGCACGTTGTGGTATTTACCAGCTGGATTTAACCACAACATAAGGCAAGGACAAGCCTCTATCTGGCTATCCAAGTGATGAACAAGGTGGCAATAGCACCAAGAAAGCATACTTTTTATAAGAGCATAACAAAGGATAATTGTCTTAGATTTCTTACTACCTTTAATTTTCTTGGGAACTTTTACTGAATGGTGCATTTGCTGGATGAAAAGAAACAAGACATATGTAAATTTGGTTATTCATGGTTGGGTACAAGAGAGCAGAACTCAAGCAGGGACATACTGGCTTCTGCCCAGGATGCAGACAGTGCTGGCACCTCCTGTTGGGAGCACAGCAGAGGGGCTGGCAGGAGAAACGGGGCCAGAGGAAGAGGCTGTCACACAGCACAGCATGTGAGGGGCTTCGGCTGAGCAAGGAGCCAACACCACCGAGAACAGAACCAGAAGGTGCCCATGGCTGCCAGGAGCACAAGAGACAAGCCACTGTCTCCCTGCCACTGCCATCCAACCCTAAGAGCTGGCAGCTTGTCTCAGAAACTCCTGCCAGCATCTCTCCTCCCTCTGCTCTATTCTGGCAACGCACACAAGGCCAAAGAGCAGATTAGCTGGAAGGAAACCGAAACTACAACTAGAGAGTTTTTACTAGAGGCAAACTAAAGGAATGGTAAACAAGCCAGATAATAATGCTGAATTTCCCCATCAAGACCATAGTTGGCACTAAATAATTCCATAACAAGAACAGAAGTAGGAAACACACTTTGGAAGGAAGAGGTGTAATAGAATACAAAGTGCAAGGACCTTGAACAACCTCACCTAAGTAGGTCCTAAGCAGGTGGCTGATCAAAAAGACCCTTGTCCAACCTAAATTACTCTCTAATAACCCAGAAAATAGGAGTTATTCTTCTAGAAAAGGATTATAAAGGTCCAGTTCTCATTTTATCCAAGCACTAAAGACTAAATACTAAGTTATAACAAAACCGATGCAAAAGGTACCAGTCATGATGGAAACAAAGCAAATTAATTTGCTTTAATGAATTCTTCATTGAGGACAATCCCCCAGAAAACTGCCAATTGCTGGACTGTCTCCACTGCTGCCAGCTTGGTTCAGGTCACAGCAGCACCAATTCATCTCAAGCCCAGACCAGCAGCAACAATAGGAACTGTGTGACTATTCAGTACTCCCTCCGCCCCAAGTGCTGTTGTGCACTAGTGCAATGTGCATTCTGGGTCAGGATCTTGACACCAGAAGGAAGCTGAGGTTTATTAATGCACCTAATATTTTTTTCCTTACTTCACATAAATGTATCTGAGAACATAGGAATTTCTCACCATTTCAAGACAAGCTTGATTTTCTTGCATTTTTGTGAGCTCCTGTAGAAACTTCCATCTATCACTGCTCCAAACTTTGTAGGAAGTTTTAGCCTTCACTCATAACCTTTGCAAGTCTGACAATGTCCATGTTGCCTCCTCACCACTCTTGTCTGTACCTGCCCATGTGGACACTGCTGCCCTCCAGGATCAGCCTTCTTTTCCCTTCCTCATTCCACCCGGGAATACTCAACAGGACCACACCAGCTGAGCACAGAGCTCAGTTATGCAGCCAATCACCCTCAGTGTCTCTACAGCCTGTGAGCCAATTCCTCTGCTGAGTCAGTAGCCAGTACTTATCCTCCTTATCATACTTACCACCTGTCCACATACCAGAAAGAAAAAGTAATCTAAAATAAATTCTTGGTGGTTCCTGCTCTGGTAAGCCATTTATTCAGCCTTTCCTCATTCACCATTCAAAAATCTCTCCCTTAGACCTTCAACAACAAGAACAAGCCTCTGTGGAGAAACATCTGCAGACTGCAAACCTCAAAAAAAAAAAAAAAGGCAAGTGCTATTTCTAAGCAACAAAACCAAATCTATTTGCAATCCATGTTGGCTCTTCTCCAACCAAGCTCACTCCATACACATTTCCATGGTTATTCTTCAAACTTTTCAAAACAGGCTCCAGGGAGCACCTCTTTTTATGACTATGTCTCTCAAGTCAAAAAGCCCTTTCAATACCTGAAAGACACCTACAGAGAACTTTGCAGGTATACAAAAGAAAACACGCAAAGGAAAATAATTTCAGGCTTAAGTATCTGACTAGGGCTGGAGTCACTCCATCCAGTGCACAAGGTTCCCATCAATGACAGAAGCCCTTCTGCCTTCCCAGAGCATGGAAAAGTCTTTGCAATACTGGTGATTGCCCTCCTTACACGACAGAGCTTTCATCCAGATTTCAGTGAGGCCTACAAACGTTTCTATGAAGAACTTGTCACAGGTTTGTTCGCTCTTTCGGGTTACACAGGGCTAATCTGCTGCACTGGAGGCACAGTGATACACCAGCAAACACCAGTGTTTATACATTCCAGTAGTCCAACAGCCTTCCCAGTAGACTCATCAGAAATGTGAAAAGGTTTGTTAGAAAGGCAACTGTGTACTCAGCCAAGTGTGGGTTCTGCAGTAGCCACGTAACCAGGACAAACACAGCAGCGGGTGCAGAAGGCCAGACGTGGCTGTGGGTGCAGGGTGTACACAGGGACAGTCAGTTGGGAACCCTGGGAACAGGCACTGCTCCTTCCCCGTTCTGATGCTCACACTGCAGCTCTGGCAGATTGCCAAGGGAACAAGACAGCAGTCAAAGATGTCTAAGTTTTTGTGACAATTTTTGTGTTATCAAGTATTCCACAACTATACTTTTAAAACTCACTGACCTTCTGTTTTCTTTAGAGAAGTTTTCCCTTGTGACCAAACCACAGAGCTGAATCAGGATCTACTGCCCACAGTCACAGTGTGCTGGCTTTGGCTGGGGGTGCAAAAGAAGCTGGGAGGGGACCCTGCTGCAACAGCTGACCCCAACTGACCCCAACAGGGATATTCCAGACCATAGAGCATCACACTCTGCAATGAAACTAGGAAGGTGGCTGGGAGGGAAATGCTGCTCAGGGACTGGCTGGGCATCAGTTGGTTGGCTGGTGGTGAGCAATTGTTCTCATTTGCATCACTTGCTGGGTTTTATTTCTCTCTGTTATTTTCCTTTTCATTACAACTTCTTAATTATTATTTCTATTATTATTTTATTTAAACTATGAAACAGTTCTTATCTCAACCCATGAGGTTTCTCACTTCTACCCTTCCAGTTCTCTCCAACCTGTGCCACTGAGGGTGCAGTGACGAGGCAGTTACTGATGCTCAGTTGCCACGTGGGGTTAAAACCACAACACAGCAACTTCTGCTGTGCAGACACTGCGTGACCAAAGACCATCATCAGCTCTGCTTCACTGAAGGGCGAGTTCTAAGAAATCAACACCCTTTCACAGAATTCAAAATGATCAAGATCACAACTTCCAGCATGAACACTTCTAGTCTTGATATGTAACAGTCAACACTTTTAAATTATGCTGCATGTTCATTTCTTACCACTGATTGGGTTGGAACAACTGTTTCTATTTAAAAATGACCACTATGCTTTTCTGCACTTTCACTTCTCCCTCTCCTTTCCTGAAGACAGATGCAAACAGGTCTCAGGTCTTTGCAGCACTTTTTGGCATCCCTGGCATGACAACCACCTCTTCTATGTCTGCCTTTTCTTTTTTTAAAGTTTCAAATCTGTAGCACATCTAACATTTACAAAGTACTACAGTGAATGATATAAAACTAAAATTCTGTATGAATCCTTTTAAGTTTTCTATCAAAACAAAAATTCCTAATGAAGATCCAAGATGACATCAGGACTACAAAACAATCTCACCAAAATACTGAGTACTGTGGAGGTAACCACAACTTCAGGTTTTTAACTTCATTTTTCTAATGTCCTTCCTGCTTTAAATGTCAGCTTAGAAGAGATATTTGAACTATCAGTTCATACAGCCAGTGCAAACGTGTCTCACACTCTGGGGACAAGAGAAACAGAAGGCAATAACCCACCTCTCTGCCTGGTATGCAAAAAACCAACCAACCAACACCCCACCCAGTAAAGAGCTGCTTACAAATACAGCTTTCCTAACCCAAACAAATCTGTTGCTGGGCTTCCCATAATCTCCTGATAAAATCTGACACGACTTAATCCTTAAATTAAACAATTCCTCTTCACTGGAAATCCCAAGCTGCCCTCCAACACCAGGGGCTCCCTGCACAGGACAATTTAAGACAGCTACCGATCAGCATCTGGAATGAAACACAGGTTGAAGCCAAATTTTTGAACAATCCAGCAGGATATACAGGTTTATGGGAGCACGTGGGACTCTGGCAGTGCACAGCAGCAAGCCCTAACACAGCACTCACTTGGGCCACCCCCTTGGTTCTCTGAACTCCGGACAACAACTACTACGGTACCAATCTGCTGAGAAACACTATCTTAAAGTTTCTTAAATTTCTCAGGTGCTTGGGGGAAAGTAAAATTCAGTAATCGTTACCAAAAAAGACTTTGACATATTATTATTATTTTAGTACGACAACCAATGGCACTGACGTCACATTCAATTTTTTATATCAGTAAAGTATAAATAGCACCGCGCGCTGCGTAGTCTCCTGCAGAAGTTTTGTGTGTTTTTACCAAGGAATGGGAATTTTACCAAGTCTCGGAACAATCCCGCGGGTGTCCCCAGCCCGGGTGGGGCCGGACCCCCGTCACGGAGCCCTCCCGACTGAGCCGCTCCCGAGCGCGTTCCCTGCGGGACGGGGACATTCCAGGCACTCTGGAAACCGAAACTGCGGCCCCGGCCCCGCGGGCAGGAGCGACCGCCCACGGCGCTGCTGCGGCGTGAGGACCAGCCGGGGCCGGGACCACGACAGGGACCGGGGCCGCCCGCCCGGGTCTCCGCTGCGCCCGCAGAACTCCAGCCTG
>VWZD01006844.1:1546930-1582405 GCA_013396695.1 Sakesphorus luctuosus
CCCGCACAGCCCGTACCGCTCCGAGCCGTGCCCCGCCGTGCCCGCACAGCCCGTACCGCTCCGAGCCGTGCCCGCACAGCTCTTACCGCTCCGAGCCGTGCCCGCACAGCTCTTACCGCTCCGAGCCGTGCCCGCCGCTCCACTCGCAGCTCACAGCAGCGCTGTTCTTGTCCCGGCCCGGCCCGGCCCACCCACGCTTCCTCCTACGCTTCCCTCCCGCTCCTGCCCCGGACGCTCCGGGAGCGGCAGGGAAAGAAAGGGAAGTTGTGTGCGAGCGCTGACGCTGCCGGCGCGCTCCGCCGTGCCGGGAACTCCGGGGCTCCTGCCAAGAGCTCGCTCACAGGTTGGCAAAGCAGGACCTTCCCTGTCCCGCCGGGCTCGCGGGATGGGACACTGAGGAAAACCCGTGGTCCTACAATGCCCCTTGGGTTGCCAAGTCAGTTTTTTCAGACGACATGCGAGAACACAAAATGATCAACAAAGCCTTCAGCAGATTCAGTGATTTTAGCCAGCAATTAACAACAAGCAATTAAGTTGGATTAAATCTTTGGAAAACACAGAGTATGTCACTCCTTGCGCTATCCAGCTCCAAGATGACACAAAAGTGAATTACTGGCCAGATCCCTGAAAGTGACTCAGCAGGAATTGCTTCCCATGCTGTAATTTGGGTCAATCTATTTCAAATCGAAGGGAGTCGATCACCCCCGAGGGATTGTGCGTTCATCCTTTTGGCTGAAAGCACCTAAAATCTCTTGAGGTCCTGTTTTTGTGTTTAAATCCTTTCTTGGATCTCGCCCTAAGTAACATGCATAAGGCTTCAGTTCAGGTCCATCCTGGAGCAACGAGTCAGGTGTAACAGGAAAAAAGGGGCTCTTGCCCCAGTGACAGTAAGCCCAACACCAAACTCTGCGGTCACAGTAATTACTGAATCGCCTGCAGGTGCCGGTGCTTGGGGAAGTCATCAAGTGTTGAGTACTGAGCGCATGAATACTCCTGGGATACTCCCAGTCCCCTGATTTGGGGGGGGGACAGGAAGAGGGGTGTGGAGTGGGATTTAGCAGTGTTCAGTGACATTAGAACTAGACATAGAGGTGAATACATTTACATAATCATCAAGAAATCGCATTATGTTATTTTTCTCAGGAGCAGAACATGAGTAATTTTGGCTTTGATGCCCTGGATTAACAAAAATTGGAATAATTGTTCTCTTAGTAACAAAATCCCCTTCCCCAGCTGGCACAGGAGAGAGAGAGAGGCCATGACCACACATCTCCCGGGGTGGGATAAAACACGACCGTCAGCTGAAAGCCTTCCTACTCCAATTGCCACGCTCTCTCACGGGTTTTTTTCTTGCAGCTCGTCAGAGGCTGGCTCATACTCCTCCTTGGGGACCCCAGCACATTTCTCCTCTTTGCCCTACTGCTGCCCAAATACAGCAGGCGCTCGGCATCCATTTCCCAGCGCCTGAATGTGTATTTCCTCTCACCACCCTCCTTCCCACCCAGCTCACCATCCGCCAGCTCCTGCCTTTCCAGGCATTTTGCTGGATAACACTGGGCCAAAGAAGAAATCACTTTTAGGGAGTCTGTGGCTGGTGGGGTCCCCACAGGACGTGTGAGCTGCCAATGGTGCAGAGATCACAGTTAATAGAAGGTTATGGAATGGTCTATGGAACTGTGACCGGTCAGGAACAACGCGACTCAGCCCATTCCATTGTCGAGGCTCTGTGGCTCCTAAAGTAACAAATTGTTACTTTTCTGATGAAATGTGTATTCCTGGCTAATGAAGACATGTAGCATCTTGAGCCAAGGGTGTGGCTCAGGCAGTTTCCCTCCTTGCTTTGGATCCTTTTGCGAAGTAATGCAGGATGGCTAGTATTACATTGGGGTGGAGTTTTATTCCCAGTTTTCAGAGACAAGCTGGTGGAGAATTGGCAGGTTTGCCATGGAAAATCGATGAGGCGGAGTTGAGCCGCTTGCTTATCTTACACATGACTTAAGTAAGGCTTAAACCCTGCCTGGTGTTTGGGGTGAAGGGCAGGGCTCACAGCCCCGTGTCTCGGTGATATTTCGGTGAGATCTCACCCTCACCTGTGAGATCTCAGCCTCACTGCCCCTTAGCCACATAACAGGCCTTTTTGGAAGTATAAATCTGGTCCGTGGAGATGTGTGGCCAGCAAGCCAAGGAAGGGGATTCCGCCTCTGCTCCACTGAGACCCCGCCTGCAGTGCTGCATCCAGCTCTGTGGCCCCCAACATAACAGGAACAGGGAGCTGCTGGAGTGAGTCCAGAGGAACCCATGAAGATGCTCAAAGGGCTGGATGCAGACTGGGAGAGTTGAGGCTGTTCAGAGTGAAGACAAGAAAGATCCAGGCTGACCTTATTGCAGCCTTGAGGGGGGCCTATAAGAAACAACAATTATCCCTCATTTACATAAAAAATAGTACCAATATGAAAATGAGAAAGTGGCTTCCCCCCACTATCTGTGATGGCAGCAACAGGCAAATAATTAGATTTGACTACAGTCCCACCTCCATTTATCTAAAAATATTAAATTGCTATTTGGAATCCTCCATGCAGAGGATGAGAACATGACCCCACTTCATGGATGAGTCAATGGGTCTGCTCCTCTCTCTCCCCCAAAGCAGAGGTACCTCTGTGGTGAGATTTGTGCATCTGACTCTGTCAGAGCATATCTGGGTGAAACTGAGCTTAATTAACTGTGAAGCTAAGCATAGTGAAAAGCTGAATTTGTTAATTTAGCTTGAATTGCTAACTTAGCTTAATTAACCGTTGGCTAGTGCTAATGCATTTATCAACAGCCATTCTAAATCTGTATTTCTGTTGCTTCAATAAAGCAGCACTATTTGTGAATCTGTGATTGTGGATATTCTTACTAAACAAAACCAATCTTACAGTGCCAAATGGGTAATAACGAGAAATTAAGCCCAGCTGCATCCAGCCTCTCTGATCTCAACGCAAGGGGGGTTATTTTCTGCCAAGTTTCAGCCTCTGGTGGAACAGAGCTGCTGCCCACTGGCCTGCCTAGCTTAGGCAGGGGGCTGCCCCAGCACAGCTGCCCGGAGGCTGCTGCCTGTGCCCTGGAACCCAAAGCAGTTCTCTTATGCACCAAACCAGGTGACAGGGTGGGGACACGGCCAGCGCCAGCTCAAGGATGCATGAGGGAACCTGGCTAGACATTGATATATCTTGTTTATCTCTCCCCCTGCCCCCATGAGCTGCATACCTGAAGATTATAAACATAACTTGTTTTTAAAAAATCATAAGTAAACCAGGCCATGTGGCAACTTCAGAAGCTTGAAGCGTGAGTGCAGGATGAGGCAACCACGAGAGCTCTGCTCCACCACCAGAACGGCAGCACGAGGTGCTGGGCAGCCCCACCTGCCAGAGTCACTGTTACGCTTCTCTGCACTCTCCTGAGGCTTCACCAGGGCTGCCAACAGTGCCATGGAAATGGAAATGTACACAGGACACAGTGTGTGTTGGGCCGTCACACCAATTGCTCTTACTGTATTACAGAACACCAGCAGATGTCAGTTTAGCCCAAAAAATGAATGCTGGATTTATTAACTTTGATCCTATGTAGGAAGATGCTGAAATGAAGTCCAAAACCAGCACTGGACAAACACCTTAAAAAACTCAGAGACCCAGTTGAAGTTTTAAAAAGCAGTTTCTGGTTCTGTTACCCTGCCTGCCTTTCAGTTGTGATGTGTCCACACCCTGCCAGCTCTCTTTGTGTCACCCAGAGGCCTTTTGTTCTGTTGATGGGCCAGCTATTGGGCAGTGCTGTCCCCACCCAGGTGCTCTGCTGAGGGCTCTTGGCCCTTCTCCCCTTTCTGTTCTGTTCTCCCTCGTGGCTGAGGGGGGCAGTGCCAGGGCCCCAGCCAGCCCAGCTCCTGTCCCGAGTCCATTGGTTAATAGACCCTTAACCAACCCTGCCACTCCCTCAGTTTTCACCCAATCCTGCCAAACCTGAGGACCTCCTCCAGGACTAGACATTACCTCGTAATAAACAGATTATTCTCTGCCTTGCAACTGCCTGGAACTCTTGTCTCTCCCTCCTCTCTCTGCCCCCATGGAACAAAGGGGATGAGTTTTGATCATTTCAGCATTACAGATTTAGAGAGAGTTGTGCCAGAATGCAGTTTCAGACCAGTAATCAATGTACTCATGTAGGTTTCCAGAGAAGGTAGACACATTAGGTCAAATAATCTGAAAGAATGTTTATTTTTTCTCCACTGTTGCAATGGCTGATCCAAGTTGCTAAGCAAACAGAACCAGACCTTCAACACAATTTGAACTGTTAGTACAATGACAGGAGCATTGAAGTTCACACAAGAAGGCTCAAAGATGAAAACAAGATCCCACTTCAGGGTAA
This sequence comes from Sakesphorus luctuosus, assembly GCA_013396695.1. Classification (NCBI taxonomy): domain Eukaryota; kingdom Metazoa; phylum Chordata; class Aves; order Passeriformes; family Thamnophilidae; genus Sakesphorus; species Sakesphorus luctuosus. The sequence goes on from VWZD01006844.1 coordinate 1,551,329, forward strand.
AGTGCATGTTCTCATGGCTGAGGTGTCCTCAAAGCACTGGTGCTACTGGTGCAGGAGAATTCAGTTCAAATTCTACGTTGTCTTCTCCAGGTCTGTTGGGCAGAGGAGCAATAGGTAAAGGAACCACTTGAACCTCAAGGTTTTGTTGAGCTCAGGGTTTAAGCGTTTCATCAGCTTCCAGACCCACTTCAGCACTTTGTACTGTGCAGACAGTACAGTTTTAGTCTCTAGGCTACTTTTAAGAGAGTGCACATAAAAACATCTGCAATAATTAAAACTAGGTATGGCCATGATATACTTCCTCTCACGTAACTATTACTGCAAAACTCCTGATCACAGAATACTTCAGAGCTAACAAGGCAATAATTGACAAACTTGCAGAGGCAGGCCTGGGTAACAGTGCTTTATTGTTTCTGCTCTGTTCAACATAAACAAATATACCAACATGTACAGTTGTCAAACAGTCTGACATCAGAGGTGCCAGATTCATGGGAAAGTATGGTACAGTTTGCTTGTGTGAACCAGAACAGAGCCTGGGGTCAAAGCTGCCAGAAAGTGGATTACCTTCAATGCTGTTTTCCAAACACTTGGCTTAAAAAAAAAAAAAAAGCTGTGATAGAAGCTTTGCAATGTTTGTTTGGGAGCTAATAACTTCAACTTATGTTATCCCTAAATAAATTCTGTGTGTAACAGAGGGGGTAGGGGAAAAAAGGAGAGGGCTTAAAGAGAACACAAATACACCCTCCCTTTCAGAAACTACTTTGTGAACATAAATACCCCGTGACTGACAGCATCATTGCTTAGGCTTATGTATCAAAACAAAGCTATTGCTTCACACTAATAGGGAACTGGTAGGGGAAAAAACTCCAAGTCTCTCATAACAGAGAAATGATGACTTCAAGTCAGCTCTCACACACATGTTATCTTGCATAAAACCATCTTCTTTCTCAGTTCCCATTTTCTTCCAGTGCCTTCCCCCCAGCCCTTCACACCAGACACTCAGACACTTGTGCCTGGTGCTCTGTGGTGAGGCTGAGGTTTCCTGGCTGCTGCTCTTCTCTCTGCTGAGCTGCAGCTGCCCATTCCCTGCCTGGGCAGGTAGGGAACTCCTTCCCCTCGAGCCTCTCTGTGTGCCAGGCAGGTGAGAGGAGCTGTCCCTCTCTGCCTCCACGGAGCAGGGGCACAGACTGTCCCCTGCCAGGGAGTCCAGCTCTCAGTTTAGGGTATCACACCACCTCCTCCTGGTACTGAGGATCTGCCACCCCAAGCAGGCTCCCTCCTCACTGTAGGAGCCTTGCTTAGCATGGCCACTAAGGAAAGAGAGACCTATTTATTTCATCTCCAGGGTGGCTGTATGTGGGGTAATGTGCTTCTGGAAGACCGGAATATTAATGGATTTATCATGTGAAACAGAAATAGCATATCAAGTCTAAAACTGCAAATGATTCCCCAGGGTTGCAATTGGTTGACAGAATTGCTAGATTAATCCCAACCTAAATATCAGTGCTTTACTGTCCTTCTAGTATTGGCTCCTTCTTAATTACCAACTCCCATAGTGTTACGTGATCATCATAACTGCTCATAACAGCTGCAAAACACAGTTTCACACTACAGCAAAATATTTATGTAAATCATATCATCTCCCCTGGAGAGTGAGACTGCAGTGTGGTGTCAAAAGAGGTAATGATGGATTTCTTTTTCCCAGAACACTTGGCATTTCATGTAAAGAATTGCAAGGAGAATAACCATTCACTGCCAGCAGTGGTTCTCCTAGCATGAACAACCAAAACGAAATGGTTATGGTAGAAAACATTAAAAACAGCAGATCTGTCCAGATTAAGTCATCCATTATTTGATGGATTTTCTATTAATGCCATGAGAAAACAGAGAGGAAAAATTATGATTCTGCAACCATTTACCCTTTGAATTCATCCTCCTACTCCCTTGACAGGGTACAGGAAGAATATGATTTTAAAATTAAAGCTGCCAGATTATTTTTCCTGTAGACAGAACTGAAGTTCCACTGCTTTAATGCCATTGCTGAATGAAGTGGTGTAAAAATCCTGTCCTGCTGCCCTTCCCCCAGACTAATGCTGGACCTGCTGCTTGGGCAGGCAGTGGTATAGTCTTGGCTGTTAATCAGCCCTTCCAAATCCTGTTGTATCTGAGCACTGAAATCACTGATCTAAATCTTACATTCAGACTTCCTGGTCTTTTGCTTAAGGCAGCACTAGACATATTTTAATGAACTGCTTTGATCCAACTGTGTGGATTTGGAGGGAGTAAGGAATGATACAGCAGACTCTTGTGCATAATTCTGATATTTCACAGCTGTCATCTGGGTTTATTGCAACCTAGTTGGAATATAGGCAAGAAATACAGAAATATGTGTAGACATTAAGACCATATTACTAAAAATTCATAGTTATCCAATGAGGCTTTCATTAGGGGCTCACACATCCACTCCTCTGAAAGCCTGTTTCTGGTATCACTCTCACACAGCATTTGAAAAGCTGGATGCCGATAACCATTTATTTTCTTGTGCTCCTCTCACTTTATGCAACAAACATTTGAACTTAGCAATAGTAATGCTTGCAGCAGTTATGGTAGTTGTGAAGTTTTTGATACTGAATTCTGTATTGGTTTATAATCTCTAGTTCTTTTAACTTAGAACATGATTTAAGAATAGCTTTGACATAGTGTTTAGCATTTTGGTTCCCCACCTCTGGCAGGACTGCCTTCATTGAAGACACTTCAGTGAATCTCCCAAGTCCACATACAAGTTAAATGTTGACAGTCTCAGCTCAGAAAGGGCAGTTCCTGTTCCAGAAACTCAGACATTACGTATTTTATCTTGTCACTTGATACTGGTTGTCTGTAGGAAGCAGCAAGCCAGGAAGCTTATCATGAGGGGACAAAATCAGCACGAGTGTCATAGTACAGAGCTAAAAGAGCAACAGCAATGTGAGGATTAAATCCCATTTACCAAATGATGACTAATCACGGTGAAATGCAATCTCATCGTGCATTGCTACACATTAAGGAAGCACTTCTCCAAATCTGCCTACAGCCTTGAGTGGCTCCCTGCACTGGGTGCCAAATGTTTAGGACACTCCTCAGCTGAAATGAAACTTGTCTTTTCAGACTAATCCTTTGTGATAAGCAAAGCAATCAGTAAACAATTGAATATGCTTGTAAAGACCAGTAATAAAGATAAGAGAACCCTGAGGTGGGGTTGTGAGAGCTGCTCTGCTGTGTGCACAGATTCTGCAAGGCTTGATTGTATGCACAGCTCCTCCTGACTTTGCCCTGCAGCAAAATCATGTGTGCTGTGACACAACCACAACAGACTCTACAGTAACCAAAAATAAACTGCTTCTCTGCAAATTCAGGGCTCAGTTTAGTCCAGCTTGGAAATAACTTTTCAGCAAACACAGTCCCTTATGATTATCACATTGTGCACAACCTCATTAATTGTCATTAGATTTGGCTATTTTAGTATCTCCAAATACTTGCAACACTTGAGTTTGGCCCCAGATGTTTGTTTAGTAAGTCATGAGTTCTCTTACCAGCTTATGTTACCCACGTTTGTGTATCTGGCCCAGCTTTGCCATATCCTTAGTTGTTTTCAGTACTGTTTAGTCACTAAAGAATGCCCTAAGGGTCATCACTTGCATTCTACCAAGAAAGAATCAAACTAGTATAGGTCATTAAAGAGTATAGATGTCCTAATGTCAAATAAAAATATTTGTTAAAGTTGCTGATGTCTGTAATAAGAAGAATATTTTTGCTTTCATTCTTGAAGCAAGAGAATTTCTAGAATGACTTTCTTCTCACTGTTGGCATGTAGCAATTTTATGCTGCAGTGACAGATGTTTCTCAGAATTACATTTGTTTGCAGATGAACATAATTCTAGATCCTTGATCTAAACTTAATTAAGAAGAGAACTGCAAAGAATTTTACATTTGGTGGTTTTACAGCTGGGTTTCCTATCCTAGCAAAAGAAACCAAGTATCCTCAGAAGTAAGGGAACCAAACAAACCCAAGCAACTTCAACTGAAAAATAAGTACTCGGGAAGAAAGGTCGTTTGCATTGAGCTACAAATAACTAAGCAATTTTATCACACACAGAAAATATCATGGTCCTTAAATATCTGTCTCGGGGATTCAGACATAATGTGACTTGGCCACAAGATGGCATGCACTGTATCCAGAAGGGACCGACGCAGCTGTGGGACAAAACCCTTTGTTGTAATTGTCCTTTTGAATTTCCTTATCCTTCTAGGCAAGCACAGAAGACAACCTGTCTGTAATTATTTTCTTGTTCAAAACCTGCTTGTCTCAGTGGTCAGCAAAGACTTCAGTTCACAGGGAGAAGAGTGAGTGTCTGTCATGCAGGGGAAATAGTTTTTGTCTTTGAGATTTCAGGTGGCTGTAACCAAGTTAAGTCACACACAAGAGGCAAAGGCACTGCAGGGAGAAAGACTGTAACCTTACCAAACATCTGGGTTTTACCAGTCTCAAGATGACTGTCTGGAGGAAGCAGGCAATAGTGGCAAGGGAAAGGACTGACCAAACCCCAAAAAACTCAGAATGAAGACAACAGAAAGATGAGATTTATAATAGTCTAAAGGAATTCATCCTACATACCTGATAATCAAAAAAGCATCCAATTCTGAGAACCCTCACAGGTCTGTTCAGATTACAAATAAAGTCTCACAATATTAATTTTTCCCTCCTTCTGACTGACATTATTGTAGATACAAACTGGAATTAGCCCAAACCAGGACCATTGGGCAGGTTTTCCTACCCAGCTGCGTCCGTGCAGCGTGAAGAAAGCTGCCCTAATTAAGTGTCATTGGCTCTTCAGAAAACTGAGATGTGTTTGGTTTGTGTGCTACAGGCAAACTTCCAAGGGAGTGAGAAATTCCTGCTCCAACAGGCAATCCTTTTGGAAGCCTCAGAGGCCAATAAGGGGCTGGAGGTGTCTCTCATGAGACATTTTCAGCGATGTTTGTGTGAAGTGGCTGAGCCCCACAGAACTGTAAGTGCAGCAAATACAACAGGTGTGGTAAGTGCAGCTCCCCAAAGGGAAGGTCCCTCTCTAATGCCGACATCGCAGTGCTGTCCACTCGTGACCATCTCATGGAGAAGAGCCAAGAATCCCCCCTGTGCTGCAGGATGAGGGTTGTTTGGTGTCAGTGCTGCTTCCTCCACCTGCTGCAGCTTTGGGAAGAAATGAGCTGGGTGATAAGACTGTTGAGAGTGAAAGGAAAAGGTTTCAAGTAATGCCAACAAGAACATCTCTCACCTTAGCACAGACTCTCCGAAGTCCCAGGGGACCAGTGCAGAAGCTGGTCTGAGCTGTGGACTGGCTTGTTGTGGGTGTGAAGCGGAAATGACACTGAGAAGAAATTTATTTTAAGGTTAACAGCTCTACAGAACTTGTGAAAGGGCTCAGCAGTGCTGTAATACAACAGATATGCACTAAAGGCACTTTAAAAAATATTTAAACTAAAGAGATTGTAGAAAATTGTGGCATAACTGAACATTAACTCGATGGTTAGTCTCCAGTGATATAAAATAAGTAGTTTGAAGTGGGATGTAGCACAGTCACAAGTGGGTTTACACTCTGTAGCATGCAGTCATTTACCAGTGACATTCAACCTCAGTTTATTAAGCCTTTGCTCAGATTCTCCTGAAACTGTGTACAAAAACCTGCCTCCTTCGTTCCCTTTAGAAACTCCATGGGGTAATGTGGACACTGCAGCCATAGACACAGCAATTTGGAGAAATTTTATTGTAAAGGGGTACTAAAAATACATATTATCATAAACTATGCTTTTTGTCCAAAAGAAAAAAGAAATTTTGCCAGTATTTTGAATCCTAAAATTATTATGGACAATAGGAGAAGAATGGGAATTCACCAGTTAAAATGAAGATGATAAAAGACATTTACCAAAAAAAAACAAACAACAAGTTTTACTCAAAGATAGACAAGAAAGGGGTAAAGAAACTTAAGTGTCAAAAATACCTAACTTTGCCTCTGCATATTTTGCAGTTCAGGAAAGAATTTGTGTATGACACACAGATGGATGTTTATCAAAGCCAGTGAACAAAGTGGATGAAGCCCATGTATCAAAAGTAATGGAAGTAACTTTTCATCACAGATCTTATTACAGGCAACTTCACACTCCAGTGGGGAGTCCTCAAACAAATGACTGCAGTGTGAGTCATGAGAACAGAGCAGCCTGTGAGAATTTGGTCATCATTCCACAGAGAATGGTTGCATAAAAACATCTTCCATACCTTTTTCATAGCACCCTTTCCAGTGTTCCTGCCAAGTCCTCCCAACAGGGATTCTTTTGTAAGTGCAATACACACCCCTGGTTCTCACCTCCAGCTCCTGTGGGCACGGAGCTCTCATCCTGCATCCCCAGCCATGGACAAACACTGGAGTCTGTCCAGCCACCCCCAGGACAAACACTGGGAGCTCTTACAGAGCTGCAGGCCTGGGCAGCTCTTTAGAGGGCATGACATAATGGCTTGCAGCTGAAAGGGCCCCTTTGAAACAAGCTGGTTTTTCCGAGCTCTGTACAGACTATTTACTCTGGTCCAGCTCATCGGGAACAGAAGAGATAATACAAAGGTTCCCACTGGAATTATTGAAGGCCTGGACCTGACAACAAAACCAAAAATGGACTGTGTCATTTTAGGTGTTAGGATTGCATATATTAAGATACATGTTTTTTAATCACAGAAAGAACTAGGGAGAAAAATCTAAGAGGTGAAAGCAGATGTCTCTATCAATATTCTTTCTAGGGCATGTAATTCCCCATCAAACATGCCCAGATAATGCCTTGCAGTCAGCAGCACCAAGACACACTGAGCTTTGTAGCTCATGTAAGCAGAGAACAGGGTAGTTTGTATCTAGGGCATAATTGCTTATCAATGTTTTATATAGCATTTAACCCCCTTCAATAATGTGAAAACCAGGCTTTATCTATTAAAAGCCTCTTTAGACTTAGAAATTCCAGTGAACCTCAATGTTTTTTAAATTTTACAAAACAATTGCAAAGATCTTTCTTCTGAATACCCTATAGTAGGTACCTTAAATTTCAGACCCTCCATTGCTTTCCTCCCCAGGGGAGAACCCTGGACTGAGGGAGCTGTGCTAGGGAGTCCCAGGATGTAAAGGTGAGTGGCTGAGCCCACCCCAGAGCAGAGCTATTGTGTGCTCTCCTTTTTATCTGCCTCACTGAGAGCAACAACACAGCATGAGGAACCTCTGTTGGCATCTGTACAGGTAAAAGTGGATGCTGGGTATAAATTAGACTAGAAAAGGAACATCTGGTACACAGGTTTACTTGGTATTAGGAAAACCTGGCAAAATGTTTTAAAAGAGCTTCAAAGCCCTGAAGAATTGTCTCTTCTCATGCCCAGAGCATTCAGCTGGCACCTGCAAATATGAAACCAAAACACTGCAGATACATCTCCTACCCCTCTCCACTGTGTTCCATACATAGACTGATTGCATACAGGGAAATATTTTACCCTTTCCAGATGTTTAATGATAAAATGAAAGCTTTCATAGGCAGTTTCTGAACATGAGAGTTGGAGAATAACACTACTCCATGGAACAGCCCAACAAAACATTCAAAGGCAAAAGGAGGAGCAGCACTTCCAAACCCTGTATCCAAGCCTAAATAGCTAAAACAACCTTTTCAAATAAGCTATCCACTCTAAGTGCTTGGTGACTGTAGGAAATTAATAGCATGGCTTCTCTGCAAAAGCAGATGATGGCACTGCAGCCCAGACCACAGATGAGAAAAATCAATTTAAGCCTGACAGGAATTATTAAAAAAAAGTCAGGTTATTTGTATAAGTACACTTCTTAGTTATGCCCTGAAACCATTTCCCACCCAAAGCAGCAAGGCACCATGGCATATGAGCAAATCACAAGGTTGCATTATGGGCTGAGTGTATTTTTTAGATTAGAGAAATTCCTCAAGCTTTTCATAAATTGGGCTGAAGCCTTTCTGGTGTCACTGCCCATCCACACAACAATCTCCATCGTACAAAGTTCTGGTACAAGTGCAGCCACTTGTATAGAGCACTAGTCCTTACTTACCTGCTGACAAAATCTCATGGGGATGGGAGGTCTCTGCTCCCCCTCCGCATCAGCTCAAGAACCTGTTCAGTCAGAGCTCACTGCTCTGTTCTCCTCCCACAGAAATCAGCCCAACCAGTGCAGAACCTGCTGCAGTGCTCACACAGCACCAGCTCTTGGCCCTCAGGCCATCATCCAGCGTGCAGGGGAAATGGTAGTGGCTTTTGCTTTGGCATAAGCCTTCTGCATTGGCTTCTTTGTTGGAGACTCTGTCTTGCTGCAGTTATTTTTATGCACTATTAGCTGCAGAAGCCAGAGTGAATCAGGTAATGAGCTGAAACTGTTTCAGACCTCTATTCATCCCACTCAATTTCAGGCATCTGAGGCATCTGAACTGTTAATACTTCCCCAAGTTGCACAAGAGATTCCCAAAGACAGGCTTAACTTAGTAAGTGCTCAGCTTTTTAATTTATGATTTAACACACTCTGTACTTCCATGTTTTGTTTAATAAAGCATTTCTACAGCAGTTCTACTGTTTGCAGTTGGAACTTACTGCATCAATGGAACTGGCACGTTCGGAAAGGACTTGAAGTCTGTGCTGCAGGGAAATACAGGTGCAAAGTGCCCCAAAGGGAGCACACACAGGCCTCATGCTCAGGGCACCCTCTGCTGTGCTCCCAAGAAACTTCAGAGGAAAATCCCAGTGTGTCTGTAAAGAAACAAGGGAGGACAGAGGATTTATGCATTGATTCTCCCACAGAACACATTGCCAGTGTCATTCCTGCCAGACTGAGGAGGTGGCTTAGCCACGGGGCTTGTCTTGTGACTTGGCACTTCCTTAGCACCTTCTCATCCTAGGATTAAAAAAAGATGCAACTTGAAAACAAGTGATGTTGGATGTGCTGGGCTGAGTGAGAGTGTATTTCTGGTGTACCTTTAAATTCTGAGGCCTTGCTCACACAAGAAAAATACAGAGTTTAAGCTGCAGTTTAAGTAAAATGAGTCATATCCAATCTAGTTAAACCAGTGGAAATCACTTCAAGGATATTCATTTCATTACTACAGATTGTCTCATTGCAGCTCAGCTATTAGAGATACTCATGATTAAACATTAAAAGCTGCTTCAGACTCTTAAGAAATGAATTACAGGGTGATTTGAGTAATTTTAAATTTCTCTTTATTCTAAGCTATAGATGTCCATATACCTTTTTGTATTCTAAATGCTCAAAAACGACAAGCTCAGCAAGTGTAAACAGCTTGTAATAACTAAAATAATTACTGGTGCTTTTTCTAAAAGATCTTTCCATTTTCTGACAACACTGGCTTGAACACATCTAGTGAGACACTTTGGGAATTCAAGGGAAATATATAAATACAAGTTATTTCCCCTGCTAAGGGAGTTGCCATTCTTTCATCTTATCCATAGCACTCAACTTCCTTCAGCACCTTCGGAGTCTGTGGCAGAAAGAGGGCAGCACAGTAAAGTTGGAGATCTAGAAGGAATGGGAGTACTTTCAAAAACACTTCAGTGAGAGCTTTAAACTCTTCTAATTTATATGCAAAAAGCATGCTAAAATGGGGGGGGAAAGATGACTAAATATATAGTGTACTAGTTTTGTTCCCTATCTGGCAATCTGTATCCTCTGTTGGGCTGCATTGAAATCTGATGTTAAATGACAGGCTTCGTTCTTGCTGCCAAGATCCTAATGAGCTTCATTCCCAGTTTCCTGAATGGGAAACGAGATTCCTTTCCCATAGAAAGTTCTGGGGAGTGGAGGGGCAGCAGACACAAGGCAGCAGCGGCAGAAGGGCTGCAAGAACTGCAGCACTGGCCAGGGAATTGGGAAGGCAGTGGAAGAGGATCATTGTTTCCCTCACAAAAGAGGCAGTTACAATGACAGAGACTCACGAGTGAGGATTAGACATCCCCACACCACACGCACAATACTCCATTCATTCCTCTCAAATTCCATTCAAATGAACAACTGTCCCCCAAACACGAACAAAAAATTGGGTCCCCCACGAGAACAGTGTGGTGTGTGTCAAGGTCTGCATCCCTGCACTGTGGTAACAAGCCTTGACGTATCAAAAGGCACACACCTTCTGTTTTGTTGATGGATTGCAGAAACATTTCACTCCCTGTATAAAATGGTGAGCAGGACTTTGTTTCCACCCACCCATATACAGACACAGAGACTGCTCTGCTGTGTTAGCTGAACTCCTGCTTTTATGGTAAAAATCTCTTCTTTGTAGAGCTCTCCTTCATCTACATAAAATATGGCCCTAGAAAGGGCAGTTGAGGAATAACATCCCCAAAATTACAAATGAAGGAGGTCTCTTGTCTTACATTGTTTATACACAGAGCAAGGTCTTCCCATGCCCATGAGCTGTGCCTACACTCACTGCTTCCGTAACACTGAGCACGGTGGGTTTAGATCCGTGAGCTTTCCTATATAAGAGCTTGATTCCAAGTGTGTCACGAGCTCAGTGATGTCACGTCCTCTGCAGGAGCCTGAAATGCAGACTGAGCTGCTGAAGGCAATGACTGTACTAGACCTTGGCTAAGATGTTCTGTCTCCCTCTGTTTGTCACCCCTTGGCTGGATAATTCAGAATGTACAAACAGCTTAAAAACAAACAAGCAAGGACTTTATGGAGTAGTTTTGCACATCTTCTCAGAATTTCTTACAGCTTTCAAACAGGGACTGATCTTTAATTCCGCTGGGCAATTTGGAAGGAAAAATACTGGAAATAAACTGTGGACATCTGGCAATATCACTCCAGAGAGAGGAAAGGAGGAGCAATAGCTATTGCTGTACCTACCCCAGACATTCCTAAACCAAGAGAAGCCTATCAGTGTGAATGAGCTGCCACCTTCCTTTTCCCTAATGCTCTGTAAGTCATTCCCAACACAGCCTACTGACTAGCAGCAATAAATTCACTAGGAATTATTTTGAAGATGAACATCTTCGGTTTAAAAACATTTTCTTTACCACATCATTTAGAGCGAGAAATGAATTAACTCATATCAGCATTAAATTGTAGGCTGTGGTAGTATTGTAACTCCTGCTGGGAAATCTGCATTGTGCAGTTCAGTTGCTAATCAGATCTTCAGTTTAATAAAATTGTTTCCATTTAAGGTTAATCACATTTGCCATTTGCTGCTGCCAGAGTTTCTAATTGCTGTCAGTAAGGGCTTTCAGGACACAGGGGAACTGCACATTCGGTCCTTGATCTGATCCTGCTTTGTGCTCCATCATCATGGTCTGCTGAAATAATTATTTCTAAATCATTCTGTGACTATTCAGCTGGAGTTCTACCTCCCAGGCTATAGGGAGATTGGATGCCCTTTGAATACTGATGCAAGACCAAAACCACCATTTAGTAGCCAAAGCGTTTCTGGGCAGTGAATTTCAAAGCAGTTGCAGCTCTCTGACCATCTGTGTGCCGTCATTTAAATCGCTGAAGGACCACCACAAGATGCTCGATTAAGCACCAGGACCTAAATGTAGAGACTGTGATTGAAAAAGTGGAGAAATAGCTATATCAAGATTTCAGAAATTTTGAATATGTACAAATTCATAAAAGCAAATCAATAAACATCAGTTCTGTGCAGAAAGTCACAACATCGGGAATCCTTTTTTCAAACTGTTGTGTTTGGAACTCCACAAAACTGTGGCACAGGTTTTCCCCTTACACATGAATTGAGTGATGAATAGAACAAACACAGCTCTTGTAGGAATACATTTGAATTCAGAAGTATTTCTGACACCTTGTGCTTGAAAATGTATGTCAAAAGCAGAAATACAGTCATGAAATGCTGCTGAGGGTTTGCTCAAAATGCAAAACTTCTCTGTGCCTTTCTTACTGAACCAGTGATACTTGAGGCACTTACAGAAAATAGAGGTTCAGCTTTGGGTACAAAATTAGCCTTGTATCAGTAATGAAATAATCTTCTACCTTATTTTTTCCAGTTCAACCTTCAATAGTGTGGTTTATCACAAACACATGATTGTACATGACCAATCCTTTCAAACCAGTGAGAATGCTCATATCTCTGGAGGATTGCTAGCTCAGCTTTTGTTGCTGTCTTGTATACAAATTTCTGAACAGAGTTTATTTGTGCTAGAGTCTTAAACTGTGCTATTAAGACATTCAATGTCCTGTGACTAATTCAAAATATTTTTGGTTCCTCATAATTGCAAATGTACAACTTTTCCCTCTCTCCAAATACTGGAATTAGTTTTCCTCTCAGCTGTCTCTCTTCAGTTTCCATATATTGCAGCTGCAGTTAGAACTGCAAGGGCCTTGTTTTCCTTCACTGAAATCAATACTAAAGCAGCAGTTTTGTTCAATGACAATGTGCCCTAAATTAGGCCTCAATTTTTGCTACCTATTGAAGAGAAAGGCTGGAAATGGGGTGTTGCAGCTACTGGCTGACTGTCCCTGATGAGCTCCTGCATGAGTGCTCAGGCCTTCAGCTTGGTGCTTTAAAGTCAAGAGTGTCACCAGAGAGATGGTACTGGCACAGCCTGCCTCGGAATTCCATCAAAGTGCTTTGGAAACACTAGTGAACAACTCATTCCCTGAACTTTGCTGTTTGACATACGTAGATATTGTCCTACCTTTATGTTTGTTCAGTTGTTTTTTTTTTTAATTTACTACCATGCAAGAAGTTTTAGAAGCTTCTTAATAAGTGCAGGTGAAGTTGACAGAGCTTTCTCTCTCTCCTCTTTAGTTCGGTTTTACTCTGACAAATACTTTGAGTAACTGGCAGGTGAGAGTCATCACATGGTGAAAACCACCAAAATATGTAGAACAGAATGCTAATGCAGTCTTAAAGATTAACAAAATCTGGTGAGCACAGACATTATTACACGACACCAGTTGGTAGTTTCTCATGCTTTAGAAATTACCTCATTGCCACAAAACTACTCAGGGCCCCTTCTCCTGAGAAACAGCCCCAACAGCTACAGTCAGTGTCAGACCTGCCCACACAAGATGCAGCTTTGCCCTGCATAAAGGAGGGAGCTGCCCATGGGCCCTCTGATCTGTGCAGCACCTCCAGAATGTTGATGCAAATACAGGAAGAAGTGACAAACTCAGAGGGCGGGAGATTTTAAAAGTGTGAAGAACTAACATGAGAACTCGAGGTTCACAAACTGATGACATGCAGTTTGTGCCATTGGAGCCAGTGCCAGACAGCAAAAATATGCAGGGCAGAGAATAAAAAACAATCACTCTTTGGTCAAATAGGCCAATGTGCCTGTGCCTCAGGCTGGCAGGGGGAGCGCAGCAGCCTGGGCTCCTGGGGCACTGACTGGTGCCTCTGACTGGGTGTCTTCAGCAATCACAGCTTGGCAATAGTTGTTTTAACACTCATTGAGTACAGAAAATCTCTCTCTACAGGTGCAACAAGGACATTAAACAAGGATGGGGAAAGCAATTACAGTTTAAATTAAGAACTGTTGCAATTGGTTCAGGATATTTAGGAAGAAAGACAATTGCTCTGCCCAGTCTGAAATGCAGGTTTCAATACCCAAAGGAAGCATATGAATTTTATTCATAGGCAAATGCTAGTGGGTTCTTATTTCTGGTTTTCCATTTTTCCCCACAGAGTAATGGATGAAAATAAACAAGTGAAATATATTCTCGACAGTGCAAGATGGCCAAAGTGGCATTGGCTGTATAAAGATGCTGCATAACATGGTTGTACCACAGTTAAGCTTAGTTTTGGGGGGAGATGGAGAACAGACCTAGAAAATGGAGTATCCCTCGAGCAGCTGGGCTTTTATGATGTTAAATGTGATTATCCCAAGAGAATGTGTGCACATGCACTTCATGTGAAGACTCAAACACACTGCAGCAGAGCTATTACTTGTAATTACGTACTCAGTGTTACAGTGGAAAGTCTCTAATACAGAGCCTTTGAACATGACTTGATTTGCTGCATTCCTACAAAGGTTCATGCAAGCAAAGCAGTGCCCAAAGTTAGTTACTTAAAGCTGTGAGTGGGAATGCTGTCCTATGCAAAAGGGGAAGCACATTTTCACATCCTCTGCCCATCCTTTGTGAGACACCACTCTCTGCTTTGCATCACTGAAATGAGCTGCCACTTGGGAGTCATAAAGAGCTAACAATTCCTTCTTCTCTCTTGCATTAAATGAGCTGTGGTTCTTCATCTTAGCTGAGGAGTAAATTTAAATCAATACAACTGTTTCAAGATGCTTCATATTTGTACCTTATGAACAATATCCTGGCTATGAGGGTTTGGATGATACCATTGATACCACGCTGATACCATTGATACCACAGTGCACCAGCACTTTTGATATCTACTCATCATTTATCAACGTTTGTCTGAAGTTCAGCATGTCCACTGATCTTGGACAGCTAGACTGGAGAGAAGGCTCCTCAAGCTCAGTGTGCATTTACCTGTGCTCCAGGCACTCTGATTTCAGTGTCCCCAAAGAGCCTCCAAACACTTCACACAGTTTTCCACATTCCAAGGAGAGGCCCATTCTGCATGTCCCAAAGTCCAGTGGGGCAGCATTTGCACCAGAAGCACCATCACAGGTCCCATGGTCTGTGAAGTCACCTTTTTAAAAGCAATACATATGATGATGGATCAGTGCACACCGTTTAAAAATGAAGGCTTCATTTAAATGAAATTTTATTAATGGAAAAAATGTTGAAAATCTACCCCAAAAAGTTCCTTTGCTGTAGATAGAATTCAGTTGACTTAATTTTAATTTTCCTTTCACATCTCAAAAAATTGGACCTCGTAAATGGAAGTTCAACAAGCTGAACAGATCTTTTGTGACATTTAGAAACAGTCTGGCAAGTTGTTTTGAAGTGCTCTCCTTGGCCATGCCACAAATAGAAAGGAACAGATGAAGATATTGTCCCTTTAGGCACTGACTGAAAGCAAAGAGCAGGGCTGATGGTACTTTCCACACTGGGGAAACTACACAGTGACAGTACCAAAAATACAGTGCAAACTTTCTCCTTGGTTTAAAAGACTCTGGACTTCTTTGTAGCATGACAAAAATAGAACAAATATATTGATTCTACTGCCTGATCCTCTGGTGCTAAACTTCTGATTCCTGCGCAAAGCAGGGCCAGGCAAGTTCTGGGCACCTTCTGCAGACTGAACCCTTTCTTATCAAGTTCTGTGGAGCAGAAAATGCAAATCCATTCCTCTGACTGGGATATTTTAGGCAGCAGATGAGGAGAGGGCAGAGAATAAAAATAGTTTTATTATCATAGTCCTTGAAAGGCGAAAGTGACGCACAGCAGGCTTAAAAATGTTCTGTAGATAAATTAAGAAAATTAAATCTTTTATTCTTCCACACCCATATTTTTTGTGATTTCATTTGGTTTTGCTGCATATTTTAAGGTTGTTCTGGCAAGCACTGCCTTTCACAGGAAAGCTAATTCTTTGACACTGGCCGAGGCCAAGTTTTCCAAGAATCCCATGGAAAAGTCAGACTTTTTCATGTATCCCATGGATAACATGTCTGCATTAGCCCCCATGCTGTTCCTTCCCCTCCTTTCTCCCACCCTCCTCTCCCCTCCACCAAGTTTAAGAGTAGTGAAGACTCTTCAGTCAAAGACTGATTAATACCATTTCAGATCTGCTCTTTCACCATATTAATGCAGATTGGATTTACAGTTCTCATCTGACCTGAATGACTGAGAGCTGTACTTTGCGAATAAATTGTCAGATCCAGAACAATACTTCAGATATTTATCATCAAGACATTGTCTTCCTTCCAAATCTATAAACTTAGGTATTAATTCTAGGTATAGATGATCTCTAAAAATACAAATGAATCATTTTTATTTGAAAATATCAGCATCTATTGAGACTGAAAAATTAAGGTTTAGTTTGGAACTGGTCCAGGCAAAATAAATCTTTATAACTGAAGGATAATATGACTGCAGCAGTGAGTCTAAGCATTAGGAGCCAAGTAGTTCCTTGTCTGGAAAGTACAGAATTGTAGGTCTCATACAAGTTCCTATTGATCTGGACTTCTTTATATAATATCTACATTTGGAATTAAACACTACATAGAAAAGAGAGGAAAGGGGAAAACAGTTCATCTTTGAGAAATGTTGTTCAAAAAGGCAAACTCGTTATTATCTCATGTAGAAGATTGAATTAAAATACATTCTTGACAAAAGAACTGCAGCACTGCATTTCAAATCTGCCTTTTATTTTACTAGTTTCTCTTTGATTATGCACGGATTCCTGTGAAATCAGTGAATCATCATAGAATGTGTTAATTAAAAACGTCTCCACCGAGTGCATGAAGGTCTATTGAACACAAAATCTAGACTGGTAGAGCCGATATGGTTTGACCTCCCCCGTCAGTGCAGGGTGGATGGAACACAACCAGAAAGCACATTAGAACAACACAGCTCAATATTTATTGGATTTCAAGTCCAATCCAGTTCCCTTCTTGCACCAAATAGTCTAACAAAACTGAAATGTAATTGGCTTAAAAACAAATAAAATGATGCATTATAAGGGAGAATATTTTACAATTATAATTCCACTGCTCTCAAGACTGAACTACTATTTGGATGCCATTTTTTCCTCTAATCATGCTGGGGTTTAATTCCTGCAGGCAGGATTATAATAACAAAGAGCTGATCAATATAAAGCATTTATTCAGATCTGCTGGTCATTAAGAAGTAAGAGTGTTTGGAAGCTTACAATGGTAGAGATTATTCGTGTTTTACATCAGGTGGTCATAAAAGCATGTCCCCTCATGATGCCTGTGAAGTCAGCATTCGAGTTCCAAGCAACAGGAAGGATCCATACAAAATTCTGCCATGGAATATTGTCCAACATTTACTTACAATTCTCCAGTGTATCTTTTAAAAGTAGGCAGTCACTCTCCCTTTTCTCGTCATCCTCTGCCTTCCAGAAGAGGTTGGGGCAGCCACGAGTTTATCTGTACAGCACCCAAGATTCACTTGTCAGCCTTGTGAAGCCACTGGCAACTCACAGGCACTGGTACTATTGGACAAAGACTTGTTCATTTGCAGAAACAATTTCCTGATACACATTATCTGTTTTTAATAACAATCTTTTTTTTCCCCCCATCTAAACACCATCTGCTTTCTTAATTCAGAACTCGATACTTGTGCTCAACATTGTTTCTTTGATGAAACAATTCAACCAGTTCCAATACTCCTATATAAAATTAAAGCCTTAAGTGCATAATATAAAGATAATTATGAAGCAAATTTTTATGCTGTAGTAAGACCAGCTGAAGTACTTGTCAAGTGCAAACAGAAGAATAAAATCCACTTCATGCCACTTAGAGCTTCTGCAGCCTTCATAACACTATGACTGTTTTCTCAATACTTTTCCTAAGCTAAGAAAAGTAGTAAACCTCAAATTATTGGGAAAGAGTATAATGAGAACAGCCATGTGTGCCACTTTCCATACACTATTTAGCAGGACAAAATTACCCTATTATTACCTCTTCTTAAGAAGTTAATATTAGATTAGACAAGACCTGCTTTTGAACAGAATCTCAAACCAATTTCTCCTTCTGAGCCTGGAGACAGTTGATGGTTTGAACTCCTGTTGAAACCTGCAAATTATGCACATAAATGTGTATTTCACTTCTAGTTAAATGCTTAGCAATCCCTGCAGGGTTCCTGAGCACAGTGTTGGTACACCTGTGGCTCTGGGGCCTCTCACAGGTGCCTGCAAAGGAGAAGCAGGAACTGGCAGCAAGACTTGGCCAGAACATGTGCCATGCCCAAGTGCCAGGATTCCAACCTTGGCTTATTTCCTGTCAAAGGAAAAGAGAGCACGATTCTCACTTCCTGCCCTGAGGTTGCCAGCACACTATTAACTTGAGAATCAGCAATCAAATGGTTAGTCTAGGACAAAGCAAGGAAACATCTGTCAAAATAATAACTGCAATACCCACTCTTTGAAATGAATTAGCAGATTTCTGGAAACACTTTGAGGCCATTATTCCCTGCAGGTTTGCATTCTTTTGCAGGACCATAGTAAGTAAGAATAATCAAATTCTAAGGGTTTTCAGTGGATATGTGAACTGGAGATAGGTTGCCTGCCTGCACAGAGCTATGTATTCAGCTCCAACATGCTACTGAGGTAAAACACTTCATGCAACTGTGAGAGGGGCTGAAAACAACAGATGGACAAGAATCAACAGTCCCAAGTTGCAGCAGGGATTATTTCTGTTAAATCATTAAAAGGAATTCTTCACAGTGAGGGGAAAACACTGGAACATATTGCAAATTGAGGCTGTGCAATCTCCAGCCTGGAAGATATTCAAAACTCAAGAATATATCATAGAGATCAGCCAGTGATTTTCAAGAAAATCTTTCTTGCCTTTCACACACAGAATGCCTGAGTACCACAAATTTATTAAATTGTGTGAATTGCAGATATTTATGTGGCAGAGAAACAAGAATATAGAGAAATTTTCTCATGAATATGTTATTAGAGCAGCATTAGAGATTAAAGCAGGAAGATGTGTAAGGCTGGCCCTTCAGAAGGGTTTGGGCAAAGCAGAGCAGGAGTCAGAGGAAGGAATGAGAAAAGCACTTTCTCTGCCTACAGAGATGACATTGTTAGTCCTCATTAGCACTTGGAAATAGTGAACATGACACAGCTTTATCCCAGCTTTTTCTTTGTGGACACAGGTTCCATTTTCGAACTGTAACACTTGCACTGAATAAGGAGGAGTTGAAATGCCCCATTCTTGCCCCTCTGTATAAAGGGCTGCCACATTATTCAGAATTCCACCACAGAACACAAACCCACTGAGACTTCACCTCACAAAGCTCTCCTTGGGCTGTTACCCCTCACACAGCTGCTGGTAGAAAGCCCCTGCAGAGTGGAATGCTCCAGAAATCAGCTCCATGTGAGATGGGAAGTTTAACCATCACTAGAAATAGTGGTGAGGGTCCAAAGCTCGTACTGGCCAAAAGGAAGGCAGCAGTGCCATGAGCATCCCAGAGAGCAGGGAGAGCCCACCCAGAGGGGTCAGCAGGAGTGCTTGGCAGTGGCCTGCAGGGAAAAATGTATGGCATCATCCTGGCTAATAAGCAGAGTCACTGTCTGTTGAATTTAAGAGGTTTGGTTTTCTCTTTTAAAAATGGTTAATTTTCACATCCTCTGCTAACAAGTACTCATTTTTCCTTAACATCCAGCTTTTTCATGAAAAGGAAAAAAGGTTTCAGCTTTGGCAACGTATTACAACATATAAGGATGGAAATGCATCTCACTGAACAACCCTTCCACTGATTGTCAGCCTGGATATTTGAAACTCTTGCAGCTTACATTACATCAGTAAGCTTAATCATTTCGGCCTAGTTAATTTTCCTGTGAATATTAAATAAGATCTGACAGCCATCAAAAACCACCAGGATATCTACATCACCAAGAAGGGGCTGAAAAAGCCAGCTCTGTTTATTGTGGAGATACTCTGGGGTATCATTCAGTGCTGCCACAGTTATCCACACAGTTATCCAGCCCCCTGTCTGGTTGAATTGCACAGCCATTCACTTAATTATCATCCTTCAACTGCCATATCCCACTTCAGAGCCTTGGGAAGAATTTAATCACTGTCTCTGCCCACTGAGGGCTCAACATCAATGAAAATGCAAAAGCAAATACTAAAGAATAAAAGGGCAAGTCAGCTAGACCGGACTCACAGATAGAGGAAAGGGAATGCTAATCCTTCCTTAGGAATTGTCAGTGTATCTCCCTTTCTCCCAGAAGCAAAAAGGGTGCCCTGAATATGAACATCCTCCTGCTGTTCTCAATTTCTTTGACATAAACTGAATTTGAGCAGCTTCCTGCAAGCCCAGAATCAGACACTGGACTAAACTGCAGGGGCATGAGATTATCTGGCTCTCTGCACACTGTGGATCCAGCACAGAACAGTCACCTTAAAGGTGTCTGGAAACATCATGAGCCAACTACTACTTTTAACCCAGTTACATCCACTACCCTGTGGTTACCAATGCAGGTAGTAAGCATATGAAATTCCTCAAAATAAATACTCTATTTGCATGTCATTGTGATTTGGAATTATGAAGCTGTACAACCAACTTCTGCACAACCTTGGGATAAAAAGTGGTATCAGTTTGATTAGTGCCAAACACAGACATGGATGGTTGGGGCTGCCATGCCATCCTCAAAGGGTACCAGCTGCAGGAGTATGCAGCAATTGTTGGTAGGTGCCTTCTCTCTTCAGGGAAGGTGGCAGGTAGCAATTTTTCTCTTCTTGCATGTGAATTTTTTAACTTCATAGATAATAGAACCATTTCTTTTAATGGAAGAAGCCGTAGCTTGTGTGCTGAGTTAAATGCTGTGTAGTCTCTTCCTGGTGCCCCTTTAGGTACTCTGCTGTCCAGGGCAGCCCTGGGGCATTGGGGTTAAGAGACTGAGCAGAACTCAGTACAGGGAAAAGCAAGTAAATTCAGCTGCTCGACTTCTAACAATTAAAACAAAAATACCAACATTGTGTTACTGTAGGAATAGTTAAACGCCTCATTATTTTCGAGGAACTTCAGTTTCTCACAGTCAGGTCATTCCAGTAACATCTCTGTCAGCATTTCTGTGCTAATAGCCTCCTGTTTTGGAGGTTTTATAACTCACCTACCTATAAAAGTATTCTTGAGACCCAGGAAGTACAGTCTCCCTTTCTTGGTATTAATTACGAATATAGCACAAACTTTATTTTAACCCAATTCCACACTAGTTCACAGGTGAGTTAGAAATGCAGAAGTCTTTAAGATGGCATTGAAACAGTATTTGTCCAAGTCCAAACATTACAAATTTTCTAAACTCTGTCCTTTTGTTATGGAGTAGACATGAAATGGTGAGAAAAAAGAATTTTGCTTGTCATCACATGAAGGAGTCTCTGCATCGTTCCACTATCTGGAGGTTATTTTAAAACAAGGTGCTCAAGAAATATACGCTTAATTTGGACTAGCTGTGCAAGCAGCTTCAGACTAGTGGGTAGCAGTGAAAAGGAAGAATTATTTACATAAAGAGAAGGATAGAGAGAAAGGTTTGAATTTAAGGCTCTTGAATTGGCTTTTCTTCTCGGGCTTGTGAGGATGAGGAGGTTGCAGAGCTGTCTGAAGTGGCCTTTTGGCATTTCCCTAGCTGGGACAGACCCTTTAGAACAGCTCTACTTCTCTTTCATCCTCCCACCTCCCATCAGGTGCATGTTTCAGAGACAAGTCAAAGCACTTCTACACTCTGCTCAGTGCAGAGAGGGAAGCCTGAGTAAAAGAGGCACTCTGGAAAGCATTTTGAAAACTGACAGTTCAAAGAGAGTCAGGATTTTCAGAGCTGCAGAGATGTAAATTAATAATTTTTCATGCAGCACATAAGTGCTATGTTTTTACTATGTTTCTTCATTTGATGTCAGCAATCTGCCATACCTGTTGGCACAGCAGCACACAAGCTCATTCCCT
This sequence comes from Sakesphorus luctuosus, assembly GCA_013396695.1. Lineage (NCBI taxonomy): Eukaryota > Metazoa > Chordata > Aves > Passeriformes > Thamnophilidae > Sakesphorus > Sakesphorus luctuosus. The sequence continues at coordinate 1,572,928 of VWZD01006844.1, forward strand.
GTGACAGCAATCTGACACTGGTTACTTTGAGCCCTATTGCAGATTTGAGAGATAACAAATTTCACAGCTTCTTTGTGTTTCCATGTTGTTTGAGCAACTGTGGCAAAAAGGAAATAAAACGAAAATAATAACATTTCCCTCCCCTCCACAAAATACTGATCCTAGTTTTGAATTTCTTTCCTGTGTATGTTAATGTTTGCTTTCCTAATTCTGCAAGCATTCAGGCCTGTGTGTGATAAGTTCTACTCCCAAACCATTTCATTCCTGGATGTGTCACCACTCCAAACACTGGGGAAGTGCAGACATAGCTGGAAATAGCTGAGTTATTTCAAGTTCCTGCAGCAGCAGAGTGCTCAAGTTTTTCAAAGAGAAGCTTGGATACCTCTAACACTTGGCACAAAGTAGAGGCAAGCTCAGAGTTATGGGAGGTGGCAGTTGGAAATTCCTGTTAAGCTGTTTTATGTAAAAAGTTTGGTTATCATCTATATTTACATGGGTCACATCATGCACAGTCTTTCACACTGTGAGGAGAAAATAGCATTTGAAGAACATTTGCAGAGTTCTGCCAGCATTGCTTTGGGAGGCTGTGGTTGCAGCCATTGGTTCAGTTCCTGTGACTCCTCCACCTCACATGCTGGCTGCCCCCAGGGAACACAGCAGCAGCAGCAGCAGCAGAAAATGCAGGTGTTGGATAAGGTATTTTCCAGAAGAGATGGGGATCTCTGTGAGGGAACATCAATTGAAGAGCCTTACAAAAGTTCCCATTTATAATAATAGGGTTGCTGATTCAATTTTAAAACTGTGCCCTCAGCTGATTCAGCAACAGCCAAAAAAGCTGAGCCAAGATGGGTTTAAGGTGCCAAGTTCTTGATCTCTAATTCTGCTATTAAGTGTATCTAGCAATTTGGTGTCCCAATTACAGCTCTTTCCCTTTTTTTAAATAGGCTCTTCCCTGTATGTTGAAAGGGAAAGGTGAAGCAAACACTGGGAGGAGGGGGAGATGTAATATCTACAATGAATGAAAATGGCAAAAGTTCATTGGCATGACTAAATAACTTCAGAACTTACTGGGAAATAAGAGGGGAAAAACCCTCCCCGTTTAGAACATGAGTATGTTTAATCTGCTCTGAAAAGAGTGCAACAGAATAGGATGAAGCCTTCTTGTCCAAAAGAGCTTAACTTTCACAAAACCCCCTTAATAGCACCATTCAATGAATGTGTTATAAAGAAATACAAAGAAGTTACAATTATCACTGGAGCCGTGTAGCATCTATTTCATGTCTTAGCAAGCTATAGTGGTGTATAATCATACAATCTGTGATACTCACTTTGTGTCCCTCCTGCCTTCAACTGTGAAACACAAGTGACAGCACTTAGGGGAGCATCCAACCTGTGGTGAAACTGGGTCTGCCACCTTTGCTTCTCCTGTCCTGAAAGGTTTAAACAGGAGAATTGCTCAGAAGTTTCTGTGCACCCCAGGCTGGGATGGCTGTGTTTAGAGCCGACACTTCCAGCTGCTGAGGAGTCTCTTTGCTGTGCCTTTACTCAAGTGTGGCTGCAAGGTTTCAGTTTGCAGTTTGGGTTTGCAGAGCGCTGCATGTGCCAGCTGAAGAAGCATCATGTCACATTATCTCTACCTGAACAAACCCAGGCTACAAGCAGTGACCTGGAGATGCAAAACTGAGTGAGTAGAAAACCCACTGCTGTGCGATCAAACAAGCTTTGAATCCCTTCTGCTGTTTGCATGAGCACCATCACTGACCTCATGAAGTCACAGCAAAGGCTCTGGATAAGGAAAGGGAAAAAGAAGGAGGAAAAAAGGAAAAAGCAGATCTATGCTAGTTAACCTTAAAATGGTTTTCACTGGAAGATCCTCTCATGACTTCCAGTCCTGGGTTTTCCTGCTCAGGACAGTAAATCACCTCACATCTGAGTGTGGGCCCCAGTTCCTGTCACTGCTGCTGCTGTGGAGACAGTGACAGGTGGTGGTGGTTACTTTATTAGGCTGTGCATTATGTAATCAGAATGCAAATGTAGATTTGGTTTTGCTTAAGTGAAAGCATAGGTTTGGAGGAAAGGAGAAGAGAAAATTCAAATCCCTAAAACTGCACATATGATCAATAGTAATCTAATACAATAGGAAAAGGTGCCAGACCACATGAAGAGCTTTCACAATCTTGCTGTTAATTTTCTGAAAGTTTGACAATCACTGATCTAAAACAGTGCAGGCAAGGGTTCCAGTTTTCTCACCCTTCTGACACATGCAAAATTGTTTGCAAGGAAAAAATTCAAGTTATTTGAGGGAACATAACCAGCCTACACTGGAACAAAAGTAGTTTCTCCCACAAATATACAGGTCTGCAAAGAAAAAATGTAGTCAAGTGATCTGATTTCTTAGAGTAATTAATATCAGCTCCAAGGAATATGCACGTGCAGTTTTGGAACACTGGAAGGCAGTAGAAGAAAAAAGTTGAAATTTTTCCTACAAAAGTAGGAAATTGCTGACTGGAGGCCTCACCATAAGGAACAGCAGATGAGGCTTTTCTTTACCAACAAACGCAGTGCTGTAGTGAAGCCTTGTGCATTCACCCTGGGGAATTGCAGGACAGTTTGTGTTGTAGGACAGATATCCTGTCAGTAGTGGCTGATGGCTGGTGGGTGATCCTGCAGCAGAGCCCCCTTTTCTGGCAGGGCTGCACGCAGGGCTGGCTCTGAGCACAGTCCCCTGTGTGGTTGCCAGGCAGCCTCTGTAGTGCCCACAAACCCTGGTGCTGACAGCCCCTGTCAGCTGCAGTGCAGGGGCTCTGCTGCAGGCAAGGGCCTTCTAAACCACAGCTATTCCAAACAAAAACACCACACAAATCACATTTACACTGAACTTTTGGCACATACAGCTTAAGCCACATTTGTCACAAGAAAAAATTATAACACTAGAATTCTTGAAAAGCTGAGTCAACAAACCAGCTAGGTCACTGAGGAAAGGCTGTTCTGATCCTTGCCCACAGTTTACAGGAGCACAGGCACTGAACTCTGCCCTCCCTGCACTTCAGGAGGAGTTGGCACTTCTCAAATAAGCATCTTAGCTCATGAAACAAGGATGTAACATTTTACTTGCAAAACAGTCAAGCATCGATGCACGCTTCGTGAGCACTGCTCACCATGCAAAGTTCATACCTTCAATCCCTTGTCTTGAAGCTCTCTCTTCCCCAAGGATTTGCATATGTGGGTGGCCTCAGTACTCTCCCTGGACTGACACCCTGAACTGGGCTGTCCTTGCAGCTCTGTGGCCTTCCTCAGGAGATGAGATCCTCACACAGTGACCAGTGCACCATCCACCACTGCAAACCTCCATTTCCTACCCTCTGCATCTCTGCTCCCCCTGTCTAAACTGGTCACAGAATACTATCAACAGTTCAAATATAGCAAAAGGCACATACTCTGAAATGGAGGATCTTAACACAGCATAATGCAGTTACTGCAGAGCAGAATCTGTCCAAGCTATGTCCATCTGCAGATTTTCAGAGTGAGAGTACACCTAATCCTGATGAGATAAAAGTGGCTTTACTTGACACTTGAATCAATAGAAATAAAAGGAAGAAGGGAGAGTTACAGGTAGATTAAGTTGGAGGAATCTAAAGAAGAATGAAGGCCTTTAAACAAACAGCATCAGAACATTTTATGGCTCAGCTTCTAGTATAATGAGTAATTGCTGGTATTCAGGAACTTAATCTAAAGATCTTAATTGCAACTCAAACAATCACTCATAAACAGACTACTACATGTAACAGTCTTTCCAACTCGATGATAAAATAGCTACTTTATGTGTTATATACTGCCTGTGTTAAATGTTCTTATTGTTCTGATGCAATATTCCTGTCCTGGGTTTCACAGGTTGTGTTTACTCCCAGAGGAGTAAGCAACAACGTCCAGGAAAAATGCACCAGGAAACTCGGAAAAAAATCAGTGACCAGAGTTATCAAGAGACTACATGGAGCTGTTTGAATCGATTTGTCAGTTTGCATTTAGGTTTCCAGATTATTTCTGCCTTCCCTGTTTACAGCACTCAAAAAACCATTTTGTCTCTAAATCCCCCTCAGCTTCTCTACTAAAACCAGGCAGTTAATCATGAACTGCCACAGCAAATGTTTCCTTTAGACTTCTCTTCCTTAGAGGTGTCAGCCATGCAGAGCTCTCTGGTTTCCATAACAGCTGACACTTCCAGCCTGAACTGTTTGCTGTGATTCATTTTCAGGAGTGCTCCTCAAATTCAAAGCAAATCAGGCTAATTGGCACAACTGTTGAGAGACCAAGGGATTTCTTTTTCTCTTGGCTACAGCAGGGAAGGTTCAAACCAGGCTTCATCTGGAGAGATGTTTCCCTGCAACAATCTGTCCCCATGAATGCAATGCACGGGGGTATACTGGGATTTGGGGCACTGCTCTTACACTGCTTCAGGAAGCTTTTGCTGGAAAAAGCAGAACTATGGTGATAAAGTCTAATCAGACTGTCAAAAAGTTGCTAAACATCTGAGTACTCAGTCTCAAAACCATACTGCTCCAGTCTGAATGTCTAATTCCATGGGAATGGAGCTCAGGTACACTGTGAACCAGATGGACCAGGCAGGTTATTGTACTCTGTGTGCAGAAAAGGTGAGGGGAAAGTGTTTAAAACACTCAAATTAGCCATCTAAAGAGATTTCCTTGGGGTTTCCCCAGCTAACACATTCAACATGTGTCTTGAAGACCACACAAGAAATATGGCTCAATTAGGGGAAGCAGTAAACAAGGAGAGGGCTAAAAATCTGGTAGATGTTCAAAGCCACTTTTTGTTAATTTGATCAAATGCACTTACAATGGTAAACTTGGGAGAAAAATCTCCAATTCCAGTGTACAGGTTGGGTGTTTACCCATCCATGCCTCCAAGTGGGCCAAGGTCTAACACTAGGACCTCTTTACAATTGGATTTTTAAGACCTGGGAAAAAAAGAAGTTACTTCATAAAATTTAGGGGTCTACAGGTCTGGAGTCTGTGGCCTCTTAGAGACAAATGTCTCCTCTGCACAAAGTCAAAGCATATTCTGGGCTACACTGCTGCTGGCAGGAGGAAAGGGGAGCGTGGTAGGTTCAGCAAGAGGAGGGAAAGGGACAGACAGGAACATAAAATATGTGCGTTTTTTCCCGTGGATGAGAGGAAGAACTAAAATAAAAACTTTTTGGCTCTGCCTCCAGTCTTGGAACAGGGAATAGCTTTATTGTATATCTCTTTGTGGTAAAGGTAAATTGAAGGAAATGCTGAACAACTCTGCCATATGTGCTTTTCAAATGTATACCAAGGAATCTATTTTTTAGCATAACAGCGTTACCTGTAGTGCCAAGCAAAGGCTGTTCCCGCAAAGGGAGGTTTGTTACACTGCCAGATCTTTCTGCCAGGAAACCATCACCTCTCCTCTCTGCTACAGGCCGTGCCTGCAGCCTGATTACAAAGCAACATCTGACTTTGCTAGAACCTGTGTGGTGTCAAGTTGAAAATGACATGCTTTAAAATAACTGTTGGAGTCTAAGCAGTAACCAGAAGGATGGGAAGCTGTGTGTGCTCCCAGATGCACAGAGTGAGCCTGAGATGGTGGCACTGTCACCAGATGTCTCCTCTCAACAGGCTTCATACCTCTGGCACAGAGCTTTAAAAATTACTGCTGCAGAAAGGAAATGCTTTGTACATTGTTCATCAGCCTTCAGGTACAAACCCTGACTCCCAAGCACGGGACAACAATGTTTCAACACAGCAAAAGACATGTCATGTATCTCTTTGCCTGTCTTGAAGCAGTAGAAGTGAATAGGAGATAGCTGTGGCCCTCTCCTAGTGTTGTAGCAAAATAAAGATTGTACTTTGCTGTGTCAATATGATGTCTAGCACTGTTTTCACCTTTCTAATTATCATCTGGGGAGTTACATGTAAAAGATGCTCTTCCAGGACAGAAGGCAAGGCAGGCCAGCAGAAACACCCCTCTTGTCCCAAGTTAGTTCTATGCAAAAAAGGGCTACAGCCTTCAGAAGCCTGAATTTAAGCTTATGTTCAAATGAGTTCTGAACAATCCATTTTCCCTGTCCTGGATTCACAGTCTGTCATCACGAAGCACTTACAGCACTAATCAGAATTAGAGAATTCATCACTCAATTATGCTGTCACATAAAAACTATCTTCTGAGGATTTTCTTTTAAATAGATGAGGTGGGCATTTTTGGCATTAATGTTGAAGTGAACTGATTCTACTATTTAGATATGAGTCCATTCTAACACTAATGTTAAAAGTGCTTTTATCCTTCACGAGTCATATGCATAATTACAAATATCTGAGTACAAAACCCAACAGATGCTTTCTTAAGCAGAAGGCTGTGGGAAACTGGGGGGGTTCTGCAGCAAAGGAATGCAAGAAAATCTTCTGGTGCATGTACAGCACGTCTAGAAGAGGAAGCAAGTCTTGTTTGAATATTACCCTGTGGGTTTTACAAAACTTGTAAAAATGAAACTTTGACCTGTACAAACTCTTCATATACTTTCATTCCTCTTCATGCACAGAGCTGGATGAATATTTCCTCACTCCTTTCTTTCAGGTGAAATAAGAAAAGGTAAAACCTGCTCAAGCTGCTGGAGAGTTTCAGCTTGGTCTCCTTTCCTCTGTGTATTCCTGGGTATATTGTCTGCTCTCCAGTGGCACCTGTAAGCAAAGGTGAAGTTGTCACTTACACCTCCTCGAATAGACACACAGCATTTTGTCCTCTTTAACAATCCCCCCACAGACCTGCAGAACAGCTTTTTCTCAGGAGCAGTTAAAAAACCCTCCAGAAAAATGTTCGGTGAGGACCTGTCTCTTTGCCTGCTAAATTTTCCAGAATGCAGTGATGGTTACTAAATGCATTTTGCACCAAGGAGTGCTACAAAACAACAGAAAACTGAACAGATATTATATGTGTAATATCCATCAGTTGTACATTCATTGTCTTTCCAAGCAGGAATGGAGGAAGCACGTGTTGTATTTCACCAGCCACCACTTCGGACGCCACACAACAGATGCTCCTACTTAAAGGAACAAATATTGGCAGTAACTGTTCAAAATTTAAAGGTAATTGATATACAAAGAACATACTTAGAGGACACAGGGTGTAACTGACAGAAGGAAACTCCAAAAATAAGTACATTTAAAATAGCCACATTAGCAGACAAGGACAGAGTGTGATGTAGATTTGCAACAATGAAAACAATTTATTTCTAGCAAAACAAATTACAGGCAAATCCTAATCTGATAATGAATTTCTCTGGCAGTGGTGTAGTCCCTGAAGACAAACCAAAGAATGTCTATAATTAGTAACATTTAAAATCAACGTTGCTGGAAACTCTGTTGGAGTCAGAGTGGCTCCAGCAGAGCAAGATTACTGGGACAACAGCAACAACTGACCCCAGAATTCTTCTGCAGATAATTCCCAGTGAAGCTGAGAAGCACATGCAATGGTTTAAAATGTTGAGTGCTTGTAATATGAAAACATCAAAGTAAAAGGGTATTCTTTAAATGATAGTATAAATTCAGAAAATTGTCAAATCTGTTTATTTAATATTTATGAATATTGAGGAAGAATCTTGTGGATAAACCCGTCATTCTTTTCCAAGGAGGAGAAAACTATCTCCTGTTCCAGCATGTTGCATGTTCACAGTTGTGCATTACCTGTGCACAGGTAAATAAAAGAGAGAAACCCCTCAGTTTCTCATGCCTAATACAGCTGAGGAGGGTATTACTGGAATGCTGTAACTGAACATGCCAGAGCTCCTCACCAGCTCCTGGCAACGTGGAAATTGGGTACTTTCTGCTGTGAGCACCTGAGGGCACCAGTGCCCTGCCCCTGCTAAGCACTAACTGGGAACAGATGAAGGTGGCAAAGCAAGAGAAGCTTTGGGGCAATTTTGAAGGATTAACAGCCTTCTCCTGTCTCCACAGCAGACTGGCAATTTCCTGTACAAGCCTGTGCAGAGCAAGTAGCCCGTTTACAAAACCAAAAAACGGACGTGAATGAACCCGCTTTGTTCTCTGTGCCATTTACTAAATATGAGCTACAAATTCACTACTAAAACTTTCTCAAAGGGAAAAAGTTTTCAAATTATGACAAAAGAGATTGCTGGTCTTCTCTTCAGGCCTGTGCTATTACTGGATGGCTTTTACCAGTCAGCTCTGTTGTAATTGCATTCATGATTTTGTACAAAAGGCCATGACCCTTCTCACTGAAGTGGATTGGGACACTTCTGTACAGTGGAGAGCAAAGCCATGGTTGTGTAAGCAAAACAGGCATCTCTGTGGAGATTCAAGTATCTAAATGGGACTTAGACATCTTATTAAAGTCCTGGCCCAAAGGCTACCTCTGCTTCTGGCCACCTGACAGAAGGTTGCTGCCATGGCCGGTACTGCTTTGCCAGACAATCCAGACCATTGGATATCAACAGTTAAAGTAACCCAGTGTCTGGACTTTGCTCTTCCACTTCTTTCCAAAGAGATTCTGAACGTCTGATATGTTTAGCAGTAGTTTATCATCTCTTCTATGGCTGTTGATGCATAAAGACAACAGAAACTGATGCTGCACTACACTTATTAGTTCCAGAGCTTAAATGAACCATTAATTTTACATTAAACAATGACTTTTCAAAAATGTTTTTAACTCTCATGCGTTCCATGACACCATGCATTTTGATTAAATGAAAGATGGTGTGCTTAGGGCAGTGTGTACAATGAAACAGCTGCTCTGCTAGTGCTGCAAACTGGCTGGATAGAATTCAGGAGCAGTTCAGAGCCACCTGTCACCTCAGTGAAGGCCTCCTGACACACCAACCTGCGCAGGGCTGAGGGGACGGAGCGCGGCCCTTCATGGGGGCCCTTTGCCACAGCCTTGGGCCGGCAGCCATGAGACTCAGCAATAACGTGTGTAGGAAACATCTCTTGTGAGCAGCGGCCGAGGGAGTGGAGTCTGTTTGGCCCTGAGGAGAGGAGGCTCAGAGGGGACACAGCGCCCTGCACAGCCCCGGCAGGAGCTGCCGCAGGCCCGTCCCGTCTGTGCTGCTGGGCCTGCAGTGAGAGCTCAGAGCAAACGCCTCGGGCTGAGACAGGGCAGGATTCAGGTTAGGCATTAGAAAACAATTTGACTCTTTGGGTGGTCAGGCACGAGAAGAGGTTGCCCAGGGAGGCGGTGGAGGCACCACCATCCCTGGAGGTGCCCAAAAAGGCTCTGGATCTGGCGCTGGGGGAGGCTGGCAGTGGCCGCGCTGGGCTGATGGTTGGACTGGATCATCATAAAGGTCTCTTCTAACCTCGATGATTCCACGATTCCACCACTCTGTACCCCGCGACTCCCCGCCCGCGGCGGGGCGGGCTCGGCGCTGCTGTCACGGGCGGGAGGGCAGAGCCGAGCGGGGCCCGGCACTGCTGCGGGGCGGCGATTGGAG
>VWZD01006844.1:1582439-1614298 GCA_013396695.1 Sakesphorus luctuosus
GGCGCCGCTCGGCCCCGCCCGGGCCCCGCTAAAAGGCGGCGGCGCGGCGGGGAAGGCGCTGCCGCGGCCGGGGCGAGCCCGGTGGGTGTCGGGGCGGTGCGAGGTGGGCACTGCGGGGCGGGAGCGATGCGGGGCCGTGCGGGGCTGGGTGGGATGGGCTGTGCCGAGCGCCGTGCGGGGCTCGGGCGGGGGCTGGGGCTCCCTGGGTTTCCCCGTGTTCCCCCGCGTTCCCCCGCGCCGGGCCCGGGCCGGCCCTGCCCGCTCTTTGTGTCCGCGGGAGGGTCCCCGCAGGCCTCGCGTGGGCCCCGGGGGTGGCCGGGGCTGCCNGATCTGGCGCTGGGGGAGGCTGGCAGTGGCCGCGCTGGGCTGATGGTTGGACTGGATCATCATAAAGGTCTCTTCTAACCTCGATGATTCCACGATTCCACCACTCTGTCCCCCGCGACTCCCCGCCCGCGGCGGGGCGGGCTCGGCGCTGCTGTCACGGGCGGGAGGGCAGAGCCGAGCGGGGCCCGGCACTGCTGCGGGGCGGCGATTGNTCTTTGTGTCCGCGGGAGGGTCCCCGCAGGCCTCGCGTGGGCCCCGGGGGTGGCCGGGGCTGCCCCGCCGCAGTGACACGACGGTGCCTCGGCCCGGCCGCGGTGCCTCGGCCCTGCCCTCTCCGTGCGGGGTCGGGCGGGGTGCAGGGTCAGCACACACTGACAGCACACACGGCCCTGGAGTTCACGGCGAGAGTAGTTCGGGCTGCGTCTCGTTCCTCGCTCGGAGCATCTGCAGTGTGTGCTGTGCTGTCCCGTGCTCCGCCTTTTCCTGACACAAACGCTGGTGTAGACATCTACATCTGCCAGTAGATGTTGCTTGTGGATAGACCTAAAGAACTCTAAACCACTTGTGAGACTCTTGCCTTGGTTCGCAGGTAGGTGGAACAGCAAGGGAGCTCTCCCCGCCCGCCTGTACCGAAAGCTCGTGGTTAGACGCGGTTATGTAATGGGGAGCCAAGAGCGAAAGGGATTTGGGATGCGGAGCAGCCGGAGATCAGTGTGATCCCTCTCCACAGGGGAGGAGCGAGGAGGAGGACTGGCCAGACGAGACCCAAAACCAGTGTGACCTTCGATTTTCTACCCAGGTGATTGTGGAACTGTGTAGAGGACTCCTGACCTGAGCTCCTGAGCCGGGTGGTGCAGGTACGTGATTGACTTTGGGGTGCTTGCTGTCTGAAGGTCTGAGCTGAGTGTAAAACCTGAGTGACTGTCAGACACGTACGGGTACAGTCCAGCTGCTGCCAGACAGAGACACCAGACAAAAACCAAAACGCACATTTGGAGAACTACCTTGAATGGAAATGGAAAAATTTTCTTTTTAACCGGCAAACTTAATGTTGGCATCTCAGCAATTTTTCTAATATGTCAGAATTAAGCTGTGCCACAGGATGTGTACAGCATGTCACTGCTGGGAACGGAATGTCGGAAGTGACTCTGTTATCATGTCAGGACAGACGTTTCTTTAGAGCTCTGTGGATGTGACACTGACAGATACGCATCTGCAGTCTGACAGATGTTTTCCCAGCCACGCCATTGCCTCCGAAGCAAACGTGGTTGTAACACTACAAGCCTGTTTCTAGTTCTGCATGAACTGGTTGACTGGTCTGACAGGCAGTTACAGCATTAACCTGCTCCACTTGCTGTGCTGCTGAGGTCTGTCTGCTCTTGAATTGTGGTTGTGTCTGAGAAACATCTTAAGACTGCTGCTCTCTCATCTCTCCATCTTGCTGTCCTCTGTAAAATACTAACTTCTGTGTGCTTTAGCTTGGTGTAGAGCTTTAAAAGTGAGTCTTGATTTAATCTAAGCTAGTACTACACCTCATGTGGAAGCTGCTGTTCTGTCAATACTGTTAGGTATTGGGTTTTTGGTAACCTTTGCTTGAATGGTAAGTTCTTGGAATACTGTCTATGATTCATTAGCCACAGAAAAGACTTTTTTAGCTGCCTTCTTTGCTTTTTTTTGTTCCTCATCAAAAGTATAATAAGGGTTGGAAAAGATGATTTGCACTGAAGGCATCTACTAAACAGCTCTGTGCTTCTAAAATAACCTCTGGCCAAGGCCCAGCTTGTGCCAGGTAAACTCAGCTTTTTTAGAAAGAGGAGAACAACAGTGATCCCACTTTTTTAATTTAGCAGTGGTGAAGTCAGAGCACTCCTGTGCTGTAAAGGCCTGGCTCTCTGTGGCTGGTAGTGTGGGTGCTGTACACACTTGGGTATGGTAGTACAGCTCAGATTTCCCCAGTGGGTTTTCCCCTTGTCTTCCCTTGGCAACAAGGATTGAATTGTGGTGAGTGTGCAGCATTCCTCACAAGTAATTTTACTGGCACATAAAGGAGAAAGCACTTTTCACAACTTAGAAGCATGTTGATTACAAGCTGTTGTTTCTGTCTCTTAAAATGGAGGATTTTTAACTAAGCAGCCTTTATTAATTTTTTTCAATTTTTTTAAGCTGAAGGTCACTCTGGTAGCTTTTTTCTTATTTCCTTTCCCCTACCTCATTCAACTTACTTGAGGTGGAATACTATAACAGAATAGCTCCCACCACCAAAAAAAAGTAAAATTAAAGCCCAAAGACTTGCACCTTGAACATAACTGCTTGGTGAAGACTTTGGTGTATTTGGGTGAACTATAGTAATTTGCTTTTGAAGCCTCTTCCTGTAGCTTTGCCTTGAGCAGTAGCAGTATTTTTGTAGGAAACAGTGAACTTACCAGCAGAATGCCAGTAATAATGACAAACTGGGTTTAGACACTAATGCCAGCCTTCCATTGCATTTGTCCCCTAACAGCCTTCTGCAATTTAAACTGTTTGTCCTTTATTTACAGCTTCTGAATTGGATAATAAAACTTTACAAATGAAATTTCTGAGTAGAAGCTGGTATTAGGCAAAAAGAGAAAAGCAGCAGTTATTTATGGAAAAATGGTTTCTAGCTGATGTTTTCACTGCTCGATTGCTGTAAGGACTGGAATAGGCTATTTGGAGTTCACAGCAGTGAACCTGAGTAATCTCACTAACGAGTAAATATGCTTAGATGCTTGCTTTGATAGCAAGTGTGGTGGGAAGGGACACAGCACTGGAAGTGCCACTGAATACACAGGGATGGTGCTGGCAATCCCTCTGAGGATCGGGAATTCACAGCTCATATCGTGCAGTGAAAGTGGTAAGTGAAGTCGGTGCTGCTCCTGCTGTGCTCATGGGTTTTAGCTCAGGCTTTAAGGGGAAAGTGAATCTGAAAACTGTTTATCTCCTTCAGATAAGTTTAAGGGGGCCTACAGAATGCAGAATACAGAATGTTTATCCTGTCAAGAAGTGGACTATGGAGACAGCCTAATCTGGATTTCAGTCAGTTGCTGGTGGAAAGAGTAGCAGGGGAGGAATTGTGTGTCAAGAAAACAACACAGAAAACAAAGGCCTCCCTGGAAGCTGTTCTTACTGGTGTAGTTACAACATGCAAATGTGCTGTGCCAAGGGTGGAACTAAGGCTGCAGGAGAAGTTCTAGTGACCTGCAGCCAGAAGGAGCAGCATGAGCTATCACACTGTAGCTTTAAAACAATTCAAAGCCACTATCATGCACTATTAACCAGTTGTTTGTGCCATTGTAAATCTGTACAGATGCTTAATACCCGACTTTATACAGGGTGCTGACTCTGAAGTCCTTCAGTGGGAGGAGGAGGATATGCCTGCAGAAGGAATGGCATCTACACTTTATCTCATTGAGAATTGAAATTCTTTGAAGTTTTTATCAAATAAAAAACATTTGGAACTTTTAAGGGCAAAAATCTATGGATTTGGCCAAGAAAGATCTTTAAGAGCAATCTGGAAGTTGCTGTGTTGCACTCAAATTTTGACTAAAAATCATTCAGTGTGAGTCAGTCTAATGCGTCCTGAACTGAGGCTGCCAAAATATCCTGGTGGTACAGAGGACAGTGATATGCAGTTTCATAATTTATACAGCTGATGCTGTCTACTCACTCAGACAGGCAGAGGGGTAATGTTGCAATGCTGCTTTCCACTTCTAAAAGCTGTTTTCTAGGTGACAGAACTGTGAAATGTAAGGCTATGTGCTGCACCAAACTGCTGTAGAGAAACTGAGGTTTCACTGCCATGAGCAGTGACATGGTGGTCACTGATGCCAGCAAAGGTGGAAGCTGCAGAAGAGGCCTTAATGTGGCCATGCAGTGTCTGCATGAGAAGCAAAGTAAACTCTTGTGCTGATGCTGTACTGGTTTGGCTGGATCAAACAGTGCTGCTGTTCAGACATGCCCTGAGGAAAATGAACTCAATGAAAGTCACTCTTAATCACCCTCAGCTGATCACCCTGTGTTGAGTAAGCATTCCAGAACCAGGGTGATTATGACAAATCATACACCTCTCTGGCTGCAGTGGGCGCACAGCTCTGCTGGGGGGGTGTGGTGTGGTCAGTTTGGGGTTTATTACTTAAATTTTAAAAAGAGCCAGACTCTCAAATTTTCTGTTTCTGTATGATTCCTTGATGAAAACTAAAAGTAGCTGAATTTCTGCCTTGTCATGGATTGGAGATCCCACCCATGATATAGCATTTGTATCAAACAGTCTTATATCTCCCTATACTAAACTGCATAAATATCATACAGCCTTCTGCCTTATCTTGCATTTCCTAGTAAAAATTACCTCTTAGTAGGCTGACCATGTGCTGTCTTGACAAGCACGTCAAGAGCTGAAACAAGATTCCAGGATTCTGTGACGGAGCAGCACAAAGCAGTGAATGCAAGAGGGTCACGTGCTGTGTCAGGGACACCAGCCCTGACTGTAACGCTGCTGAGGACGGTAAAAGTGCACAACTTCATTGTTTATTTTTCCCACTGCAGGAGTTTGAAGATGCAGCAAGACTGACAGTGAGGACAGAAGAATCTCCTGAAGGAAGGGCACCGTGTGAGCTCCTGGCCATGTCCATCACGGATCACAGCGCCAGCACGGGCGTGGTGACCGTGATCGTGATCCTGATCGCCATCGCGGCGCTGGGGGCCCTGATCCTGGGCTGCTGGTGCTACCTGAGGCTGCAGAAGATCAGCCAGTCTGAGGATGAGGAGAGCATTGTGGGCGAAGGAGAAACCAAAGAGCCCTTTCTGCTGGTGCAGTACTCTGCTAAAGGACCCTGTGTGGAGAGGAAAGCCAAGCTGACTCCCAATGGCACAGAGGTGCACAGCTAACCTGGACTATGGACGTGTGGAACCAGCAGCAGAATCTCTATACTGTGAAGAACCTGGTCACGTGCACACTGCTCATCAGAAAACACCCTGATGAGAATTAAAAAGCTTTGTTTGCAACTGCATGCACTGAGAAGTTGCACTTTGCATCAACTGTGTATCCCAATTCCTCTATGGCCGGAGCTGACTCGCCTGGCATAGTGTCCATTGCCGGCAATGGGCACAGGGATATATTGGTGTGAAGAGACTATGAGCAGTTTTTGTTACTTGAATGTTTAGCTGAGCCTATTTTGATGGAGCTACTACTGTAATGTGAACTACTTTACAACTGTGAACTGTAAATAGGCTACCACAAACTTGCTTTGTGTTCTTGTAGCACATGGGAATAGTCTGATGCAACTGTATATAATACACAAGGGGGCTCCTGAACTACAACCATGGATGGGATTCCAGACCTTCAAAACCAAATCTGCAGTTAAAGCTTGTGTCTGTTACTAGCTTGAGTGCACAGCTGTGAAGTCAGAAGTCCTACTTTTAAGTTTATTGGACTGATGCAGAGTACTTTACTTGAAAAGAAGGGATAAGCCTTCAGTAATATGCCGGGGGAGGAAACACAGGAGCTACAAGAAGGGAAGTGATTTCCTTCAGTTGCAGTTATGTAGGTTAAGCTTTTGGGCTGCTAGAACTCAGTTCTGGCTACTGCAAGGAAGCTGCCACTTTGATGGATTCCAGCCTGGGAACTAATGATGGATACTGAACCCTCAGGGATGGTCCAGAAGGTTTCCAGGAGTTGGAAATGGCAGTAGAGCAGGCTTTTCTGTTCTGTAGGTCTGCATGCTGAAACTGCAGAAATGGTTACTTATCAAAATGGGCTTAAGTGCAACTAGTGTGAATTTTTCCTAGAACTCTCATTTGTGTAATTAGTGGATAGGATGTGTGTTAACAGCCTGTTATAAAAAGGCATTTTAGTCCACAGACAAACAGTCAACTATAGAATTCAGTTGATGTATCTTGTAGATAACTTCCTGGATTTAACTGTACTTTGACAAGAGAAGCTTCAGTCTTTCCCGCCCTTAATAATTGGGTAAGGGAGACTGATGGTCAGTTTGGAGAAGTTTTTAGCTACCAAGGGCCCAGTCCTTCCACATAAGAACACACATTTCCTGCTCTGTGCTAGAGTTCAGCTATAGGAACTGTAGAAGTGTGTTGAATGGGAAGTTCTGGACCTCAAAGGTCTGGGGGCAGGAGGGGGGACAACACTGAGCAACCAATGGCAGCTTACATATTCTAAACTCTTAGTGTAGGCACACCATGCTTTGAGGCCACTGCCTGTTTTCTGTTACTTTGTACATGGCCTCCTTTACATACTGGTATTTTCAAACAATGGATTGTCTAGCCTTAATTCAGCTCTAGAGGAAGCATTAAACTTGCTTCTTATACCTCTGCATATAGAGTAACTAAGGTCTAGCAAGGCTTGCTTGAGAATTTTAACTATATGCAACACAGTAATGGCCTAGAAAAAAAGTCTTGTCTCCTCCTTCTACACTAAGACATTGAATGGCATTTTTAGTGCTACATTTGCCTTTTTTAAAAAATTGAAGGCTGTAATTTGAAGCAGAATGAATGCTGTCAGTAGCAAAAAGCTCTTGCTGTTGCCTCTGAAGTACAACATACGGGGTACAGCTGATAGATGTTCTTACCCTGACCTGCTGTTTTAGGATACTGTCTCATGAGACTTGCATGTATTGCCACATTCCAGACCTCTTGTAAATCAAAAGAGAAAAGGATTAATTCAGTAAGACTTTCTTTAGTTTTCAGTAGAGAACAGTTCACACACGGCCCTTGTGGGTTTCAGGACAGTCAGAATACCAGGCTACAAAAGTGGTACAAAGTGCTGAAGTTCTAGAACAGAACAGTTGTAGCAAGATGACTTTGTCCATTCAAGTTTACTGATCACACACATGAAGTATTTCTATTTTAATTCAGCAAAGAGAATGCAGTGTAAAGGGCAAACCTCAGAAATTATGGAAAAGTATAAATCAAAGGTCTCATTTGTCTTTTAGCAGCTGTAGGAGAAAGCCAGTGAAAAATAACTGGTCCTTTATCAGAGGTGCTTCACACTGTTGCCCCTAAAAATCAGTATCTTTAAATTAAATGGATAGGTGTTGGCAAGTTAGTGCAATAGTAAAGTGCAGAAAGTGTTTTCCATTCTCCTCTTCTCTTAACATGGGGGTATCGAATAAGTTGTTCAAGTATACAAAAATATTCCATTTGATTTTTCTTTTTCTAGATCATGTGGGGGAAAAAGTCTTTATTTACAATGAATGTCAATAAAATTTGCATAAATACCTACCAAACATTTGCCTTTCTGTAAGCAATCATTCTGTCCTGTTTCCACTACTGTGCTCTGTCTCTATGGTACCAATATCATCAATCCTTTCTTCCTCTGCTGTGGCAGTAGCTGTTGAATGGGACACGTCGTCGTTATCTTCAGGACGTGTTGGCTCAGACTCAAGGGGTTCTTGAATTCCATCCCTGCTCTGCAGCTTTCCTTCCCTCGCTGCCACCAGAATTCTCAGTAAAGCATTCTCTTTAAGGAGGTTTTCTGATGCATCAGCCAATTCTTGAAGCTTTTCAGCCATTTCTAACAGTTCTTGATTCTTCTGGTCATACGTGGCCTGCAGCTGCTCGCTGTGGAGCTGCAGAGTCTTGTGCTGCTTTTCCAGGGTGTGTTTTTGCTGCTGCAGTCTCTGCTCCTCCCTCCGAGCTTCAGAGAGCTGTGCTTCCAGCTGCCCATGGGCCTGGTGGAGGGCACCGATTTCTGACCTTAACTTCTGGATTTCTCTCTCCAAGTGTGAGATGTGTCCTTGCTGGAGAACTGACTCTTTATGTCGGCATTCTTTGGTACAGGGCTCTGATGAAGAAAGACTTGAGTGATGTAAAATAAATTTAAGGAGATTAGGAAGTTTAACTGAAAAGTCTTCGGGGAACTTCACACTTTGTTGCTTCCTAGAAAAACATTAACAAGTCATTAGTAAAACATTCAGACAGGTGTGATAACAGGAGTGAAAACAATGACTAGAGGTAAGGTACTTCCACAAAACCAATTGGAACTTACAGAAACAATCTTACTAAAGCTAATCAGTCTGTCACTCCAGAGAGAGTCTGGAGCTGCTTTATAAAAGAGACCAAGACAAAATGAGTACCTATGAAAAGAAACAGGAGATGATCAGCTGGAAGTTGGGGTGACTCAGAACTGGTATGAATGAAACTATTTCTGTACTGAACTAAAATATGAATTTAGAATTGCAAAACTTAAGGCAGAGGGTTTAAAGATTTTGGGTTAAGTAACTGCACAGCCCCAACAGCCTGATTTACCATTTGCTGATGGCAGGAGTTCTCGAAGTGGAAGGGTGGAAATCAGTGACTCTTGGTTGGGTTATTTTGTTGGTTTGTGTTTTTTTAAATTACAATATGCATGAAGTAAGAACACATTTATGGAAATTAATTACTGTTTGGCTTTCTTCTCTGCTAAGACATGTAACCAGAGAATTACTCTAAGTGAGTAAAAGGAAGTTTAAAAATCCCCAGAGAAAAGAGTTACATTACCTCTGATGAGGGAAAAATAAAATGGTTGGGAGACGGTCTGTCATAAATTCCCATGGAAGGTCATTTCGAGTTACATCAATTCTGTTAAGAAAAGACACACTGATGAAGAGAACAGGTATTTCCTTCTAAATCACCATTTTGGAGATTAGGGAGAAGGAAATGTAAGTATCTGTGAAAGTAAATCTTAATGTGTTATGTCAAAAATAGGTGGTGTATATGAGTCAGCAGAATTAATTACCAAGATTCAGATGATGGATTTGAGTTTGACAAATATCTGTGGGGTTTTTCCCCTAGAAAATATGTTCAGTATTCCAAGTGCTCTTACCCAGCAGTGAAATGGCAGTTGCTCACTATGTACACACCTTCCCTGTGTACACACCTTCCTGCCCTGAGCCAGACCTGCCTAACAGTTTTCACAGGAGACTGAAGTCATTCCTATTCATTAATTTGTTCCTCAAGTACAACTCTACTAATACTGACTCCTCAAGTAGTTTGAGAAGTAAATTACTTTTGCTGCTTCTAAGGACAAGCAGATTCTTAATGGCACTTTTTTTTCCCCTAAAGCTCTGTGTAGAAAGGAACACAGGATTTTGTGATGAAACATTTGGCCAACTGCTGGTTACGTTTTTCTCTGCATTTTAGGGTTTCTTTGATCACAAAGTTCTTATTCATTACAAAAAATTCATTATAGAAAAAAATAGATGATCACATCAGTAACAGTGCAGTGAAAATAATGGATGAAAATAATGGATGAAAATAATGGAGCAAATGAGGGAACTTTAAAGTTGGGAAAGAGAAGAGACTTGAGAACAGCATTACCCCTGTGGGAATAAAGCTGCAATGTTAAATTGGTGATGAGAATGCAGATTTTTAACTCTTATTTTTTCAATACATCCCATGCTGCCTCCTGGAGTAAGTTCAATCAGAACAGGTGTTGTAAGTATTGATGTATTATCAAATACATGAACAAGAATGTTTGGGTGACACGTGACCTCCAAGTTTCCTTGGTTTGATCCTTCCCTCCTGTCCCCTGGGCAGGGAGCACAGGCAGCAGGGGGTGCTCAGCTGCCCACCAGCATTAACAGGATGCATCCTGCCTGTCTCACACGACTTCTCACATACAGCAGCACAGCATATTAATATTTGCTACAAATTATCATACACAGGGAAAAGTTACTGATTCTTGAAATTAAGAAGCTTCAAGTTTAAAAGTTCATTCTAATTAAGCTGGGTAATTACTGCAGGGAGATGGAAAGCCACCAAATTTATACAAAGGAAAACAAAGTACTGTGTTCAAAAAGGAATGAAGCAGATGACATTCACATCTACTATTGCAAGACTGTAGAGAGAAAAAAAAATCATTTTCTAGGCTGATGACCTCAATGATCTCACATTATTCTGGAGAGATGAAATTAGGATCTTTCTTACCTTGCCACAGTGAAATTATCTGGAGGCAAAAGCCGAGCAAGTTGAATGAAGATGTGATTAAGAGAAGCACAGAATCCACACCACTGTGAGTAGTAGAGCAGCAAGACATTCTGGAAAACGAAATGGGTGAAGAGTTTGATTATCTATTGCAGTTCATCTGCAGAAAAAACCTGGTTTTCACAACATCTAAAACTGAGAACCCTTAAAATGTGAAAGTAAACTATATAATAATATTAATGAACTTCATTATAAGCTATTTATTCATGTTCTCTGACTACTGAGTTAACACAAATTCTTGGGGAATTCTCTCTCCATAAAGACAAAATAAGGAAGATTGTTTAGTTTAGCATTATTCCATTTAAGTGAAAATGCACCAAACTTCACTACACTTCTCCAGACTCTTTTGCAATCTTAAATTCTCACGTATCTAACAGGGACTGTCTACTGCACATGGAACAGACAAAAAAAGATGATGTTTAAACTTCTGGTTTCCCTCTAACAAGCAAAGCAGGAGTCAGGGCTGCTGGAAACCAGCTGGGGCTGCAGACACTCACTGCAGACCTGAACAACCACCAACATTAAACCTTACTGTCACATACTTAAAAAACCAAAGTAATTTAACTCCTGTTCAGGATGACATCTTATGTAAAGCACTTTTGAAGTCTTATAAAATACCTTATTTTATGGTACAAATAAGAAAAGCGCATCAATACTAAGTAAGACTGAGATCCCCTCATTAAAATCTGTACAATGACAAGCAAGAAACATTTGAGGAACGAGGCTGTACCTTTTCACTCACAAACACAGTGTGGTGGAAGGTGTGAGTGGTCACTTCTGTGATCACATGTGGTTCTGGAAAATGGACTGAAGGGTCATCAACGAGATGCCTTTTCAAGGGACTGTAGAGAACACTGAAATTTTTAATGAAGTTCTCTGAAACGACATTGATACATACCAAAGTTATTTCAGTTCCACAGAGGCGATTTTGGCAGTTTTTACTTCGGAATTCAGAGGAACTTACAAAGAAAATACAAATTCAAACCTGGTTTCATGTCAGTAATTTCTGACAGTTTGGTCTCAGCTCTTGATTAATCACAACTGATGTGAAAACAAGATAAAGTCTCAGGGGTTTTTTTTGTTTTCTCATTACAGTCTTCTCACTTGGACACTAGTGTCTAATCTTGCTTCTATCCCTATTCAATGTACTATAATAATAATTCTCTATTCTTCTAATCCAACCACATACCCACTAAATCATAAATAATATCCCCTCTCCATTTTTTACTTTCTACAGTATCTTGAAGCCTCCACTTAGGTCCATAATTATTTGCATTTATTCTTCCATTTTTAACTACTTTCTCTGCAATTCTCCTTTTCTTTTGACCTTTAAATACCCTGATATTCCCATGCCAATCTGGCCAGCCCCATTTTCTCTGCCACTCATCACCATCCTCTTTGTTCAACTTCCTCCTTAGTTTTAAGATATTTAACAAGTAGCTGGTCACTGGTAAAAATATAAAATAAGCTTCAAAATCCTCAACTACCTTCAGCTACACCAAACCTACACCATGTTCTCTAAACTGCTGCAAGGTGTTGCCAATATCCTTCTTTTCACTTTGGATAGGCAAATATTATTCTATGCATTAAAAATAAGAGTATTCAATAAGAACAAAGATCAAAGCAAAAGGTATAATATGAAAACCAATAAAAATGTTTGATCAAATAGAAACAACTTGTATTTCCAGTACAAAAACTGCGCCCAAGTAAAACCTGTGCTTTTGTACAGACAAAAAATACCAGATCATCAAGTTTATCTCTGAAATGCAAACAGCAGCACATTTAATTTTATATTTACTGCTCAGCATTTCATTCAATTCTCACACTAGCTATGCATGATTAAGGAGTAACTGAAAGGACATACTCCTGAACTTTTAGAAACCATCTCTAAAGACTGACATCTGTTAAAGGTATTAAACGTTGATCTGTTTTCTTATTAGCAAATTTTAAAAGTTAAGAAGCTTAAAGAAATAAAACAAAATTAAAAAACCCCAAGCACAAATCGCAATGACTCCTGAACAAAATACGTAGAAGCAAAAGTTTTTCAGAAGTTCAAATGACAGACTGGAAACATTCTGAGTCTTACTAAGCAGAGAAACCCTCACCATGCACAGGAAATCCTGTGACCTGAAAAATGTTCAGGACAGAAAGTACCAGGAGCAGAAAGGGGAAGGAAATTTGTACCTTCTCATTCTGATTTTACTATTTCCTAAGCATCCTTTTATGGCCACTGAGGTTTTGGTTTGTTTTTCCAGACTCTTTTCCTGGGGGGTTGGGATGGAGACAAGATACAGGGCTGGATGTGATCCCTAAGGAGAACAGGACTATTCATTCTATGTTGTGTGTCCTTCTGTACTCATATTTATGGCAAAAAGGAAGTGTCACTGCCACAAGAATTATATTGATATACCTTCTGGAACTATTTATTTTAATACTACATTTACCTGAATTTCCTCCCATGTTTACTTCCATAGGTAACATTAAAAACCCCTGTATTTTTAAAGGTATCCTCAGTTTTGCACATCACCACAACAGGAAATGCACATGTTTTGTCTTAAGTACATCAGAACTGCAGTCCTTGGGTTGGTTGGTTCTTTTGTGTTTATTCTTTCTTTTTTCCCCTGAGGTTTTTTTCCTGTGGTTTTGTTTGTTTGCTTTGCTTTGTTTTCTCCAATTCAAACAGGAAATAAAAAAGAGATTTGGGCACAACCACCTCAGAGCTCTACTCTGAAAACAGATCACTTTCCAAAATCAATTTACAACAATTTAAGTTTTTTTCAGAGGACAGGAGGATGAAGAAGTCTCTGCTGGTAAGTGAGCAGTACCTCACAAAAATTCTGGGATATTTCAGTACACAGAAAAGCTGAGTAAACATCAACACCACCACTAATACACAAATGCCTTCTGTAATATCAAATATGTTAGATGCATTTTCCCACAAGCAAATTAATTTGGGTTTTCCCAATTCCTTCAATGCATCAGGCAGTCAAGACTCACACATTTTGAGGTTCACTTCTTTGAGAGGAAGTTCCTTTTGGTATAGGGAACTTTGTTTTTACATCACCCAGAACATGATTCTGTTCTAGCCAACAGAATCATTCATAGCTGCTTGGTTAACTACTAAATAGAACAGAATAAACTACAATTCACAATGCTGGCTATAGGTTCACTTTTTCAAATGGCATACTTGGAAACACAGTTTTCTTAAGTCAAGCATTTGGATGGTGGATACCATACCCAGGGTAGGTCTAACAAGGGACTGATTCTGATCCAGGACGTAGTGCACTTCTTCTTTCATGTCAACAATGGCAGCAAATTCCTTAAGATGAGTAGATCTGGATGCTCCTAGTCTCTCTGCATATATCCAAAAAAGATTTGAATCCAGTAGATAGAAATTCAAGGTTTTGTTGGTCCTGCATCTCAGACCAGTAATGTTCATACTACTAATATTAAGGTCAGGAATAAAACAATTCCTATCCTCAATGTGAGGAATAGAAAATTGGGTGTTATCTTTCTTCCCATGGGAAGAAAATGCTACTTTGGGGGTCTGAAAGATGGTCTTCTCAGAACCAATGAAACTTAAAAAATGCCTGTTTACTGTCCTGCAACATGCAGTGTAATAGCTAAAGGGACTATAGAAACTTAAGAAATTGCTGCACTCTATGGTATTCGATAGAACTTGAAAAAAGGTATGTTCCTGGAGGTAGAAAGAGTCCAAAGCTGCTTCTATCTCTAAAAAGTTACAGTGTGGCACATGGACTTTGTTTGGCTTGACCCCCAGAGTCTGGTTGACACAGAGCTCGCAGACGTTGTGAGTCCTGGAGATGGAATGCCAGTGCGGGAGCAGCACCGTGTTACAGCAGGGGGAGCCGCGGATGGAGCCGCGCTCGGGCAGCGTCACAGCCGGGGCACACGAGTCAAACGCTGGGGCAGCAGCGTCTCCCAAGGGCTGAGGGGCTGGCTCAGCTGCCTGGCTTTTGTTACACTTGTGGTATTCCAAGGCCACTTTGGTTATCTACAGTGGGGAGCAACAGAAAAAAAAATAAAACAAGATTAATTGTACATAGTTCACTCCAATGGAGTTCTCTCTTGCAGGTTTAACAATTATATGCAGTTACAGACTGAATTTCAGAAGCTGACTGATCTGCATTCTTTCAAAAAATGGGTATCTGATTTGGTAATAAAGTTAAATTTTCAGATACTTTAGCATATAAGCAGTAAATACACAGAAAAATCAAAAGTCACTTTACAATATTCAGTCCACCACTGATCTCAAGGTCCTCTTTGCATCATATTTATTGCAGTGCAGTAACACTCCATTTTATGGTTAAATCCCACTACCTGAAGCATTAATGAGTACAAATGCCTGAATCTACCTCATTTGCCAACACGGGGAGGAAATCAATAAAATCATTCCCATATGAAAAGGGAATAGCAGAGATTTTGTAACAATCACTAAGAGTGTTGAAACAATGTTTGCCTTCTCCCAGCCACAGGCATACAGCTGCAAGCCTGCAGGTGTATTTTGCATATAGGAACATGTGGCTTGGGAGGAGGAATAAAAAGGAAAACAGGCCTGTGTCTCAGTGCCAACACTGCTATGCTGCATCACCACTTTGCTTTCCATAACCAAGGGCAAACAAGCAGAGAAAAGGCATGTGTATGGACCACAGGAGGAATCCCCTTTTTAGGAGGTAACAGAACATGCAAGCAAGGAAAATGAAAGAGGAAGTCTCCTTTCATGCTCATTATCACATTAAACAGACTCCGGGACATACACACCCTGTTACAGAAACGCACTTTGACAGAAGTTGTTTGAATTATCAGAGGGATGCTGAAGTGTCACATCCAGGAGAGGTGCTGTGTCACAGGACCACCACTATTCAGCTCATTTCAGTGAGCAATGATCAGAAAAAAAAATTTTGCTCTGAGGACTTCCAACATAAAACTTGAGAGCTTTGTTCTCTGCAGCTGCCTTACAGTCAAGTGGTTTCAGTGCCAGGTGAACCCCACGGGCTGGCTGCAGGAACAGCTCTGCCCATGGTAAACAAGCTGCATCGTATCTCTCTATCAAGAGCAACTGGAATATTTTGTATCTCATTTCACATTTTGATAAACAGTGTTATATAGCAGAATGAAATCTGAAACAGAGCATCTTACTTAGCATTGATTTGAGCTAATTAAGTGGTACCTGTTACTAGAATGTTTCTTCTGTGAATGAAAAAACCATCACTGAATGAAGTCTGCCAAAAATAAGACCAGTTACTACAAGAGTAAGAGCAGTTCTTCTCCAGGCAAAGATTTCTCCAATCCTATATTGTAACAGTTGTATTGTGTCTATTTCTACTTTGGCTAAATATTGTATCGTAAGTAATTTTCATTTTTGTCTTATTGCTTCAGACACTGCAATATTAATGAGGCCTCCTCATGGAAACTGCACATTCCAGACACAGGTGCCATGTATGCAAGTCACACAATCACTGAAACAGCCCCGTGTTTTGTCTTCCACAGGTGCTTCTCTGTTGTTCCCCACTGTCCTGAGTGCTGTGTGATCACCACTGGGATGTGCAGCTTCGTGTTACACCACATGGGATGGTGGGTTCCAGCTGAAAATAGCCCACGGACAACTAGTTTGCAGCCAAGTTAACATCCCTGTCTCCACTCTGAACAGCTACACAAACTCCTGTCCCAGGCAGTTCACAGTGGAAACAATGGCAGAGGAGGAGAAAATTGGCAGGTGACAATGGAATGCACAGGGTATAAAAATCAGAGTGATTTTTTTATGAGGCTGTATTTCAAATAACACTGGTTTTATAAAAGGTCTGTTCTTCCTTGCACAAGCACCTCTGGATGGACAGTAGGAGAGGAGAAATAGAATGGGGTGGACACAACACACAGTTCCTCTGTTCCAGCTGGCAAAGTTCTGCATCTCTCACACAGCACTCACCACAAAAAGCCTCCTTTCAAGGAGGAGTTTAAACCACTGCTGAATGAGACAAAGGCACGTTGGGTGGGATGCAAACCAATGTAAGGGAGTTGTGATAATATGGTTTGCAAAAGTGTTTTTGAACAAAACTGGACACTTCGAACAGTAAAATAAAGTATCTGTCACAATTAAGCTCAGACCTCTGATTACAGCCCTCAAGTTCTACTATTTTTGATGTAAAAAAGAGTAAAATTATCTCACTTACTTCATCTAAAAGAGGATCAATTTCTGCTAAGGGATTGTAAGGTATGAATATGAGAAGTGCTGGTCCTTTCTTCAGCTCATTGTTCAGAAGGAGGCTTTTCCCACCGTGAGGTCTCAGCCAGCGTATGAGCACCTCTCGATTCTCCAGGGCCCACTTGCAGATGTTCTCAGCAGTGAAGTTCATGGTGTCTCTTGGATAGATCTTGAAGGGGGAAAAGCATAGTTGTGTCCTCACTTGGTTTAGTAATGAATACAGTTCTCATGCTTTGTTACTGGAATGACTGAAACTCTCTTTCTAAATGTAGTATGAGACACTAGTCACCAAACTTCATATACCCTTTCCCTTTGGAAAATCTTTCAGATGCTCATCAGATTATGGTAAAACATACAAGCAAAAGGGATTCTACCAGGGAAGCTCCTCTTTCTTTTACTAGATCTTTATAATCTTTACTTTTTCTCAATAGTACAAGTTTTCTGTGTAATTCAAAGAGCCCTGAGTTGGTATCATCACATACTAGAACAATTTTTTCCACCACTAACTCACCATAGTAACTCAATTTAAATTAGCCTTTGAAGACCCAAACATCAAGACTTCACTTAAAACTGGCATTTCTTATTACTGAATGCATCACAAAATTACTGCATTACTGAAATGCATAATAAAGAGTGTTCACAGCTTCTAGGATCAATTTTAATAAATTAAAGCAAGTTTATCTCTAATAATTTGTATAGACAAGAGTTGGTTTATGTACTTTGCTATTTCACCTGAAAAATCCATGTTTTCCCTAGAGTCTTAAATAAAATACACATCACAACACCATCTTCACAGTTTCCACTCATGACAGCACTATAGGTAGGTAAGGTCTCTATGCCAAATAGCTAATCTGAAAGTTAGTATTTTCAGCCTTACCTTCCAAAAAAACAAGGCACATGGATTTAGTTATAAACTCAGCTAATTGAATTTGTGTGAATTTTGTAATCATGTCACATCTTTAAACCAAAATGTAAGTTTTCACTGTTCTTAGCTATCCTTCCACAGGATCTCTTTGCCCATATCCTCATTCAAGCCTTCTAATTCTGATCCTCTGAAAGAGCTGTAAGCTTCAGGAAAAGGTGTCTTTGAGTAGTGATTTCTGAAGTGTTTGGGTTTTTAAGTTTTGATAGAAATGATCAACTGGGGTCTCAGCTACTGTTTAAAACAGCTGTTGATGGGCAGAACGAAAATGTGCATTACTGTACAAAATCATCCTCCTTGAACACCCTGTGTCCTAAAGCTCTGTGAGATGTTTCCTCGTGGTCTAGGATGACAGAGCTCCACCCTCCCTGTGCTGTCCCCGAGTCCCTGCAGCAGCCACGAGACACTCACGAGGGATGTGTTGGTGTGTCTGTGCAGGTACACACTGCCAGAGTGCTCCAGGGACACCTCCTGTGCCACGCGCCTGTCCGTGATCACCCCGAAGCGCATCGTGCCAAGGTAGTCTGAAAGGGCAGAGTGCCAGGTTTGAAACAGTTACACACAGGGAGAGCCTCAGATCATCCCCTTCAGAACGGAACACACAGCAGTGCTGTGTCAAGGCACAGAAACCTGCCAACAGCAACTGCCAGGATGGGAGACAGAGGCAGAGACTGGCAACAAGAACAAACGTGTTCCTCTCCTGCACTGAAGGTGCAGAGAATCTTAACCTCAACTGTCCAGTTTCTTGATTTACTTATTAAATATAGAACCTGGTATGAGACATGAACCTTGCTGTGTTTTATGGCTTCTCAAAAGCCATGATGACACATATGTATGAACACTGTTTAAATTATGTATATGTAAATATGTATTATTTAAATACATGTTATTTATATTCTGTGTTTATAAATATGCACACACAAAGATGGATTGCCTCTCATCTTTATGTTGCAAAGAACTGTCCCAACATACAAATGAAATCATAGAACAAAACAGAACAGGCTTTATATCATGTCAGTAGCACAGTAAAACATAAGACTAATAGCGGTATCAATTTACTTTATCTGCTGACAGGAAAGAACATACATAAAATGTGCTAATCCCAACTTTACAGAAGTTCCATCCAGAACTTATGATCCAAAAAGGAGGTATTAATCATACACAAAGTTTGCATGTTTAAACACAAGTGGTTTTGTGTTTTAGATTATTAATGCAAAACAAGAGAGGGAGAAAGCCCTTCCCATCCTGCTGCCCCGTCCCAGCTCTGTAACTCCATTGAGAGAAGCACCTTGCTGAATGCAGTTACCAAGCTCTGACACAGCCAAATTGGTGCCAATGCCTCTGACATTGCACGTGTTGCACCAGACCAAAGACTCTTGGACTCCACTCGAATGAAGTGCTGATGTGATCGTGGCTCTGCCTGGGCTGCAGCCACACCATGTTGAAGGAAACTGTCTGCCAGTGTGTCTTGGAATAGCAGCCTGTCATTCACTTTTTTCCATGATGGCTCAGCACATAATAAGCAATCCTCACACTGGAATGTGACAGTCTCATAATTAGATCAACATCAAAAACACACAGAGGGGATTAATTCTCAAGTTACACAATACTGCAAAAAACCACTGAAGCCCTTACACACAACTCATTCACAGATGCCTTAAATTACAAAAACACAGTTTTTACCTTTCTTTAATGAATGTAGTGCTGATGTGAAGAATGTTAAATAACCAGGTGGTTGAGGCGAAGCATTGAACTCAAAATATCCCAGAACTCCAGGCTGAAATAATAAGAATTAGAGCTATTTAAGCTATTTTCAAGTATAAATATATGGGACACAGCAATTATTCACCTACAGTAAAACACAACAGATTCTTAAAAGACAATAATGTTTACTGATGAAAAGTCACTTTATGCTGCAAGAAAAAAATTCATATATAAAGACTGAACAAAAAACAGTTCTAAAGTTGTCATTCAAAAGCCATGTATGAGAGAGGGGTTTATGGATGCTAAGTTTCTAAGGGCATATTTCCCGTGTTAGCTATTAAACTTCACCAAAAACAATTAATATTTGCTTTGCAACTATTTTTTGAGTCAGTTCCAGCACCAAGGCAAGAAACAAAAGCATCATAAAGATTTCTTTAAGACTTGGAATGTCAAATGTGATTTTTCAGAATACAAACAGCTTAAACAGTAATAGTTTGGTTTCTCACTACATTACACATAATTAGCAACTACATACAAGTTCCCACTCTGTGTGTGAATACCTGAACTGCTAAGCCAGGTGACCACCCCATCTTTAAGGTACCAGTCACTGCAAACCCTTTCAGTGTATCCTGCAAGAGTCAGTGAGAGACCAGCTGCACAAACATATGACACTCCCACAGCCCACCTGCATATCCAGAAAGTTTTTCCAATCACCAGAGAGACAATCCAAAATTTAAAAGAATCATCCTTCAATAGGCCAATAGCTTTCTCCAGGTGAATGACTTCACATTAAATTCAGGAAGAGATTCTGGGAGAAGCTAAATTGGAACAGAGAGGTGCCCAGTCTAGACTTCTCTTGTTCCAATGTTTCAATTAAATTTCGGTTTTAAATTTTCCAAAATATAACCATTAAAAATGTGTATTCAATTATGTTTGTAATGCATTGCTCAAATTGGCTTAATAAATTTTCAGGACAGAGTAAGTGAAGGATTTGGTTATTTTCTTTGTTTCCCAGTTCCACCAGTGCACACAGAAAGCATTTGATACACAAGAAAGAGCATCCCAGGGACTGCTGTGGAATAAAGGCTTCCAGACTCACCGAGTACCCATTTGTGTGGCAAATATACTCCCACATAAATATCTTCATTTGGCATTTCAGAGACTACTTACTTTATTTTTTTGTTGAGTTTTACATATTAAAATTTTTAATTTAATTTTGAAACATGAACATTCATTTTACCTGTTATTATTAATATGAAATCAGTTATTCATATCAGCCATACAAATTGACCTCAGCCAGTATGAATCAGTGATCTCAGAATGTTCACCAATAACAACACTGCCCATTCCAGCTCATGACCTGCTCTTTTAAGGCAGGAATTCTCTTTCAGGGATGAATGCTAAACACAAGAACCCTTGTTAATAAAGATTCCTTATGAGGTACCCCAAGAGAATTATCAATAATAAAACTGAGATACAAGCAGTTAGTGAAATTTCTGTAATAATAATTGCCAAGAAAGAAATAAAAATATAAATTAAATACTACTGAAAAAATACAGAAAAATAATAGCATTCAGTGTTCTTTTTTAAACAAAAAATAGGCTGGTAATTAATGTTCATCTTTTTCTCCTTGTTCCAAATTAAGGCAGTAAAAAAGACTCAATCCCCTATAAAAAACTTTTAAAGCATTCAATTGAACCAAAACAGGGAGACAGAGTTATCAAAATTGTAGTTTTCCATTTTCTAGGATCATTTTTGAATGTTAATCCTGTACCAAGTGACCTTATGGAACTAAACAGTGAATAAAGAAGAGTCAAAGATGTGTGTCAAAGAGTCAAGATGTGTGGTGGTGCAATTAAATCAAGTAACAGAGTTGACAAGAATCTCAATAATGACAAAACAGCAACTTCATGGAAACTTTTAGAATTATCAGATATCTTCATATGAGTAAGTTTTATTGGAGAACTTCCACCATGGTTTTATTCCTGAACCATGCCTCAGATCCACCACAGCTCTTTGAAAGGATGTGCAAGCATGAAGCTAATCATGCAGAATGCTGTAATTCCACAAAGTCTACAAGAAGTTACCAAGCACCTTGGAAGAAATTAAGAGGGCAAGGAATAACATGGAAGGTCTTTTTCTAGATCAGTAGAAGAGATAAAAAACTACAGATAGAAATTAGTGTTTTCAGCAACCAGAGAAAGTCAGGCAGGCTGTGTACTGATACTCATGGAGTTCAGGCTGTGTTCTGATACTCAGGGACTTCAACATTCCTATAAGGACTTCAGAAAAGGGAGAGAAGGGTGAGGAAAAAGAATTGCAAAGTTTATGTGGAATCACTGAAACTACAGCTGGCTGGAAGAGTCACAGAAAGACAGTATTAACTGATTCTGCTATGAAAGAACTCTGAAATTTAAAGGCCAATAAATGTGAAATACTGGGAAGAGAGAATAGGAAAAACACCACAGCTACTGATTAGCTTTTACAATCAAATAGATGTTTTTAATAATCAAGTTGTTTCTATCCTAATGTGTAACTTTTAAAAAATGTTTTGGCTATATTGCATTCAAACGAGGGAGATGATTATTTTTAGAATCTCAGACTTGGGCAGGCAATTCCTGCCTCATTTTATCCGTGAACACAGGAAAGAAAACAGCAAGAGCAAAGGAATGTGTCTTCTCTGGGGGACCAAAGAACCAATATCACATACCACTAAAACTATACTGTAGAACTGCAAAGAAACTGTTGATTGAGATTAGATTAATTAAATACACAAGCAAGTCTGCTCATTTTCCAAGGATGTTGAAAACATTGTGTATCCAGAACTGAAAGCAAAGTCTCACACCATCATTTCACACAGGTACCACACACCCCACACAAGAGCAAGGGGAATGCCCTCCTGTGCCAAGTCCGACCCAGCTGGCTGATTCTCAGCAGGCATTTCTACATTCCAAGATTTTAACTGCTTTCCAAACGGAATTATTATTTCCTTGCTCTCAAAAACTTAATTCTAAATTTTATCCAGTTCTAATTTTGCACTAGTATCATTCCACAAACACAAACCACCAAGTTTATATAGTATCAGAAAAGGCACATCTTAACTTCGGCATCTTCAACCCAAACTGTTTTCACGGGGCTTGTGCGCCCTCTTGTGAGAGCAATACAGCATGTCACGATAGTCGTGATGGGGTCGAGGAAAGGACAAAACACTATGGAACAAACACCACTTGTCCCTACATTTAGCTGGATTCTGTGCACCAGCATTGCTTTTGTTTGCAGAGCCCACTCGCTGGCAGAAGACAGGGCTGAAAATCAGATACTGACCAGGACAAATCTCAGAAATTATTTATGAGTGTCAAATTAATCAGCTTTGCAATGAAGAAACAAAAACATGATCCAGCAGTAGGTAGTGGTCAAAGTGCCCAGTGAGCAGTCCCTGACAGTCTTCTGTCCTTTCCCTTCTGCTAAAAGTTAGTGTTTTTTATATACAGAAGATCAAAAAATCAGCCAAGGGTCTCAAACCAGCCTTTAGTTTGTGCCATCCGTGCACTTCCTGCAATCTGCTCTATGCCCCAGACTTTTTCACTTCTGAAACACAGGAGTCACTCCCGGATTGAATCTTCTCCTAAAAATGCTATAAAGTTTCTCAACTTGCATGGAAGACATTAGAAACCATGCACATTTCAAACTGTTTAAAATTATGAAACAACCTGTTTATTTCTGGTTTAAAACTAACTTTTCCCTTGGGCTTGACCATGTTCCCTTCTCCATCCACCTTCACAAACAATTCTATTTCTTCCATCTTATCTGTTATTTTTGTATCTCCTTCTCCCCTTCCTGCTTAACTTTACAGAGGCAACACACTGAGCACCAATGGATGCTCTGGGACAAAACCTCAGCCTTACATGCCTGTGGGGCACCATGACAGACCTGACTCTATTCTTGGGCCATTTCAGAAAAGGAAAGAATCAACAAATGCTGAACATAAACAGAGATTGGGCACTTGGAGACAGAGAATTCCAAGCACAGGAATGGGGAAGTTTGAAACCAGAAACAAAAATCTGTTAAACTGCTAAAAGCAGTATTTAAAAACTATTTTCTGTTCCCCCCTAAATTTGTCTTTTATCTTAGTCTTTTTCCAATGGAAGTGCACCCCTTACTGTTAAGCAACCTAAACTTAATGAAAATATACTTATTAGTTATCTTCTGCAGACTACCAAGAAATAATTCACGGAACACAGACCAAGAACCAAGCATGGCTATCTTCAAATCTCTGTAAGAGGCAAAAAGAATGTTTTAGAGCTTTAGAAAAATGTTTTAGAATGGCAAAACTGAAGCAGTGAGAGGACAACAGAACTGCTTGTGATCACAGAAAGCATCAGCACCAGAGACAGGCACAGCACTCACAACTCCTGGCTCACAGTCCATGCTTCAAACACTGGCAAAGCCAACCCATGAGCAGCTCCTGGCACAGCCCCTGCCCACAGTAACAGCAGTGTGTGCCCCTCACGCTGTGGCAGCTGCCTCTGGAGACACAGGTCCTGCGTGATCCTGCAGCAGAGCCTGTCACTGGAACAGCCACCAGTTCCCAGAGGATCTGCTTTATTCTGGGACTCTGGAGGGTCCCTCACACGTTGCAGCCACTGCTGCAGATCGACTTGTTGACCTGGTTTTTCCAGGCTAACTTGGGGTTTACTGAGATTACAGTATTTCTCCACTGTGCACTACAAAACTGAACAGTTAAAAAGGGACTGTAAAGGGCTCTGTTTTAAGCACATGTTATCTATTTGGAAGTTATTAATCCACTAGTATTGCTGCCAGTCTTGGCACCCCTGAAAACACTACAGTGAAAGTTAATAAAACATCATGTCCCAGTGGATTGAAACCATGAAGTTACCCCATACAAAGTGGTTAGGAGCTCTTATTTCAACTGATTTCACATTTGTTTTTACTTAACAGACTTATCCTACTAGAAAGGCTTAACACTGCTTTAAAAATTCAAGTAATGGTTCTATATTTTTCAAATGCTGTCCCAACATATACTTAAGATTTTTGTGAGAAGAGTTCTCCCTCCTTTCGTGTTCATATGTAATGTTTTGGTGAGGTAACAACTTTGGCTGTTGTCCCTACATACTGTAAATTAAGAGCATCACTAAATCATAAGAGTAACTATACAGGGAACCAACATTATGAGTTTGTCATTTCATATTTTCATGATTTTAACAAATTTACAGGGCACTGATTTCAGGATCCTGAAAAGAAACTAGTGCTTTGGAGCAGATCAAATTTAAGCCTTAAACAAGTCAAACTCTTTCTGAACCACAGTGGTAAAGCTAGAGAAGAGAGACAAGTACCTCATAATTTGAGAGGAAATCTAGTAATTTTGATCGAGACGAGATGTAGAGTAGTGGTGTCATCACCCGGCGAACAAACTTTTCAATATAAACAGCACTCATAGGGCCTTTGTATTCAATTGGTCCAAAACTAGTACCAAAAAAAATAATAGAACATTAAGACTTAATTTAACAACAGCGAGTCCCTGCTGGGGGTGGCAGATGGGAGGTACACAGACAGCATGCTCAGCCTCTGGGGAATTGCTGTGTTTTACCAGTGGCTTTGGTGGCTGATGGGGAGTTGAGTTAGCAGAGGGGAGCTCAGCATAGGAATCCCAGCCACTGATGCACTGTCTGAGGGAAGGGGCAGTGTGCTGGTGAGGACACAGGGATGGAGAGCACGTCTGAGTCCCATTAAAGTTGGTAAAACACAGGTATAAACTATATGATCGTATACGTATCTTTCCCCTTGGTCCCTGTGATTAGTAAATGGGACTGACTTACATGTGACTTAAAAATACAGATTTGAAAAACATCACTATTTTCCCTTGATTTTTCAGTATCTCAAACAGCATCAATCTGGAAAGGTGCAGTAATTTTACACAGACTTCTATGGGAAGCAGTCAGTAAAGCAAGGACAAATCCAGTCCCATTGCTGAGGAACAGAGTCAGCAAACCTAGAGTTTCCCCCCAGCCATCTCATAAAACAGCTCACCCCACATTAGGCAGTGCTAAAACACAAGGTGGGCTGGGTCTTGCAGCTACAATTTCCAGAGTTTCCCCTTATCCCCTTGAAATCCTGCACCTGATTTATTATCAGTAGGTTGGACAAAGCAGCATCGTCCAAAATGAAATCAAACATAAAAAGCATGAAGAATTAGTCCATTTCCACTGAAGAATATAACGTGATTTATTTTTAGTATGGCTTGTATAGTTTGTACAGACACACTGGAAAATATCAGACTCAGGCTGACATACCTCTGTATTCAGGTGCTCTGAAATTCTTCTGGAGCCCACTGGATTATTCTACATCCCACACTGGTTTATTACAAACCTTTTCCTCACAGCAACACGTAGTGCTTCAGCATGTCACCACATTCAAGGTGTAATACCTCAGGCACAAGGACTGCACTGCCCTTTGGGGTTTTTATGAAGTATCAATATGGAATTGTACCTCATCTTGCTGCAACTCTGCTTAAAGTTACTGATAATACCCAAGTGCACCCATCTATTGTGTTGAAATTTCAAGATCCAGTAAGTTTAAGTCAATGTACACCCCAGTGGGATTGTAAGGTTCTGGTATTATAGTTTGAGTTGTGCCAGTGTCACCTGTGTCTATTCCAAGTTCAGTTAACAAAGCCAGGACTGTTGCTCCTCAGTACATAAATCCCCTCCAAATAAACATCAGCCTCTGTAATGAGAGAGCTGCAGTTCAAGACTAAAGTGCAAAAGTACAATGCAGGGGATGAACTATTGTACACAGCATTAGAAACTGGGCTTTCTTACCTTATGCTCCACACAAAAAGAAAAAAAATAATATATACAAATACTAAAAAATAAAAATGAGATTATGGAAAATTTCATACGATATCTCAACATTTGGAGCATAAAGAAGTGAGTGCAAACTTTACATTTAGAAGGCCTTCAGTTTATAGTGCCATTTAAATAAGCACTTAGATTCTATTAACTTCAACAACCCTTAGGTACATTCTTTAGTGTTGTAACAAATTAGGAGCAGTTGATATAATCCATCTACAGAGCAAGCAGAAAACTGTAATTAATATGTAAGTCTGAATTCTTCACTTTTCATTGGAGGCAGAACTTCCAGAAGATGCAGAGATAAAACAAAATTTCCTTAAGGATGAAGAATTGCCCATGTCATTTAACTGACATTTACAGCCCCACCTGGCACCTGAGTAGCACACAGGATGAGCTTCACACAGAATCTCCTCCTCTACAGCTATTTACTACAGCCATAAATGTAACATTTTCAAAATGCAGCATTTTATATGATATCTCTCTTCCCCAAAACAACAATAAAAACCCCAGACCATACATATGTAATCTTACCTCCGATGGTATACGTGTATCACAGGAAAATAAAAGAAATGCATCTGCTTCCTGCATTTCCCCTGGTTCCACCAGCAATTTATAGCCACAAACAGCACCTGTAAGTAAAGCAGGTAAAAATTCACAGCTAACAAAGTGACTTTTTATCCCAGCTGTCCTTTTTCCAATCCATTCCAACTGCTATTTTCAGGGCCTTTTCAACTAAGTATTCCACACCTGTTCCTCTTAATTCTATCACGCAAAGACTTTTTTTTTTGTCATTTTGCAACAGCAATCCCTTTGGTCACTATTATTTGTAGTTTTTATGGTTCTTAATATAAATCCTTCAAATATACTAATTCAATCATAATCCATATTAGCTAATTTTTCTGCTCAACGAGTGGAGGTTTATCACAGCTGTGCCTTTGAAGTGTTCACAGGTACACAACTGCTGGACAGCTTACAATCTTATATGATAATCTTCTTCTATTACAATCTTCTCCAAGGAAGGAAACAAACTCCATAAAATTTCTATCTGAAGGCAGGTGAATAAATCTGAGAATACTTTACAACACAAAACTTGCAGAGTTCCCCATTCAGGAGCAGAAATAACAGACAACTGAGCAGGAATCACAGCTTGTCTCCATTTATTCTAACACACTCTCTGCTAAATTAAAATTAAGGCCATTGGCTGAGTTACCCAAACATGTGGGCATTCAAGTCCTACTGGCTCCCGTGGGAACACAGAGCTCAGCATCACTTGGACACTTCAAAAGCTATCAGGTCACGTTTCAGACTGGTGCCTTCTCCGGAGTTACCTGGTCTGAGAGCCTGCTGGCCACGTGCTGTATCTCCTCCCTTGCTGCGATGGACTGCCCGCACCAGGGAGCGTAGAAGAAGAACAGCACGATCTCCGAGTCCTGCCGGAGCTGCTCTGCATAGTCCAACTGCCCCCGGAACAGGTCAATGACTGGAGATCTCGGGGAGAAAAAGCTCACGGGGAGCTTTGCTGGCATCGTGACATCTTTGGCTCGGCTGCAGGGAGAGGGTTAACAGTGGTTATGGAGCCTGTCCAGCAGCAGTTCAAAAGGTGTGCCCAAAGCTGCAACCTTTATTCTTAGCAAAAGTCATGCAATGACAAAACTCTAGAAAGTGATGCAATTACAACTGACGTTATCTGAGTTAGGTTCAGGAAATACCATAAAAATCTCAAGATCACGCTGGCCAAGCTTCAGAGCCACGCTGTGGGGCCATGCACTATGTCTATGGGTACGTTAGCTCACACTCTCAGGGCTGGCTGCCACAGAGAACACAATTACCAGGAAGAGTGATTTCTCTGGATTTCTTCCCTGGCCTCATCCTCTTTTAACACTTGAACTTTAGGTAACAGCACCCTGATAAGAAAAGAGACACTGGTCATAAAGTTTTGTGATGTACAGAGACAGGTACCCTGCCGTATGCTTTGTTTTAAGGTATTCTACACTTCTGGTCTTTTATATTTTGTTAGACAAAAACATGTAAATGTGTGTTAAGTTTATTTTACTGACTAGAGCAGGGACTGCAAATTGTTTAGGGCACATTTTCTCTTCCATGTAAGGAACAAAGAAAAAAATAGAGTCTAAATTCAAAGAGATTAGGACAGATTAAGTTTCTTAAGAGAAATGAGTTTGACTAGTAATACTAAGAAAATAAACCAAATACCCAAGAAACCATTTTCAACTAAATCAGCAATCAAACAAACCAGAATTCAGCATTTCCAGGATGTTCAGAAGTTGCTATGGTACAAACTGCTTTAAATGCAAATACTCCCTTCTCATATTCTCTTAATTTTAAAAAAATTCCACTAGCTATTTTACACTAGAGCAAGTCAGACTGAAAGCTGGACCACATCACTGTAATGCTCAATTTTGCCACGGTTTGTAATGTGACAGGAAGATTTAGGAAAGATTGTGCATTTCTTCACTTTGTGTTGCACTAAAAAGCTAATACAAAAATCTTATTACCTGATATTTGATCCTTCTCAGGTTAACATTTTAGTAATCATAATAGAATTACTGAGTCCCAAACACTGTCCAGCTCACAACCTCCTAACAACTCTGCCACATATTCAAACTTTAGAATCTTTCTGATTTTAAAAAAGTACCTTTGTTTTTACAATATAGCAAAAAACCCACACTCTTCTCTCATTTCCAGGCTACTAAGCACACACTTAAAGCTCAACATTTAGTATTTCTCCCAGTATATTTTCAAGAAGTCACAGAAATTATTAATTTGTACATAAGGGAAAATATTTGCTTACAAATCCAGAATTTTGAAAATGGTACCTCATGTTCATAATTGATTAATTCCACTACTCACAACATTATGTTTTCACACAGATCAAATATCTAGTTTCTTCTATGGACTTCTCTCGTTGTTTCTTTCCCTTTGCCCCAACCAATGACCCAGCACCTCCTTCCCCAACCCTTAAAACTTGGGGTTTAAGTCACCTCTGGTTCCCTCCCATTCCTGCCCTCTGTGTCTGTCCAAACTGGCAGCTTCTTCCTGTGATTTCTGCCTGCCAGCTGGGCAGGACCCAGCTCTGGGCTGAGCTCTGGCTCACGGGTCACACACACCCATCAGCTGCTGAAAGCACAACACAGCACCAAGTGCTGGTCTCACACCTGCTTCTTAGGAGACATGAACTAGAATTTCTCCTCTTCAACTAGTTTAATGAAAATGGCCAACCTCCATATGTTTAAGGGCTCTGCTTCCCCTACTCAATTAAACTGAAAGGGGATGATTTGTTGAAGAGTTACAGCATAAGCCTTAAAAATGAAATATTGAATTGGCTCCAAATTGCAAGACAGTGTAAATAAAACACATCAGCAGAAGTCCCATGACACGAGTGACTCACGAATGACACGACTACCTTCAAATATGAAAAAAGTCCAGTAATTATTAGAAAATAAAACATTAAAAAATCAAAAGCTACCAACTGCTTAAGGTGACTTGCTCGTAGTGTCTTCCTCTGCAATGCCAAATGCATAACAGAATACCTTGACTTAATACCCAGATTTACTAAGAAAACCCCTAATAGTTATACACATATAAACTGAGGATTACGTAAAAAATTATTACACAAACATGATAATCACAAACTGTTTATTAAAACACTGATTGTGTTATTTACCTGCTGCTCAGAGCCTACAAAAACTTACTCTTTTCAACAGACACCCTGGTAACAAAGGGAAGCACATGCAAGTGCCTGCAGGACCAGTCCCTTTGGCTACAAGGTCCTTAGAGCTCAGTTGTCTGAAAGACATTTGCATAGTGCCAGAAATAATTCGGGTTCTAAACCACAGGCTTTCTATAATAATCCATGCTAGGTCAGGTCTCA
Source organism: Sakesphorus luctuosus (assembly GCA_013396695.1). Taxonomy (NCBI): domain Eukaryota; kingdom Metazoa; phylum Chordata; class Aves; order Passeriformes; family Thamnophilidae; genus Sakesphorus; species Sakesphorus luctuosus. Next base: position 1,612,370 of record VWZD01006844.1, read on the forward strand.
TTTGGCTAGTCCTTCAATCACTATAAACCTCCAACACCTCAAACCCCACAAATGGATTGCCTTTTAGTAAAGGAGTTTTTCCTTTCCATACTTTTTATCCATTGATCTTGAAAGACATAAACTGTAAGAATAGTTAGTGGTAGTAACTATGCTGTAGTGTTGAGTCTTGCTTGTAAATCTTACTGACATGTGGTGAAAAACTAAGTCCTATACTCACAGTGAACACATGCAATTAACCATCCTCCTAATTGCACATGAAATTTTTACCACTGAAATTTTCTGAATTTCTGACAGCAACCGAACTGGGAACAGCCTGGTATTAGTTCGTCTATTTAACTACAATCTGAAAAGCCAAACCCCTTTAATCAAACTTCCTGTTCAGAGGATGGGTGTCAAGAAGCACATGCCATTTGTAAGCTTGCAAACAGAGCTGGCAGTAAAACAAAGGAACATGCATAATTTCCTTAGTAATGGACAGTTAATAATCAGGGAGGTGATTATGTCCAGAAATCCTTCACCATACATTCTGAAATATGGAAAGAGCTTTACACTTTCATCTACATTATCTGGCTACTGTGAGACACAAAGTGCTGGAAGAGAATCTACTCAGAGACACTCACTGATAGATTTAGAATTCACTCTGATTCAGATAATACATAATACTGTGCATCGCTGAGAAATGAAGGCCTGAGCATTCTTCAGAAGCATTACCTGGGAGTTAAGCGTTCATTGGAACAAAACTTTGTCTGATCCTGCACAACAGGGACACACATACAGGACAAGGCTACAGTTCCTTATGGCCTCTCCCACTCTCAAAATTAAACCCCAAGCGCAGCAGATGTTCTTAAGATCGTCTGACCTGAATCACGTAACCAACACCCCTCCCGTCCCCCCGCCTGGCCCCAGGGACAGCAGCGCCGGGCAAACAGAACAGGCACACTTGTGCACACAAGGGAGTTCCAGCTCCAAGGGGAGCGCCACCAGAGGGGGAAACCACACCGTCAGCCTGGCTGAAGAGGGGCAGGCAAAGGGGTGACACACCAACACAGGAGCCATCGGAGCCCCATCTCCCTCGAGCAGAGCTCAGCCCCAGCCCCCGAGCCCGCTGTGGCAGCGCCAGTTCCCGCTGCGCTGGAGAGGAAGGAGCACACGGAGCTCTGTCCCAGCAGCGGGGCTGTCACAGTCACCGCAGGGTCGGGCTGGAAGGACCACAGCGGTCACCTCGTCCCACCTCCCTGCTCCGGCAGGGTCATCCCGGAGCACATGGCACAGAATTGTGTCCAAATGGTTCTGGAATAACCCCAGTGATGAGGGGACTCCACACTCTCTCTGGTCTCTGTTCCAGTGCTCGGTCACTGCACAGTGAAGAAGTTCGTCCTCATGTTCAGGTGGAACCTCCTGAGCATCAGTTCCTGCCCGTTCCTGTTGTCCCATTGCTGGGCCTCCCGAGCAGAGCCTGGTCCCCCCTCTGACCTGTCCCCTGCAGCTCCTCACACCCCTCACACCGCCCGTGCCCCGCCAACCCCGAGGGGGCAAATGTGTCCGCAGCCGCCGCCGCGCCCTCCGCACCCGCGTCCCGCACGGAGGGGACACGGCGTCCTCCCCGCACTTTGCCCGCACGCTGCCATGGGCACCGCGTGTCGTGGGGGCCGGAGGAGGGTCTGCCGCCCGCCCCGGGCATGGCCGTGCACCCGGAACGGCAGGACCAGCGCGGGGCCACGGGGGCCCCGAGCGGGCCCAGCAACGCCGCCCCCCGGGCCGAGCCCCCGTGCCCGCCGCCGCCCCGCCGGTACCTGCAGGTGACTTTGAGGGCGACGAGGAAGGCGCAGCCCAGCACGATGGCCGCTCCACACAGCAGCTCGGGCCGCCGCGCCATCAGCGCCGCGCGGGGCCGCAGGCGCGGGGCGGCCGCGGGGCCGGGGCCGGGGC
>VWZD01006844.1:1614303-1639701 GCA_013396695.1 Sakesphorus luctuosus
CCTGGGCGGGTATCCCTGTGCCGGCATCCATGGGCGGGGATCCCTGTGCGCGTATCCCAGTGCTGGCTTCCCTGGGCGGACATCCCTGCGCGCGTATCCCTCTGCGGGTATCCCTGTGCCGGCTTCCCTGGGTGGGCATCCCTGGGCGGGTACCCCTGTGCAGTGTACCCCTGTACGCGTATCCCTGGGCGGGTATCCCTGTGCCAGCATCCCCGTACGCGCATCCCTCTCCCCGCCCAGCAGCCGTGCCAGTCCCAGGATAGCCAAGGAATAACCCCCGACCCACCACCACTCCCCTCGCAGCCCCCCATGAAAGATCTCACACCGGCCATAAGGAACAAGGGGTTCATGTTTAGTTTTCGTCTAGAATTACTTCCAATGATTTACAGAGCACTTAACAATTAAACAATGAGAGCATAAAATTGAGAAAAACAATTCAGAAAGGCACACGATACAATCAGGTTTTGTCACACAAATAACAGTGTCCACAGTACTCTGTCTCACGCTCAGTTTATTACAAACAATGTAAAAGAAATCAGCACTGCAGTGGGTGGTATTTCAAGCACCAAGCTCATTTGTCTGCATCCTGCACGCCACTGTACTGCAGCCCAGCCTGGAAGGAGCTGTTGCTTCCCAGGATCCCCAAGCTATGGCTGAAGCAGAAGGTGTTGGTTTAACAGTTGTGCTTCTTTGTGAAGTGAAAGGGACACAGCATCCATGTCGTGTATGGGTATCACTTAACTTTGGTTCAACACCTTTTACATAACACAATATATGCCCAATGACTACATTCAAACTACTGAGGTCACCCTTAAAGCTCTTCTAATTATATAAGGTCAGCCAGGAACAGAGAAAAGTACTCTTTGAGGCAGAGAAATCAGTTATGGGAAGGGCAGAGAAAAGAAACCTAGTTTTAGCTATTTTGAATGAACAGGAGCAGCTTAGTTGGGAAAAAAATGGATATAAGCAAACACACAGAGAAAGCTGAAAGCAGGATCTGCAGAGAAGCCAAAATGCAACAGAAGCTCCAGCGACTGTAAAGCCCAGAGGCTCATCAGTCAGGAGCCACCTCAGCTCAGGAACGGTCACCCATGTCCTGTGCTCTGCAGGAGCAGCCATGGGAAGGAGCAGCCACCTTGCAGCTAAGGGAGTGGCTCATGCCCATGTCTGAGGGCTGAGCACACGTCCCAGCACCACAGAGCTCCAAACTGTCTACACTGCAAGTTATGGCCATTTTTGTTACTTGGGTGAAGCCATGAGCTAATGAGAACACAGAAACCGCAAACAAGCAGCGACACAAACACCAACTGAGTAACTCTTTAGCTACAGGTGCTCAAGCTTTTGCTAACTGGCAAATCATTGTTTGTTTTCACAAAAATCTCAGTCCTGAGAGGCTACATGCAGAAAACAGCTTTGTGTAAAGTTCTCTTTATTACAGGCAACATTAGTCCATACAATAATACACAATACTGACATACAAGTGTAATCTTTCAAAATCATCATTTAAACAGCAAAGACCAAGAAACAGAATTTTAACTACTTCATTTTCAAAAATTAATACTTTTTTCCTCCCAAGAACCTTTTTCAGTAAATTATATTGAAACATACAAATAGAGAAAAAATACCCATTCAACATATATTGTAGTTAAATGGTTATTTTGTTTAAAATCTTTAATAAGAAAATCCTTTTTAGCAACCTACATATAGATAAGTAGCAAACTTTGTTTTAAACAAATCCTCTCCATTAAAAGATCTGAAGAATTTTCATCCATCGTTTTCTTAGCCCACAACACTCTGTTTTGCAATACCTTGATACCTTAAAGTTTTTCAACTGAAGGTCTGAGACTGGGGGGCTTCCTAGATATTATAACCACTCTTCCCCCCTTCTATTTCCTAACTTTCTGTCCAACAGAAGGTGAGTAAGCACATAATACTTGAGATTTTTTTTTAATCACCACTCTGTTTCATGAGAGCATAGACAGGTCTGCTCAATCCCCCTAAATCTACTATACTTTGCTGTTCAGGAGGAACAATATATGCCAATAAAAGCAGAAAACCTGCAGCTTTTCTGTCACATGCTTTTGATTATTGTCAAATTTTCTGGTTTATGCTTCCAGCTGATAACATGTATGTGTCATCTCAGTATTAGTTTAAATCTTTAAACAAAAAACTATATTTTCCAAAATCATTATCACTGGGAGCAATCAAGTGGTCTTTTCTTGCTTTGCTGAGCTTCATTCTTAAAACTTGTCTTCGTTCTTCCCACTCCCGGAGTTCAGCATTTCCATGGGCAAATTTACAGTTGTTTCCTTCAGTGCAAGTACCAGCCATATATCTGTCAAGACAGATTTTAACAGTATTTTCATATAATTATCATGATCCCTATTTTGTCCAGATTTTCTTAAGACTGTGTTTTTCAAATACACTACATATTAAGGACAAAAAAAACCTCGGAAGAGTATTCTCTTTTACAGTAAGATGATACTAATGCTGTTTAACATTTGATTTAGCATTTGTATTTTTCTTCCCCAGCTGTCAAGTATTTACAGAAGAGATGGCTCTTTTCTTTCTGCTCTTCATGCTCCTACTCTACTGAATCATTTAAGTCTTGAAACCTTCAAATTCATCATATTAATAAATACCTTCTCAATTTACTCACTAAGCTAAAGAACTACTTTTGATAAAAAATCCAATTCTTTAATTACCCTTGTTAAGTCAATTGGGTTTTAGAACACTCAGTAAAACTTGGTATGCCAGTTTGTCTCCACTTTATACTGCATATCCGAGGTCTGTCATGTTCAAAACATCAAATACATTTAAAAAGTTACTGAAAAATTGAGCAAAGGAAGAAATACTAGAAACTTTGTCAAAACTAGTAACTGCCTTAATTATTTAAACTGTCATTTTCCATCATTTTTGCCCTCTTAAAAACCACATACCTATCACAAATGCTAAAATATCCCGTTGGAAAGCGATACTGCCAGCAGTTCTGATCATCCTCAGTGTGGAAAACCTTCTCTTTATGCTTTTCAGAAGAAATGTGACCTTGCCATTGCTTCTCACTATTACAGTTCTTCCCACACATCCAACAGTGAAAATCCACCTGTTTTACAAGGAATTTGAAAACAGAACATTGAGAATTCAATTCTTTAAGCACAGAAATCAGCCTAATTCATTTTGAGTGTTTTCTTTACATTGGCCTGCAAGTCGTTGTTTAGATAAACAGATACAGTTATTTAAACAATCACCTGAAATTTATGATCTCCATTAGCTTTGGAAGAACTGCTTTACAGTGTCAGTTCCTGCCTGCATTTAGTGTAGCTACCAATGGGCTAAGGAAGCACCAAGAAAATAAGGGCAACAAGTTTAAGTTACTGACTGGGGGCAGAACAAACACAGCAAACCCCCTCCTTGGTTGGATTTAGGATTATCCCTGTGAGTACTTACTGTAACTTCAGCATAGTCAGTTGGCATGTGGATTTGCTTCCCATTCTCCTTGTTTGCCTGAGCAGCTGTATCATCTCCTTTTTCTGGTTTTTGACTTTTTAGCCATATGTCATACAACTGCTCCAAGTCTTGAACTAATGAGAGCACAGGCTAAAATAAGTAATTAGCAATTAAGGCAAGAGTTTGAGAACACTAGATAAGTGACTGAGTTTGCAAGGTTAATTCAGTCCCCACCTATTGTAAGAAGAAAAAAGGAAGGAAACAAATGTAGACAGTTACACAGTTTAGAGATTAAGAGCCAGGAGCAACACAAGCTACTGACCAAGACCCTGCCCTGCCCATAGAGGGGAAAGCAAGACCTTATTGGTTTAGGAACAGGCACCCAAAGTACAGATAATTGTGCTGCTGCATATCAATATCTGAATTTCAAAGTACTCATCTAAAGTGTGCTACAGTTTTTGGTAAATTTATTCTTTCTTGCAGACCATGATCTGATAATTTCTGTTACTTTTCCTTCTGCTTTGCAATGATTGCTCCCCAGTAACACTAATGGGATAACAATTCAACCAAAGAAAGTGAATAGTTATCCCCAGTAAATACACCTGGGGGAGGTTGTTCTGTAAACAGCTTTTCCCCCATGTTATCAACAGAATCCATGTGCGTGCACATGGCAATAAAAAGTACAAACACCACAAAATATTGCTGCAAGGATCAGTGTACTATTTCTAAGACACCTGAAAGACCATACAAACTACTTTATTGCTAAAAACCGCATCAAGCATCAAATATACAATACAGCTACTTTTATTTAATACTGTTTTGAACACCTGGTCTGGGTTTATTCAGATTAAAAGGGCACCTCCAAGTTTTACTACAAAAGATAGTAAAAAAAAGTAGATTAAAAAGTAATTAAAGTACAAGAATGAAAAGCAGAACAGTTAGATTTATATGTTAGACTCTACTCTTCTACTTACTGCTGTTCTCCTTCATATAGGTCCACATCTCTCTCTCCTCAGGACTGTGAGCAAATGAGCAGTTTACATCATATTGGCATTTCTTGCCTGAAGCCATATGATTGCACAACTGGAACATGCATTTAAAAAGAAATCCTTATGAATATAAAGTAAAATGGATGCTAGTAAATTTTTTTTTTCAGTCTTGGCAAGTGTTTCCCCTCCCAGTCATTTATATCACACAAAAAATAAAATCACGTTTATTTTATAAAAATCTCATTTTTTTGAACTTATGAAAAACAAACTGCTGGAAACAAGTACTACAACTGCTTTTTGCCTCCTACCACATCACCAGACCACAGATATGTATAAATTACTTCTGAAACATTAACTTCCACTCATGAGAAAGGGCTTCAGTAATAGCATGTGAGATCAGTGCTTTCCTGAGGCTGAACTCAGAAACACCATGAACATATTCCCACCAACTCCCATGGGAATTTCTGCAGAACTGATGAAACCAGCCCAACCACTCGTATTTTCCAGTTACTCTGTTTTCTTAACCAAAACATTAGTTTTAGGTTAACATACATCAAATTGCAGAGGCACTTGTTTCTTTGCAGGAAGAGGACGAATGGTCATCCACTTCTTACGTTCATTAGACATTACGAGCACCACACGGCGGTCTTTGGTCCATCTGAAAACCAGAGCCATGCCATGAAAGAAAAGACTATTAAAAAAAGCCACACTGTGTGCACAGAAGCAGAACCAGGAAAGCTCAGAAAGCTCCTTTATAAGCTCTTGCCATATATTTGAGGTTTAATTAAGTTGTACTGAAACTTGACTGAAACTCATAATTTTGAAAAACCCACAAAGCACAAAACACTTTGGTAGCCACTGAAGTGTTTCTCAGTACCAACTGACATGCTGCAAGGAGTGACTGTATTCTACTTCAGTATGGCTGGGTTTTTAATTCCTTGTATGACTCTTTCCTGAGAAGCAACAGTTTCCCAAAAGAAGCTTTAAATGGTTGACAAAACAGGAAAATCTTCACTGTTGGATCTTACTTACGGGTGTCGGGCCTTTGCACTACAGTACTTTTTGTTTCTGTCTGGCTCATTAACTTGACCATTTCTCCAGCACTCACGACAAACAAACTTCATCTTCAAATTAAGTGATCCATATTTCATTTGGTTCCCAAGAACCTTAAGTAAAAAAAAATAACAACAGCAGTGAAAGGTATTCTGTATCTGCAAAGGAATCCATACATTACTGTGAATTACCCCCAACAGCAGAAGTTTCCAACACATGTTGGGAAGCAGATCCTACACTGCATGCCTTGTAATAGCTCAGCTTGTCATTTCAAACTGGACATTTCTGAGCAACTGCATTGTTTTATTCAACTTACTTCTGATTTAGGTATATGTATCCTGAAGTTGTGATAATATATACAAAATAAAGACACAGAAGTCCTATATATGGAAAAGATAATTAATTGCCCTATGGCTGCTGACTTTGAAATTTTATTTATGTTTTATATTCCACCTATGACAGAATAAGCAAAGCAAAAAAAGGAATTGCACAGCAGCAAAGCAGGCATTTTAGTCTAAGTGGAAAAAGCTAAGAAAGCCTACACTGAGATTATTTAGAAATCATTAAAAAATTAATTTCTAAAATATGCTACATTATACACACACATAAAAAAGAATTAACACCAGAGTCACTGCAGAAGTAATTGAATGTAAAAATTAAAATACCTGTGATCCATGTGCACTACCTTCCATGTTCTGCCAGTATTTCTTTGATTCTTGAACAATAGTATCATGTGAAATACCTGTAAATGAAGTGAAAAAAAGTTCTTGAGCACTTAGGACTGTGGCAGCATTGCAGACATGCTCAAATTGGAATGCCACTGATGCCCCAAAGCTTTTGTTTGTTTTTATATATTGTGTAAATATTCACATACTGGTGTATGTGTGTTTATCATGGATATATATTTATATCCATACACACACACACACACATATATATACACATGAATAACACAAGGGCCTCCAAAACAGAAATATTCTATATTTCACCACACTGAGAAGTATACAAGTTTTTTAAATTACAGATTGCTCACACAAGTTAAAGTGCATCTCTGAGTATTTATTTAAACCTAATGTACTAAACCTCCAATGACAATGTAATTGCAGAATCTACATGGCATTAGGGACCACAGAAGAAACCTCCAAAAGGCAAGCTGGGGGATTGCTCCTGCTTGCTGCCTGCCCTGATCCCACAGCTCAGTCCATACGGAGTCAAGCCACGGAAGGGTGGCAGGACAATGAAGAGTGAAGGAAGCATTTCACCAAACACACCTGTTTCCTTTTGCATTATCCAGACTTTAAGCTCTACCAGGCTGTGAGCATAAAAGCATTTATCCTCTCGTAAGCAGCCATAGTTCACCTCGTGCCTGCACAGGTCCAGCTGACACCGCGCTTGGAAAGGGCGGATTTTGGAATATTTCACCATAGTTTCTCGCAAACTGTGGACAAGGCACCTGTTTGGAAAACAGTCAGGTTTAGATATTCCTTAAAATAACCATCCCTCGTCACAGATTATTCAAATGTCCTTTAAACACTTTTTACTTGAAATCAGAAAAAACAGTTTCCTGGAGGAGGTCACATCTAAGGATCGATTCTAGGACAAGTAACCCAACATCACCAAACAGGGCTCTTGGGAAATGCAGAGGTCCCTCTTCTGCAAAGCATTACTGAATTCAATCCAACTGCATCCCTGGTTTCCAAGAGGGACTATGGTCTATTTCATACATTGTAATCAAGGTAAACCTGTTCTTAACGGAGTTAAAACTACAGCAAAATAAGCTCAAAGAAAACAAATCAAAGAAAGAACAAATTTATGAGTTTCTACATTAATTTAACATCACACATCTACTCACATCAATAGAGCTCACCAGATAGGTAAGTTATAGACAAACTGACACCAAACTCCATAAGATTCAAAGATGAGAGTGGACAACACTAACTTTAAATCATCAACAAAGAAATAGTTCACTTCAATTTAGTTACATGAGTTAACCCTTGTTTTGTAAGTCTGCAGTGCTGCCACAGCATTAGTCAGTTAGCAGGGAGGAGAAGGTAACCAACAGGTAAGAAATGAAAGTCAGTACTCAAAACCAAGCTAACCCTTTGCTTTTAATTTGAAACTTATAGAGATGGTATTTCAAACATACTTGTTATCTTCAAAGTCATGCATAGCAGGGTGAGAACAAGAAGATGAGTTATCCTTGTTCCTTTTGCTTATTATTCTGGGTTTGTGATCAAAACATTTCTGGAATACAAAAAAAAATAAAAAAAGTAATTATACAGTATGTATTTTATACAATTAAAAATACACCTCACCTCCAAGATTCTGACAGATACTTCATCTGGTCTCTAATGTAAAGGCAGCCAGATTAGTACCCAACACCCATTCCAAAATCTACAAAACAGTCAGGCATGAACCAAAGCATTTCCATCCAAGTAATTTCAGGACTATTATCACCTTTATTGTGTTAAAAGAAATAAAGCAGCACCTCACAAAGAAACATAAATAATCCATGGTGCTCCTGCAGAAGGCGGGACACGGTCAGGCTGATCTTTGCGCTGCCCCCAAAGAGCGCATCGCGGCTGAAGGCGCCTTTGCGCTCCAGCGTCCACACGTCGATCTCCTCCTGGCAGTAGGCAAAGGTGCAGTGACCTGGGTACCTGCACTCCTCTTCAGCAGCAACATCTGCAAGGAGAACATCGAGGGTGGCATTGCTTTTGCAACAGCTTTTACTGGAAACTCATCTTCAAACTTCCACCATCTCCTTTCAAATGTTTTCAGTAAAGAGGCTGCATAGACCTGTATAATGGGTCACAAAACCTTCTGCTGCACAACTTGCTGAACTGTAAAACTCCTCAGAATGGCTGATGCACCTCCATCAACTCCCCTGCCCCAATGCAAGGAAACAAGGCAGAGCGCCCAGATGTTCATTAATTTCAGGTCATCTTGCTTACATCCTAAGCAGAGGTTCATACTGCAAAAGTCTAACAAGAAATGCTTTTTCATTGCTCTTTTTAACAGTAATCGCCCAGCACTCAAAAGCAAAATTATTCATGATGAACAGTACAGAAGTACAGGGCATGTTCTCTAAATAATCACATTAACAGTCAAAATATGGCTCTCCTTACAGCCTTTGAAATGATAAACAACCCAGAACTTCCTTCTCCACCTCTCATTACCAAGAATAAAACTTCATTCTGTACTTCACTATGGAAACATTAAACTATATTCCTTGGAGTGCAGGCATTAACACTTTACCCTCTGTAACACATACCTTTACATATATGATATGGCCCCACATACTGTGTCTTTGTTGGTCTAGGACGTATTTTTTTCCATGATTTATCTTCAGAGTTTTTTATTCTGCCAATTAAAATATCCTTCTTACATTTATGTTCTAAATTGGGATGGTAAGCATAATCCAATAATTTAGGACCTGAAACAAGCACAAAAATCACTTGTATTTGCAGAAATTGCAGCAAATGTTAGTATTTCCATACACAGACTGGCACAGCAGCCCAAAAGCAAAGTACATGAACACACTGTACAGAATTCCTACTTACACCAGCAGCTCTGAAGAACCAAAAGTCATTAACAATCATGTTGAGCAGAATAGGAAAAAAAACCTGAATACTTACAAAAGGACCACTCTCAGCAAGAAAAAACCCACAAGTTTTTATATGTGGGGAGGGATGCTGTGTTACAACCTTAAGATTACTCTGGGACAGCAAATTGCTGCATTTTTGCAAACTCCAAAGTGTACAGTTGCCATAACTCTAGTTTAAAACTTCAATTGCTTATTTATAGTAAGTCAATGCAGATCAATTCCAATGATCAGTAAATGGCTCTTAACCTTCAACTTTTATTTTACTAGAACAGGTCCTACATTCAGAGACAAAACACACTCAGGAAGACGTACACATGTGCCAAAAAGATAAATGCCAATCCCAGAACTTTGTGATTTTGGAAACAAAAGTAAGCCTAGTTTTAAACTTTGTCTTTAGGATGAAGATTAGGGAGAGAGTCTGAAGATGAGCAATGCTCAGTGAATTCTGCTATTTATGAGACTGAAAAACAAAGAGTATGACCCAGTTTCTCTGGACAAGATGATGATGAAACAGTACAATTTCAAAAGGTAGAAAAAGCAGGACACACTTAAAGGCTTTGATAGGGATGGAAAGAAACACAGGAAGTAGAATTGATGTAAAAAGTGAAGCTAGGAACATGCTAAGTACTTTCACCAATATTTTATAGCTCCTGCTTTTAAGAGAACGTGTTCTATGGTTTTCCAAACATCACTGCATGTATTTGCCCTGTAAAAATAATTTTAAACTAATACAGAAGTTCTTAAAGGTACAATAGTCACCCTCTAAATGTCTCAACACAATTCTTTATTAGTGTATCAATTATGCCTATAGCTTTAAACACAATGCTTATATTTAAGATTAGTCTCAATAAAAGCTATTGCCTTTAGAATATGGCTCTGTTTAGCAGCAACAGCTCAGGCCCAAAAGATTAGTTATATTAAAGACCAATACTGGTTAAGCTTCTTTGAGTCAATACAGTGGAGTTAATTATTACTGAGGTTTGGAAGCCTCACGATTATGATTCAGAATTAGTTTGAAAGAACAATAAAACAGATGGGATGTGAAGGTTACCAGGTACTTTGAACTGCAGTTCAACTCCCCATGGCCAATCAGAGAGAGTATTGCAAGATTTATTTAGTCTTGAGTAAAGGTGTCATTCTTCACAGTGCCCTGGGGTTTGGGAGGAAAGTGGATCAGAATGTGCATGACCTCACACACAGGCTGGGAAAGCGTGTGGTGGTTTGTGGTGGGTTTAGGAAACAAGAATCTATTAGGACAAGAAATAAAGACAAGAAGAAAGAAGATAAAATAGAGGCTGAAATATTTAACCAATTGTAAGACAGTGCTACATCTGCAAAGAATGAGTCAGGATTAACATGGTGTAGAGGCCAAAACTGTTTTACCAAGAACATTAAGCTTTTTAATTTTAGAGGAATCATATCAATCAAGTCCAAAAGCCCCTTACCTTTTTTGACAAAACATAACTGGCAGGCCTGTCTTAGCTCATGTGTGCCTTCCAATGGGTTTCTTCCCCCAAGTGCTGAAGATACAGGTATATTAGCAGTTGTACTGCTAAAAACATTTGAAAAGTCGTTTCTAGTTTGGCCTGCAATTCCCATGTAATTTTCGGACCCAAACAAACTGTTAGGACCATTTATCTGTTGAAAGAAAGTATATTTTACTTGATCCACATAATTTATTTATCTGTAATTAAGATTTATCCTACTGAAATTATTCTTCAAAGTGTAAAAAGACTACTACAAAAAATCATAATATAAACTTAACACGTATCTAAGAATGGACATGGAAATTTTAAAAAGGCTGTTTACACAGCACAGACTAAGCATATAACAAGAGCCAAGCAGGCACAGGGAGAACAGCCCTTGCCAGGCTAATTCTTACTCCATCCTGGCTCAAAAGGATGTCACTCTTCCCCACGTGATCAATGCCAGCAGCACAAATAAAAATATACAGCAGGACCAGAACACAGAGACCACACAGAGCCTCAGTCACAAGGTGGAACCTGCTCTGTTCCTGTACTAGGGCAGGTCTTCAGGATTCCCAGTATTTGGCACTCAGAGCACAAGAGATTCTACATTGGTTATTTTACAATTCAGAGTATTTTACAGCAAGTTCCTCAGAATGGAGAGGTGGTTGTGACAGTAGTCAAAATCTGCATGTGCAAAACAACCTTTGTAATTTTTTTCCTTGTGTTCAGTTACTGTTGCTGTGAACTCCTGTGCAGATGTTTTTCAAGCCAGACTCTTATTTAATGATAAAAGTGCCATTATTTTAAAAATAGAAACTTCAACTGTAAAAATTCACATCTGTGTAAAGCCTTCAAGGTGTCAACATTTGAACTGATGTGAAATAAAACACGAGAAGTACGTACAAACAATGGGGAATTATTGCTGCTAAGTGTTGGTGTTCCATCTCTAGAAGCTGAACTTGAGATGTCTAAAGGAAAAACAAGAAGTGTTAATTGTATCATTTCCCCAGAACATCCCATGCAAAAAATTATTATTCCTTATAAGTATCAAAGGTTTGGGTTTTTTGACAAACACTGAAGTTTCTTTTGTTTGCTACAATAAGTTTTTTTCAATTATCTAAAGGCTCCTTGTAAACATCTGGGCTGAAAAATTATTAGGTGATCATTCTCAGTACAACCACCTGAGTAACACCAGCAGCAGCTTCACAAGCAGATAGTGAAGAAATATGAAGATACTGGTGCATTGCAAAAAGGGTAGAGAGAGAAGCAATGCCTGACTATGGAAAAATTAAAGAGGATTCTTCTATTTTAAATTTTGTAAATTTGGCTGCATTCTAAAGACATGGTCCTGTAATGCTGGTAATTAGAGACAAAACTCTGTCTTATCTTTTCTAGTTCACTGGCTGTTCATATCTTGTTATTTCACATACCTGATTTCATTACATAATTATAGCCCATATAGTCTGAATCCAAACATGCAATACTGGTATCTTTTCAGATATTACTACATTACTCTTCTAGAATCCTTGTTTGTTGCCAAATCATGACAAATGACAAAACTGAACAGAGGGAGTTTGCACAATGCCTAAGGAGACCCCAAGGAAACAAAAGTTTTATTTATAAATTCTTATGTACAACCAACACTCAAAAACTGCTATCACAAATCAAACATTATATTAAGTGTTAAATATTCCTGAATAGTTGTGAGAACTCCTTTGTTAGGAAGAAAAGCCTGCTGGCTCATGCACAACCCTCATCAGAAAAGGTTAAATATCAAGGCTCATTTCTTACCCCTTTTTGGGTCACTGATTGAAAAGGTGCTTAAAGGTGTACAAAAGTTTTCCAGAGAAGTAGCCAAAGGCTGTGGAAAGATTTCTGAAAGAGAAGCTGGAGGAACAAATCCTGCACTAACTGGCAGCGTTCCCAACAAGGAGGCAGAGAAAGGAACACTGGGAGCTACACCTCCTGCAGGAATAGGTCCTCTGGCTCCTGGAGTTTGCTGGAAAAAATAAATTTAAAAGTACTTCTTTTAGCAAAGTTTTTGCAAAATTTTTATAAGCCTACTGAAAAACATCAATGAAAGGTACACTGCAATACTGCAAAGGTACAGTAACCAAACCCCAAACAAGGCATTATCCAGGGATCAACCACTTTAAAGGTTCAGTTACCAAACCTTACTAACAGACTTGGAGTTTTTATCCATCAGATCAGAGCTGAATTTCCAAATATGTTAAAAACACAGAAAAAAGGAAAGAGTAGGAAAAGACAGAGACTGACAGTATTTTTCCCTAAACAAAGAGAACATAATTCAAATTGCAGCACAGCAAGAGTTAAGAGTCAGCACTGAAATAAATCCTCAGATACAATCAGATGGTAACATGTTCTGCAAAGGCCAGGTCACGTTCTTTTCCCCCATGAAAAATAACTTATCCTCCTGTCCATCTTTGTGAAGAACACACCACGTGGGGCAGTTTCCCCTCCCTTCCTCCTGCCAGCCCAGGAAGCTCCCCCTAGTTTGGGGCTGACCAGGCAGGTCTGCACAGGGACTGGACAGTGTGAAACCCCCTCTGTTCCCCAAGTTATCAGTGCAGAACTCACTCAAGATCCTACACTCCACGAGACTGCAGTCTGTCTTGGAAGACTGCATGTCCTCCTGGCTTTCACTATGGCAAACTTCCTAGGATCTCTTAAAAATAATGACTTCCTACATTTTCGAAATACTTTCTAGAACACAAAGTGCATAAAATAGAAAATTAGAAACCCAAGAACTTTTGATATGAAGATTTACAATTCTATATCTAATTGACAGCTGAATGAGGAATTAAAATCACAGTTAATTAAAGAATTGAGTAAGCCATAGCCTCATTTTACACTGCAATACTAATGCAATACAAAATAAATACTCCAAATGACTGGCAGGGCCACAGCAGGGAGTCAGTAACCTGCTAATAAGTTCCCACATCTCTGCTCATCAATCAGGGCTCTCATTCTGACTAACAACTGGGGAACACTGTATGCTTCCAAGTCTGTTTTGGAGCTGGAATGATGGTGTAATTAGGAACAACACTAAATTTCTCTAACATCTCTTCTAAAAATATATACATAAAATCAGTCTTGGGATGGTGTTTTTCTGTTTAGCCAGGAGGTGGATCTGGACAAAGCTGTGATTGTAGAGATCCCAGTGAGAGCCCCAGAGGCCACAGCCCAAGCACTGCCTTCCTCCAAAGCTGTTTGCTTATGCTGAACTGCAGTTTCCACAGCCACAGGGTGAGCACTGCACACTCTCTGCAGATTCTAAGAGGGTTTATCTGCACAAAACACCCAAAAATCCACACGAGCCCAGACTTCAAATGTCCAATTCTCTTTTCATAGCCCTTCCTGAGGCAGTATTGGTAGCAGCATAACAGTATTTCTGCACTGGTCCTGGTATCTTTACAGCCACACTGACAAGAATCTGCATCTGAAAAAAGAAACCAACCCGACTATGTACAGATACAGCTCAGTGTAAGCAGGAAAGGTAACACACACTTCACCACCTGATAAAAATACAAGATCTCACTCATAAAGACAGTCTTTTAAGAAAGAAAACAAGCAAAAAAGTCTTACCATTACACTTTCATCTGGATCAGGCACAGAATCAAGTAATTCATCGAGTTCTTCCCCAATAATTATATCTCCATCTCCACAATCTAAACATGCTTCTGGCATAGAGAAAGAAACATTCCCTCCATTTGCCAACACTGCAGAAGGCAAAGGAACCTGTTCCATTTGAAGAGGCATAACAGTAGATAAGGATGGTACAGGAACTGGTGACACTTTAGACACTTCAGAAACAAAGTTTGATGAAGAAGCAGCAGAAACTGTCTCTTGCTTCTGGTCAGATAAATCTGAAATAGGCAAGATGGAATGACTGGAACCAAAGATATTAAAAGATCTTGCACAGTTTTTACCCTGTGGATGGTGAGGGACTGAAGGAACTTGAAGAATGTTTAAGCAAAACCACATTACAAGCTTTCACTTCGAGTTCAGGTGCACCCATATCTCAGTGTTTATCTATTACTCCAACTAAGAAAGACAGAAAAGGTTACAGACCTGATACTTTGCTAAATCTTTGGTATATTCTCCCCTGCCTTTTTTTCCAAGTTAAGGAGAACAGCATGAAAATAATCACTACAGGAGCAACTACAATCATATCTAAAAGAAAATTTGCTCAGCTATTCAAACTTGCAGCTTTAAACAGATCAGACTTTTTACCAGAGAAGTTGAAATGACAAGATGAATCTTCTGCAGAAATTTCCTAACAAATACAATCAGATATATATGGCATATTCAGCTTCCTAGCATCAGTATTGTAACACAGGACTCACCTAATTCAATATCTTCTACAGAAGAATTCTGTAAGTGAGAAAAAAAAATCTCTCAGCACTTTGCACAAAAGCCATTAAAAATTTTCCAAATACATATTTACAGGTGAAAAATGTAAGCCCTAAAATTTAGGGTTTATAAAATCTGAAAGTTATGAAGTCTAATGCAATTTAAAGGTCAGGTAATATTTTAGATAAATCATCCATCTGCAGACTGAAATCCACTGAGAGTATCACTAAATATTTGCAACCAACCAATAAAAATTAAGGAGGATACTTCAGGGAATGAAAGAGTATGAGCTGTCACTGCTTTCCCTCATTCATTTACAGCTCAATTGTCTGCATTCCTGTGACAGAACTGTGTAAGATAAAGATGAACTCCTCTTCATTACTGCCACTCAGACATGCTACAAGTAGCAAGATAAATGCAAGTTCAGCTGCTAATGAAGGTCAATTTGGACAAATCCACATAGCAAAAGGGATTTTACCCTAGCACCTTCATTTTGATGACTGTCAACAAAATAAAACAAAAAATAAGCACGTTCTATACTCTTGCCTCAAGACACTGAAAGTAAATCCACACATGGCACTGGATTTAATGTTTCAGATAACATTTATTCTACAAAGATAACTTGAGTGATAATCTCCTGTCCTGCTCTGCCATAAACATACAGCAAAACTGAACACAAAGACCAACAGAGCCCTGAAGTCCAAGATAACAGCATCTAATATAAAATGCCAATTGCACCATTTTCCCTTTATCACTGTGAAATTATGAAACAATTATTCCCTGTAGTTTACAGTCAGTTTGCACCTGGAACATGTCAAACCTTACCTGAGCTGATACATCACTAGAGACTGAACTTGAAGAGGGTGGCTGCAAAGAAAAGATACTTTCATTAAATACAAACTTGAAAGGAGTTCAAAACCTTAATGTAAAATGCTAAAAGAAAATCTTACCTTTGCTCTTACATATGCTTTCCTTATTTTTAACCCTAGTTTTTGAGCTAGTTCTTGGGTAAGCTTAATCACACTTTCATCCTAAAAGACAAATAAAATTTCATCATTTACATGAACTGTGATGTAGCCAAGACATCTGTTTACATCTCAGTCCATACTCTGCAGGACCCCTCTATGCAGGATGTCTCATAATGTCTCAGCTTTGTTCTTTCACAAACATATGGGACTGAAATGTAAACATGAAAAACACAGTTACCCTCAAGCAAAGTTACTCCAACACTTGGAATTCAAAAAAACCCAAAAAAACCACCAGAAAATGGACAGTATCCTTCTTCTCCATTTATCTGAACTTAAAACAATGTAAAGATTTTTCCAAAATCAGAGAAATTCAGAGAAGTGTTTTGCTGGGGGGTTTTGTGGATGGGTATTTCTGTTTGTTTATCTGAGGAGGGTGTTTGTTCTTTAAGGGTTTTTGTCATTTTACTTTTACAAAAATTGAGGGCCATATTCCTGATTAACATTTGAACTATATGACACTGATGAATATTAAATGAGAACTCTGTATTTTAGGAGTAATTGCACCACACAACTAGAAAAGCTGAGTCAAAAACATCATCACATTTCACTCTGTCCTATAGTTATAACAACTACCCATTGAAATTGTTTGCAGATTTAGCATTCAGATCATGTCCTACAGCTAGAAAGAGCTATTTATAAAACTTACATAAAGGCATATCAACCTTAAGCAAAAACATTCAGATGTGGAGGTGCAAAGTGAGGATCCAAAGTCCAAAGTTACACGTTCAGATAAACTGCTTATGTCTCTGGAAACTCAACTGAAACCTCCTCTGTGCCGGGGAAACCTACGCTCACCACTCTGTCTACTCCTGTCACTGCAAATTTGAGGTAGAAAGGTGAAAAAGCAGCAAGTCAGTGTTCTGTCCTGTGATCAGGCTATTTTGAGCAAAGCATGGAAAGCTTCCATCAGCATTTTAGTTCAAAGCAGGAATGCATTTCTGAGTGGAGTCTCTCAATCCTCCTCACTCGCAGCATTCACGCTGCACTGTGAAGGGTCTCGGAGAGCCACATTAGTTTGGGATGTCACTACATTGAAAGCTCTGCAAGAATGCACTTGGTGCAGTCCAACTCTTAAAAAACTCAAATAAAACAAAACCCTGACCCAACCACACAAACAATCATGGACACCAGACCCTCAGGAGCAGCATTTCAGCCTACAGACCCCATCCCACCCCCCTACCCAGTGCCTGCTGACACAGACACAGCCCAGCCCAGAGGGCACAGAAGGGATTCAGGACAACGCACTGGTAAGAATGTTGCTAAAGGCTTGGAAAGCTAAAATCCAGTTATCAAAAGACTGAACATGGTACAGTGTAATTATGGGGGGGTTCTCTTCATGTCACAGAGACTTTTCAACAATTACTACAGTGGTTCTAGTGCTTGTTGCAAACATTAATGGCATTGACCCCCACTGCAAAGTGACTATTTCTTTTGCTGAAGGTTAACACAACAAACTGAGCTTGGGGAGTATAATCTCTGCTCTCAGTCTTCACATCCACAAGAAAAAATCATGTTTAGAGAAATAAAATTATTTTACTGCTTTAAAAAAAAAAACAAAAAACCCCCAAACCAACAGAAACAACCTTCAATGGTCTTGAAGTAAGCATATGCATTTCTAACCTTTAAAAGTAATCATGAACATATAATTTACCCACCTGGGGCACAGCAAGAGAACATTTTGCTACAGCATCATAAGCCTTCTTATACCTTTTCAGTTCATTCAAAGCTTTTGCTTTCCTATAGAGAGCTCTGAAATTATTTTCATTCAATCTTAATGCTATCTCACAGTCTTCTAGAACCTTTTCATGCAATCCCTAGAAGATAAAAAAGAAAAATAGACACTAATCATAATTATTATCACTGAAATAATGAATTTAAACCGTATTAGACAAAGGTATTGAAACACTGTAAAACATTCACCAAGGCCACTGTACACTGCATTTATGAGCTTTGCTAAGTCACCAACTTAGGCAACTGAAAGCAAGCAAGGCCATCATTTAAGTAAAATCCAGGAACAGTTACAAAGTCAATTTAGCTTTTTCACAAGGACCATATTGTTCTGCAGAGAAAGCATCAAACCCAGGTGCAATCAGCAGTATAAATAGATAAAAATACTGCTCCATCAAATTCCAAGTCTAGCATGACTCTTATGTTAATATTCTAGTATTAGTAACTAAAAACACCTCAGTTATGCTTCTAAAAAGAAGAATTTAAAGAATATGCCAAAGTGATGATTTGAAACATGTCAATCTTCAAACCACCACCAAGAGCTTTTCACTCACTAGAAAACTTTCTGTTGCTTCTCACTCCATTAGCAGGAGAAATGAGTTTAAACAGCAGCTTACCATATTTGAAAAACATGCTATCCTGTTCACGTGCAGCTTCTCTAGAACATCATCAGCAACATGGATTTCTTCAGAATTAGCATAATCAGCAATGTTTATGGCTTCTGTATAAAGACTCAGTGACCCTCTCCAATCACCCTCTCGATAGACATCATTTCCTTCATTGAAAAGGTTTCTAACAAGATCTCGTATAAATAACTGGAACAAAGAAAAGAACACCCATCAACAGCAGTTTGTTGGTTATCTTCCATAGTTGCAAGTAAATTTTTAAATAGAAAATTTACACTTGTAGCCTCAGGGAATCAAAGTGAAATGCAAAACTTTTGTCTATATTGGTATTTTTCCTCTGACATTTTCCCAAGGCAATCTCAGAGATGTGTATAAATGTTCCATACATCCTTTTAGCAGCAGCAGCCATAGCAACTGGCAAAGCAGGAGCACACAAAGGCTGCTCTTGCACAGCAAAAAGGGTTTGTCATCTAAAATATGAAAGATTGCATTTTTTCCTAATTTGTTGCCGAATCAAATGAAACCACTTACCATTGGATAAAGAATTAAAAAGGTGAGTCTGAAAATACAAGCCAAAATGGTAACACAAACTGTAGAAACAAAACATGTTCTAAGGGCTTATGTGACTGGCCCTTTTATCTCACTTCTGCTGTGCTACTCTGAACTTTACTTAGAACAGCACATTGTTTTATTCCATTCATGCCCCAAATTTATGCCCAACACCAGTGGAGAAACCCTTCATCTGAGCTGCTGTATGAGTGAATTCAGCACACCCAAATATCTGAGCACCTGTACCACAATGTCAGTGGTGCTCCAGTCCCAGCACTGAGACTTCTAAAATTACCATTCACAGTGTATCAATACTCAAACCATGACTAAACCCAAGGGTAACTGTAATAAGACAGGTCCACGTTAAAAACTCTTCTGGAAATCAAAGTAATTTCATTACCTCATATTGTTCTTGTGTCCCTGGATAGGGCAAAGTAGACCTAGGAAAAAAAATTACAAACCTTATTTATTATACATCCTGCTTAAAAGACAATCCCACTGGAGAATGCTGGTTCTCACTAAAAGCAGCCTCGCTTCCTGCAGCAGGCAAACCTCTACACTTTGTCCACAGCTGGCACTGAACAAGGATGAGTTCTGATTAAAAAATGGGCTTTCTTATTACTAATAACTCTCTTTTAAACGTACATATTCAGTCTGAACTCTGCTGTTCAAAATGTATCGAGGCTCTGGATGATTTGAGAATTTTAGACATCAATGTCGTCTGATTAAAAACAATTTCCTTCCTCTCCTCCACTGTGCAGAACCACATTATGCATGAGGAGAACTGCAGTCTTCTTGTAACTATTATAAAATGACAAATTATCTGTCACAAGAACACATCAATTTTAATTAAGTCATACCAATGACACTACAGGAATATTAAAAGTTCTTTTGTATGACATGCAAAAGAGATTTTCTCTAGCACTGAAAAGAGCTATTTACTTCTGCCTTTTCAGAAGGAAAAATAGGAATTCTTTCCTTTTCCATACAGGTTAACTGAGATTCTGTTTATAAATAACTTTTAAATGGTCAGTTTTCTTTTTCCTTCTTTCTCTTAGAATGCCTTACATGAGCAGTGATTTAGTGTGAAATTTCACAATGATTTTAACATAGCCAGGATCTTCAACAGAATTTGGCAGAAACCCAAATGAAACTAAGATGATTTTTCATGAGGTTAAATTTTAGCTCCAGAGAGTGGAAACATTTAGTGGTGAGCAAAGCCATTCCTTTCAGTAGCAACCCAGGGTTAGGAGTAGCTATTTGGAAGTGTAAGGTGCATTTTCAGGCTAGCAACATTTTCCACTCACAAAAAAAGACTAAATGCTAATTTTTCTCCAAGGCAGAAAAGGAATAACCTCCCACCTTCAATCTGCTGTGTTTAGGAACAAAGAGGGGTTCTGTCTTTCTATAAGAGTGCTCCCCATTTAACATGTTAGTGTTAGCCAATATTCTGAGGAGGAACACAGGTCCTGCCCCCATCTCTGCTGGTGCTGCACTGAAAGGACCTTCCCAGGGCTATCCATCTCAGATATATGTATATAAAAGTGAATAAGCACACAAGAATAAAAACCACAAAATCATACTCTATAAACTGGAGTCCTTTCTTAATGTCCTGTTGTCTAGTGCTTCTCTCTTCCGACACATTGGACATGTTATCCTGAACATCCACTTTTCGGATATGCCACTCCTCAAAAAGGAAGAGAGATAAACGGCTGTTACAATGAGTGACAGGTTGCACGTGGCCCAGAAGGATCTCACAGCAGCACCGGGGCCATCAGACAAAGCTGGGGCAGCTTCAGGGAACACACTCAGGAGACCCTCCGGACACTGAGGGGCCCCAGCGACACAGGGAGCAGCCCCAGGGGACAACCAACAGTGCCAGTGCCAGTTACACAACATTCCTACAGGAAACCTCTCTCCCTCGTTGTAGGTTAGCTTTGGTTTCCACTTGTTCACTGCAGCTGACCCCGAGTCCCGCCAGTGACGGCACACCAGGCTGCAGGCACGGCCTGAATGCATCACTGCTGGACTGGGCTGCAGGGCCACACGGGCCCCTGGAACAGCTTCACACCTCTGTGATGTGCCTGTTGAAGCAGAATTAACTCAAGATCCTGGTCTCTCTATTAATAAAGGCCAAACTGATGAGAAAAAATGCCACTAAGGCTAATTCTAGAGCCTCTCATCATCACCCAACCACTAAGGTGTAATTAGAAGCAAACACTACTGATTTAATAATATCTGCCAGAAGACCAGCATGAAAACCCTGCACACTTTACCAGTAGCAAAACCACCTGCTTCACTTGAAAACTGAATTACTTTATTGTGGTTCCACATCATCAGCTTGACATTTCAATTCAATTTGTCTGAAATAGTGACTTTTTTTTTCTTCATGCCTTTAATTTGCTGGATTTACAACTACCCAAGTTAAACAAGCTAAAATGTTCTATATAACCCCCAGGATAAGGGTATTTGACTTGTGCTGTCACAGAAGTAAGCCATGGAGTTGGCTGTTAGTCCCTGAATGAACAACTGACAATGTAATACGCTGCCCCTCAAGTCTTGCACATGATCTGGACAGGTATTAAGATCAGCTTTACTCTATTGATTTCCAACAACCCCAAAACTCCAGTCCAATTTCCAAAGAGATTAAAGAAGTCCAACAGTGTAACAACTGCATTTATTTATCATCTCCAGCATAAACATTAAAGAATGATATATGGAACTTGAGGATGTGCAGAGCCAATTTCTCCACAACAATAAAGTTAATGGAAATGTTACAAGCTGGCAACCACATATAACAGAATAGGGAACAAGTGATGAGCACATGTGAGTGCTGAGATTTATTATTCAAAACAGGTTTCTATTTTTCTCCTACTCATTTACATCCACAAGATATTCAAGGAAAAATTATCTTTTCTTAAAACACTTTGACAGTCACATTGCCCCAATATTTGATGATTTTGCAGAAGATTTTAAATTGTGTCAGATAGTACCTGAGAGAGTATCTCTTCCATCCAAATTATCCTTAGATCCTCTCAACCAGAAACATGTTAGACTCGGTTATAAACAAGACAAATAACAATCATGTCTTGATTTTAATGTCATCCATCCACTCTCCAAGATAAAAACACCACCTACTTAGCAACAGCTCCTCTTCATTTGCAGGGACAGAATTTAAAACAAACAAACACATATACTCACATACATTTAAACAGCCTAAATGTTGCTTTGTGGCTTGTAACTATTACCAGAAAAGCAAAGCCTGTACTGTTGCTTTACTCTTTGTGCAATTCCCTGAGAGAGACAAGTTAAAGGAAAGAAAAAACAGTATGCAAGCTGGAAAAAACAAAGCAAGCAGACTAAATGTAATGTCTCAGTAATTAAGGTCAGAGGCAGAACTGATTGTTGCATTAAATGCAGTATTTCTACAACTGCCTGTGTGACCAGTACAAGCTCCATTTACTAAATCCACTAAATTAAAAAAGAAGCTGTCTAAATCCAAACATGTTAAGGAACAATTGATACTGTTTTATCTCTGTCACAGGCTCCAACTCAACCTGTCTCCCAGAAGCCAAGGGACAGGAAGGACAGTGCCAGCAGCCACTGCCCCCTCTCTGGCCGAGGCTGGTGCAGTGACACACCCGGGGGACAGGGAGGACAACAGGGCTGTGCCAGCTCGGGGGGACAGGAACACATAAAGCCACTCAGGCCTCTTACTGGCTATTTGCTCTCCTTCCAGCACAAATCAAGACAGTTTCCTTGTTTTCTGTATTTTGGCACTTCTGAGGCATCCAAGACACATTTCAAAGGACATCCCCAATATTTAGCACATGCCACGTGCCACACTCAGCACATGGGCTTTGAAAACAACTGCCTGACTATCCTGCAAAGCAAAACTGATCTGTAGAACACACATGAATAAATTCATAAAGAATGTAGGGAACCGAGTTTTTCTGCAGAAAGAATGTAAGCCTTGGTTACTCTAAAAGGGAAGGTCACACAGTGTAAAACTTGTCCAGAGAACAAGTACCCACAGTTTGCCATGCACACAATTTCTCCCAGTCAAAAATTCAGTCCCAGAGGACACAGAACTGGGCAGGACTGATCCTTTCTCCTCCTGCACACAGTTTTGCAGATCACTCATTCAGAGATGAATGCCCAACAGCAGAAAAACGTGTAACATCATTTAGGGAGCAGAACTACACCCCTGGGAATTGATGACCTTCGGCTGACCAAATAATTCAGTTATTGTTTGTTACAGACATTCATGGCTTCAGCAATTAGAAATACTTCAAATAAGTGTTGGCTGCACCTTCAGGCCTAAATGCTGAAAACAACTGGCAGTCAGAGGTCCTTGCTGCACTCCCCTCCCCACAGAGCTAAAGCTTAAGAACAAGTGCAGTGTGTAGATGTGTTCCTTTGAGACAGAGGAGCAGATCCTCTTGCCATGCATCACTGGGGTCACCATTAACACAATCACTGCGTTACAGAAATCTCAAATTAGATCTTTGTACAGTACAAAGCACACTGAAATTTTTATCATGATTGCTGTTGATAGACCTCTACCAGCCTCAGTGGTTCAGCTGAACGAGGAATCCTGACTGGGTGCAAGCCTAGTGACAATGACTGCAGAGACCCTCTGCCCCTCTGCTGTGTTCTGACATCAGCCTTTCCCCCTCCTCACGACAGAGGCAGAAGGTAACAAACCCAAAATGCTAATCAACTCAGTCAGAAGTCATCCACACCGTTATTTGTCAAGACTTTGGTCAGAAGCTGTGAAACCAGAAGCCTGGGTATAAAATACAAACACTAACAGATCCACCAACGTTTCCATATAGGAAGACTGCATGCCAGAGGTGAGAAGTTACACCCTGGGTCCTCCAATAAAGGGAACACTGCAAGGGGAAGAGTAGGACAAAAACAGAACAGCAGGAGTGAATACACAACCAAGAGGCAGGCAGTGGAAATCCCTTTCACCTGTAAGCAGTAAAAGCCTCTCTGCTGGTACCTGCAGCATCACTGACAGCAGCAACAAGTGCAGTGCATTCAGGCACCTGGATCCAAAATGTATACACGTGTAATTCCCACCCCAGGGGCACGGGCAAACAGGCCTCTGCCTCCACAGAGCCAAGAGGGAAGTGCCACACGTGCAGCTACACCCAAACTGCTTCCCAGAGATGCCACCGACACAAACATCTCCATCACCACCAGCTCCAACCCACCTGCACATCCAGCACCTGCCCAGCACAGAATAACCTGACCCAAAGCAGACTTGTCAAAGCCATTTTATTGGGCATCCTGACCATCTGACAGTTCAAACACATCATTACAGAGAATAAACTACAGTGCAAATTAAAGCATGCCTTACAGAGACTGGAAACTACTCGACGGACTCGGAGTGGCATCAAACAAGGAAGGCAAAATAGAAATCTTAATACAAAACCTTGATGGAAATATTTTCCTCAGACAGCAAAAGCACAAGATTTTATGTTCTTGTTCATGCATCACTGGGCTGTTATATAAGACATTTCAAGCATGCAGGATGCTGGGGGAGAAACAGGAAAAACAGTACACAAGACACGTCTCAACAGTTCTGAGGTAACTCCTCTGCTCAGTCTAATACTTCTGGTCACAATCACAGCATCCTGGTATGTCAGCTCAAAAAGCCACTAACACAGACACAACTCAGGCCCAGTTTTTATTTCTGAAGAGAAAAACAAACTTAGCTGTACTCAAAACGAAAGACAAGAATAAAATGAAACAATATATTTCAATAGTTTAACTCCTAGTCATTCCCCACCCTTTATTTACCATCAGTATTTAGTTGCATCTCCTCCCACTCACTCCCTACCCACAAAATATAAGATACTGTTCAAGGTTTGCTTTCTATTCTCACTGCTTTGCTACTTTTTTTTTAGTCCACGTAAGAAACAGGAGAGAACAAAGGCACTTTGTGAAGTCTCTTCGTTTCCCCAAGCAGGAAAATTAAGGAGTGGGGCTGGAACACTTCGGTTCATGGTTCCTTTAGGTATTTCAATAAAGAACAGATCCAAAAAAACAAACTGAAGAAGGAGCATCTTACCAACAAATCCAGATTCACCAACAGGACTTACACCGAGATGACCTTCGCTAATCAACTCTGACGGCCGCACCCGACAATATTTGAGTTTCGCCGTTTGTTTTGGTTTGGGGTTAGTTTTCTTTTCACTTTCTGAAATACAGTCCTAACTTTGAGCAGCAGAACAGGGCGGAGCGGGGCTCGGCCGTGCCGGGGAGCGACCCAAGGCCGGGCGCTCCGGAGTTACCGCCGCGAGCCCCCAGGCCGGGCCGGGGGAGCCCAGACCGGGCCGCTGTCAGGGCTCGCTGCCCTCCCTCCCTCCCTCCCTCCCTCCCTGCCCGCCTGGGGATCGCTCCGGCCGCGGAGCAACAGGAGCGCTCCCGGAGCGCCGGCCCCGCGCCCGCCTTTGCCTTTGTTGGCGGCGGGGCCGCTCCCCGGGGCCCACCCGGCGCTGCTCCCGCGGGGCCGGC
>VWZD01006844.1:1639768-1769695 GCA_013396695.1 Sakesphorus luctuosus
GACGTTCTTTGCTGCTGATTGGCTGTCTGCGTGTGGCCCCGCCCCCTCCCGTCCCCTCAGCGGCCGGAGCGCCCCAGTCGGGCAGTGCGGGCGGTGTCGGGTGCGAGGGTTGGTCCGGC
This sequence comes from Sakesphorus luctuosus, assembly GCA_013396695.1. Classification (NCBI taxonomy): domain Eukaryota; kingdom Metazoa; phylum Chordata; class Aves; order Passeriformes; family Thamnophilidae; genus Sakesphorus; species Sakesphorus luctuosus. The sequence goes on from VWZD01006844.1 coordinate 1,639,888, forward strand.
CGGATGGTGCGGGCTATGCCGGCTGTGCCGGGAGGCTGCGGGGACACACACCGGGATAGCGGGCCCGGGGCCGCCGCCATCCTTTGGGGCTCCGGTTGACGCCCCTGGCCGCCGCCTGACATGAGCAGGGCAGGCGGGAGCTCTCGCGCTCAGTGACGTCACGCAGCCCGTTCCGCCCCGGTGGAGGGGTCGGGGCCGCGGGCGCTGAGCGCGTTGGGGCCGCGAACAGGCTTAGGGTTTGTGGGCCCCGGGGCTCGGTGTGACTGCTGAGCCCTCATGTGTGGGCTCACAAAATACGGTTCTGAGAACGCTTTTGCCCGAGAACAGCCCCTGAGCGAGCAGGAGGCCGAAGGAACACTGCTGTCGTTCACTTTTCAGCAGCAGGTGCGGACGAGGACACCTTCCCTGGGACAGACAATAAAATAACACCTTCCCTGGGACAGACAATGACACATTCCCTCGACAGACAATGACTCGTTCCCCGGGACAGACAACGACAGTGCTCCCCTTCAGTGCTCCCTCAGTTGAGAGGGGTTGGCTTTTTCCCTCGCTGGCAGCGGACACAACTGGTGTTCTGATAAGGATGAACACGGTGAAGGGTCTGGAGGAGAAGCTGTACAAGCAGCAGCTGAGGTCACTTGGTTTGTTCAGCCTGGAGGAGACTGAGGTCAGCCCTCACCGTGGTCTGCAGGGACTGGCACCGATCTGTGCTCTGACCGGTGACAGGACTGAAGGAAATGGCATGAAGCTGTGCTGGGGAGGTTTAGGTTGCATATTAGGAAAAGGTTCTTCCCCGAGAGGGTGGTCGGGCTCCCCAGGGCAGTGGCCACAGCACCAAGACCGACAGATCTCCAGAAGTGTTTGGACAATTCTCTCAGGCATATGATGGGATTTTGGGGTGTCCTATGCAGGGCCAGGAGTTGGACTCAAACATTCTTGTGGGTCCCTTCCAAATCAGGATATTCCATAATTCTGTTTCCCTTTTTCCAGCAGCATGACAGTGATGACAACTATGACAATGTCAGCAGTGCAGCTGGCTGGTCCTGTAGGATGTCCCACAAATACTGTGGTAACTGATGTGGCCTGTGTGGTAGGACTGCATAAAGAAAAGCTTTAATGGTTCTAACAAGTATATTATACACATAAAACTGCCACTAATCATGACTGGAGGGAATGCAGCCAATTAGTAGTTTATCAGCTGAAGTTATGCTGATGGAAAGTTCCTTGACCTGGTGAGGCGTAAAACATTAATAATTAAACATATTAATACAGTAATGTATTAAACATGGTTCCAGTGTAATTACTGTGGAAGGACTGTAAGTATGAATTGTTGAAGCTCTGCCTTGAGGCTTTTCCCAGCTCCAAAGGGTGAATTACTTCCCACTGATGTCAGCCAAATTGATTCTTGAGACTAAGTGTGACAATTCAATCTTACCAGTCAGATGTTAAATAGTTAATACTTAAGTGTATAGAATGGCATTTAAAAGGTCCACAGGACTCAGTGTGAAACTGGGCCTTTGCTTACTGCAGGATCTAAAGGGACATGAGAGAAACAGAGTGAAAAAACTCATGCATGGAAGAGCAGTTACATCCATGGATCATAAACCATGAAAGAGACCATAAAAATGGCAGGAAGGCTTATCCAATTCCAGATTACAATTGTTTGAACACTAAGCAGCTTAAGAAAGCAAGCACTGTGATCATTCTCATCCAGAACAGCAAACCACCACTGAGGTAAAATCTTTTGGCTGCTAGTAACATGATGAAAATATTAGTCTTAGCTGTTAATCCTTTTAATTTATAGGTCTTACATAAATGGTGTTGCTGATTTTCCTAAGCCTGCTGTTAGGATTGGCTGCATCCCATTGACCTGGAGAGAACAGCCTGTTGGGAGCTCTGCTGATGGACTGACTGCCCTGGGAGTTCTTCAGATCTAACACAGACTGCAAATGTGAGCCTGAAAATCCCATCAGGTAAGGTTAGATTATTAAAATGTCAATGCAAATACCCTGCCCATCAAACTCTCAGAAAACAAAGTAAATTTTGTGTTAGAATTAGGAGGTTGTTGACCAAACTCCTGACTTTTTTTTTCACATTCCTATAACATCTTGAATAAGCTTATGAAGCCAAACAAGCAAAGGGACTTGTCTTGAACTCTGAACAAATTTTTGGAGAGGAAACAAAAGTCTCAGTGATCAAGAGGATTATATAGCTGTGCAAGATAGTTCCAGATGAATGGAAGATAAGGGTTTTTTTATCTGCAGCTTCTGAAATCCTTATCATGCAACACTTTCTGACATGAGGATTAAAGTTCATTGGAATTTCTGATGTGAATAACTTATTTATATGTGGACATAATTCCAGAAATGTTCTCCCTTCAACACTGTTTGGGCTTTGCTGTTTGTTTTTCTGGGTGTTTTTAAAATTTGAATCAAGTTCTTGATCTTTCCCAGACCCAGAGTTCTATAACATACATAGGGATGATGACATTGTTCTCTTTCCTTAAACAATGGTTATGGAATATAACTACATATGGAATAAATGGTTATTTCAACTCTGCGTGTATTTTGGGACAGGAAGAAACCCATCCTTGAATAGTTAAAACAGGAAATTTCAAAAAATGTTTGGAGGGTTTTTCTAACTTTTGTATAAACAGTCAATTTTGGTCAGACATGAATAAATGTTTTCACTACTACCCAAGGAAATGCTCCACAACAGAGAATGTACACATGAGTTCTATAAATACTTCACCAAGACAGAGCCTTATACAAAACTAGAGTATGAAACAGGGAACTCCTTTGGTGAAGGAGTATAGACCTGAATTAACCAGACTGAAACAGTTAAGCCATGTTAGAAGAAAAACCTGCAAAATTAAACTGAACTAAGTTAGATTATTAACAATTCCCCTCCAAAGGCAATTAACCAAAACACTGCTCTTTATTTTGAATAATCATGTGTAGATTAAATATGGCTTATTGTAATAATTTCTAAAAGTCAGATTTTGCTGGTTTTTCTGGAGTGCCCACAGTAGAATTGTTCAGTTTGCTGCCACTGACAGCCCTTTTTTGCTTGTTATCCCCAGAGGGGAGGGAGGATGGCTCTGGCCAGAACAGACAGATCTATGGCCAGTGTATGGAGGAGGCTTCCCACCAAAGGTATTGCCAATATTAGGTTTTCTTTCTGCTTTTTTGATGGTAGTGATGGGTTCCTGATATCTTTATGATCAAACATTGAGTACTGCGTGCACATTTTGCTCCCTGTGCTGTTTGATTTGTTCTGTCATGTGCATGCCATGCTTGAAAACCCTTCCCCACTGCAGCACTGACACAGCAAAAGCTTTTCCTTTTTAAATGTTGATGAAATTTTACATTATAATTCCCAGCATTTACTAGTCAAATTATGACTTTGAGCCTTGAAAATAGGGTAACTTTTACTTTTTTACAGCAATTACATGAGTCTGGACTTTTTTTGAATGCCATGTAGGAACACCATGTCCTATACTAGACAACACTTACCTATGTACTTGTTTATTCTTTCCTAAACATCTGTATATTATAATTTAGTTACCCTCAGACTTGAGCTAAACTGCCCATCAGTAACTTCCTGCTGCACAAATGCCATGTTGCAAAGCTGTGTTTGTGTTTGTCTCTCTAACAACCATGTTTTAGATTGGCTCGTTTGCTTTTTGCGTGCAATTCTTGCCCTGGCAGAGCCCTGATTTTCTGAGACTGACAGTGGTGAGGGGGAACTGATTGTTTGGGAACAGCCGCAGGGCAAGTTAAACTGTAACTTCTATGGCATGAGCCCAATGTTACCTCTGAACCTTTTTAGTGTCTTTGGGAAACTACTGAGCGTTTTTTAAATAAATTGAAGATTTCTTCCATGTTAAAATTTTCTTGGAAATTATGGAAGCCAGTGAAACACCTGCGTGTTTTTACAACAGAGAGTATCTTGGTTTCAGCTAAAACCTCGGGAGCAGCCACTCCGTAACTCCTCTCCCGGGAATATCTCCCAATCCAAGAGGATTCCGGTGACGCTGTACGGGCAGCAGAGGGCGCGAGTGCCCCTGGGGTGAGTCTGAGCCGACCCACAGCGGGGGAACTGCCGTTCCTTTGGGGCCGAGAGAGGATTTCTTGACCGTTCAAAATCCAGAAAAGTCAAGCCATGTCAGTGCAATGTCTGGGCACACGGGGCGAGCCGGAAGGTGTTCCTGCCAGGCACCACCGTGGGCTGCGTGCCCCAGGGGAGCCCCAGAGGGGAGTCAGAAGTCACACGCCGCAGTGTGACAGTCCTGGGGGACTGGTCTGGCGAGGATGTGAACTGAAAAATAATCATTTTTCAAATGGGTGGCGGTTAGAGATCTTCTGTTAGTCAGAAGGAAAAGAAAAAGGGTGTGGCAGCACTTCATGTCCAGTGAGCCAAGGACACTTTCTGAGGGTGCAGGATCTGTCCTGAAAAATGAGATACTGACTTTTATATGTCGAGATGCCTCAGGAACTCAAGCAAAGCACATCGTGAAGTTATGAGTTTTTCAACTCTCTTCTTTCTGAGACACTTTTGTTAATATTACAGTAGTCTTTACTGTTTCTCTAAAGAAAACATAGTAGGATTTTTCCTACCCTTTAAAAATAATCTTTTCTCTTATTATTTATTGTGGTTAAGAAGGATTAGATGTAGCAATCTATGCTATTGGATTATTTTGTTCTATTCCATTTTCTCAGAAGTGCTGTCTTATTTGTATGTAATAAACAGGCCTTGCAGATTAAGCTGAGGAACATTACACCTATTTTCTGACCTGTCTGCTAATATAATATTTACATCGCTGTTGTAACCAGCTAACCCATTATCATGAGCTTCAGCTGTTTACATCAGGTCTCAATTTTATCAGTTGCTTTTCTGTAACTGTGCCTGCACTGACTAATTTAGCAACTTAAGGTGTGTCTGATGACTTCCTTTGGAAGACAGAGAATGTTACTGCATCCATTGTTAACACGAATCTCAGGAAGTGTGTTATTCAATGCCTAGTGCTTGTTGGAGCTGTACTTTAAGGCTATCAAAATCTTGATTTTTTTAGTTGAGTAGCCCTGTCCATATTTGCTTGGGTCTCTGTTTAGAAATGAAGTACAGCAGATCTTGAATGCTGGAGAACTCTGGTGTAACTGAAAAGGTGGAATATGGGAAAAGGGAATTGATCTCTTCTCTATCACAGGTTATAGATGAGGTTTACACCTGCCCATAAAGAAGATGGAGGAGAGCAAAACAGTGGTTTGTAATCTAATTCAGTTAAAGAATGGTGCTTTGGCAAATAACACAGCAGAACTGTCTCTCTGAACATGGAGTTTCCTGCCAGAATAGCAAAAACCCTTTTTTTTAGCTTTGCCAAGATCGAGAAGGTCTCAATCTCTCAGTAATGTGACAGGAACTTGATATGACTTTTATGAGCATATGTTTAGTACAAGTTGTCCAAGAGAGACCGGAGAGAAAGGTGTGTGCAAGCAGACTTGCCCAAATGAAACCTATTTGTAAAGCAAACATTGAGGGGGTGTCAAATGCTCAGCAAAATGCACATCTCAGGGGGTTCACTTTGGAATTGCTTTAGTCTGAACACACAAACTGAACTGGAGCACACCTCCCTGTCTTAGCCCCCAGAGGAACCCCGTGCTCGGGGATGGCTCTGTGGACTGAACCAGAGCACAGTCACTCTGGCTCCCTTTTGAGCTGAAATGAAGTGCTAAATCAGACACACACGGGGCCAGTTGGATTGCTGGGAGCAGCAATGATCTATCTCTGAGGCAAGTTCTGCAGGAGACAGCTAAGGTTGCTTACAATCCTCTTGAAACTGGCAATCAGATTATCCTTTTCGTAGGTGAGCTAAGTAGGTTAAACGTCTTCAAAGCCTCTAAACGGTATCTCTCATATCCTGAAAGCTATTAACACATCGGCACTGAGTCTGCTCCCATGCAATCTCAGGTCAAAGGGGCTAAATGTTAACACCTCTCTGCCTTGCTTAATCATTTCCACGTGGCTAAAATAGAGATTCCCAAATCATGATATTGGCTCATGAATTCTCAACTCTCTCCATGTGCACTGGAGGAAGCTCAGGCCCCTCATGCAGAGAATGCCACCCTGATGCTCAGTGATAGACCCAGACCCTAATTCCTGCAAACAGGATAAGCATTTTTTCATCAGCTTATCTTAATTGTCATACTTATTCCAAAAGGTCAAGCACTCATTCAAAACTCAGGTTTACAAGCACTGGTAAAAATGGCAAAGTGTTTTCAAGCTGTCTAAGTGTAAAAACAGACTTAAGGAATCATTCACATTCCCCTCTGACACATTACAAGGAATTGGAGTTTCAAGTCCATAACAGTAGTGTTTACTTTTTGCTTCCTATCATTCTGTTTCATTTTGGAGAAAATACCGAGAAAAAAATATTTTTGATAAGATGTCCTAAAATGTAACAAAACAAAAGTCATGTTACAAAGGTAACAATTTTATATATACACTGAATAACTTTGAATTTAAATAAAACTTTAAATAAAGAGTGGCCAGACTTGACTAGGGTCTTTCAAAGAAAATACTTTTGACAGAAACACAAGGAGGATGAAGTTAACTGATGCATTTGATGTAGCTTACTTCTGTTTTTATATTGCTGGGCATCAAACTGATAACAGGGATTTTTTGTTTACTTTACAATCATTACTGAAATACAGGATTCAAAATACGTCTTTTTCAGACAGCAGGGGAGAAGAGAGTGTTACCACCCTGCTAAAACACACACTTTTCCAGATAAAATTTTTGTGTAGAATTCACATTTAATTCCTTCCTGGCAAACTTCATGTCAGTTCTTGACTTTTCTTGGGCAACAAAGTGTTTTAAAATACAAAAAAGGATAAACAGTATTTTAATTGTTGTTCATCATACTAGAAGGATCAGCATTTTAAGGAAATCATTGAAGTAGAGCAGAAAAACATGAGAATGCCTTGAATGAGCAGCCTGGTCTGGTGGGAGGTGTCCCTGCTCAGGGCAGGGGGCTTGAACTACGTGATCTTCAAGGTTCCTTCTAACCCAAACCATTCCATGACCCTATGAATGCTGCCATAGGGCCCCAAAGAAAGTATTTTCTTTAAAGAATGATAAATTGGTATTCAGGCTCTAACTCTAAAATTATGAAATTTTTACTTTAAAATACTAAAAATATAAAATTTCAAGGATTTAATTGATTTACCACTGAAGTTGCTATGTAAAGAACATAATCATTGGGAATCAGTGATTCCACAGAGAATTATTATGGAGAAATTAATATATCTAAAAATAAGGTTAGCCCATTTTCTTCTTCCCTAAAGGAGTCAGTGTTCCCCAGTGAGCACACTGCTCAAGAACTCTGGGAAGCAAGTGTGAACTTTCTGACTCTGGGAAGCAGGTGTGAACTGCCTGACTCTGGGAAGCAGGTGTGAACTGCTGTGTTCCCACTGCCTGCCTCAGCAGTGCCGCACAACCGCAGCTGTGAGCTGTGCTGGGGGCACCTGGGCATGTACAGAGGATTCCCACAGACTTGGCAGTTTCAGGAGTGATGGAGTTCCGTGACAGTGGACTAACAGACTAACACAGTGTCCTCACTTTCAAGGAATTCTAGCTCTGAATTATGGAATAGAATCCAGAAGACCAGGCAGTTTATAGTGGCCATTACAAATAATGGCTCTGTTAGAGCAGTAAGACCTTTCACAACCATCGTAGTCCACACAGGTGTTGCAGGGCAGGATACAGACACACAGTCACGTTTTTAGGAAACAATTGCAATTGCAACAGAATTGCACTGCTATTAATGTAGAGGTTGCTACAACAGGCTGTTTCTCATGCTTTGTCCTTATCAACTTTTCACTCATTTCATGCTTTTTAAATCTGTTTTATAAATCCATTTTTGTGTTTCTAACAACGTGTGGTTTGTGTTCGTATGCTGAAAGACTCAAGCAAACCTGGCGTGGTTGGGGTTTGAACTTGAATGCTGTACTCTAGGATGTGGCACCCCACCCATTGGCTGTTCACAAAAGGAGGTTTTTAATTGACAGCAGAGTTCACATTCTTCCAAACCTCAGTTTGGAGCATGTATAATTATACTAAGGCATTGTTAGAAGCAATTTTAAAGGGAAATGTGGCCTTCCTTCTGAGGTTTTTCTGTATACATGTAGTTTGGGCATGTCAGCCTTTCTTAGAAACTACAGCACTGTTATTCCTGACAGGATAAGCAGCTCTAGCACACTTTAAAGCACAGAAAATGATGAGCAGCTCAGCTCTTCCAAATTCAAATCTCCCCCTTGCCACTGATTTTGTATAGAGTTATCCTGGGTCTCATTATTTAAATTTGTTAAAAGGAGCTTTTGACTTTTAATATCTGTGCAGCTGTTGCAGTGATTTTTTTTACATAAAAATACACTTTTCTTCTGCAAACCACTGAATTTCAGATACTGGATAGTTTTATATGTTGGGGGGTTTTTTATTACCTTTTAGAGATAGTAGGAATGTACTGGTTTAACTGAGGTCAGAGCCTAACCTGTCATAAGGATTGTTTACACTTCATTTATGTTTTCTCAAGCCAAATTTTCTCTGGCTGTCAATTGAAACATTTGAAATATTGAATTTACTACCATTTCTTCCTTCTTTCAAAGGTTCTACAAATTATTACCTGTAAAAACTATTGTAATTAATAACCCACCTTTTTTTCTGAGGGAAAAAAAAGTTGTCTTTATTAAATTTTATTTTTCCTATAAAAATATGACCCGTTTCAAATGTGCATGATCCCATCTTACTGTAAATCAACCAGTTCTAAATAAATCCTACCCTAGTTAGGCTGTCCCATCCCCACCTGATTCCTACTCCAGTCAACCTTTTTCCAGCCACAGGCCCCTTACAAGATACTCTTCTGATAACAGAACAGGAAGTTCTTTATCTTCTGAAATTGTGTGACTCCAAATTTAATTATATGCTTTAAGCAGATAGAAAATGTGCCTTGCTCAAAGAGAAATTACTTGAGCTGGTACAAGAGATTTCAGGGCCTGTGGCACACAGGGCAGATCAGATGATCTGACCCTCAGCTCTTTGAATAAATGACAAGTGGCTTAAGAAGCCAAAGATAAAAAGATGATGAGCAGAGGTCAAAACAAAGTGATGAAAAACAAAATTCAAAGACCAAAAAAAGATTGAAAGCAGCAGTGTAGCAGCAAGCTGTGAGATCTGTTTGGAGGGTGACCCTTCTCTAGGGGGTTGTGCTGCTCAGGGTTCTCACGGGGTTTCTAAGTCCTGTATTTCAAGTAAAATTAGGACTACTCCAGCTCCTCCTCTTCCTTAACTTAGTGTCATAATGACCATAAAAGGTCCCACCTAATTCCAGTCCTTCCAGTTGTGCAGTAATCAGCTAATTATGCAGATTACAGAAAACTAGGGGGATGCAATTTCTGTGCTGTGGTAGAAAATGTTTCTTTCCTGATACGAAAAAAGTGATCCTTTAGTGCTTGAATTATTTACATCTTCCCTCCTGTCCAAAGGAAGATGCATTCCCTTCCCTAGGACCAGGAATGAAGCCTTACAGAGAATTAACTACTTAACTTTGCTTTACATGTTAGTTCTGCTTTATTGCATACATATGCAAAACATGCTTGACACATCCATAGACAAACTACTTGTTGCTTCAACAAAAATAAGTAAATGAAAAAGACTCCTTGATGGGAGTGAAGAAAATGGAGGTCCAGCAGCATCTCAGCACACAATTACCCCTGAATGTCCACACATTTGGGAGAGAGACTTACAGTATTGGGGATTTTTGATGAAAACTATACAGGTGGTTTTTAGTGGCTGTCAGAAAGAACAAATCTAAACAAAAATTCAGTATAGTATTTTACAGAGTGAAAGTTAGGCTTGGTTATGTAATTAATTTGGGGTCTGCCTGCCCCTGCCCCTCCATTCTAAATAAGACTTGAACACAAGCAAAGATTATCTGTTGCTGGCAAATCCTTCCTAGGGATTACATGGTGCATAAACTGATAAGGATTTATCTTTTCTTCTTTCTGAGAGAGGAAATAACTAGAGCTACATTAACAACATTGATGTGGCATTTAAGAATTCCAAAGATAATTAGGAAACTGAGTTGTTGGGATTCTCAGAGCAGTATCAATCACCATTAAGTGTAAATATTCAGATCCTACCTGCAGACCACACATGAAATTGAGAATACTCTGTGCATGTAGTACTGTTTTGCTCTGTGAAGTAAAAATGTCAAGTATGCATAAACTGCTTATTTTAAAAAACAATCTGAATATGGTCAGCATAAAATTTTGTGTATAGCACCATATTACTCCCATTTTTGGGGTACCAGAGCCACAAAACAAATCTAGACAAAACTTGACCATTCAACATAATTTAGGTGACAATACTTATGGTAAAGTAACTGAGACACAATTCGAATGTGCTGGTTTACATCATAAAAAGGTAAAAATATATTTGGTACCTCTCATCTGAAAGACTTTCATGATCACTGTAAATTGGCTATTTGGGAAGATGTCTGGTATTGGAGTCTCTTTCCCTGCGAGGGTGGAACAGCTAATTTGAAGGTGTCTGCAATCACATCCCAGTATCACAGAACCATGTAGGTGGCCAGGGACTTCTGCAAGGCTGCAGTCCAACTTTCTCCTCATGGCAGGTGCCGGTACAGCAGCTCTGGGGCATGGTCACTTGAGTTATGTGCATCTCTAAGGATGGAGTTCCCAGAGCCTCTCTGGGCAAGCTTTCAGTATTTCACCCTCCTTGGTTAAAACAAAACAAACAAACAAACTAGTTTCCTGCATTAACTGTTTCAAGTTGTGCTCATTGCCCATTGTTCCGTTAGGAAGCAGTAGGCAGCAGTATGACCTCCTCTCACCATCTCCTTTAAACCTGAGCAAATCCAGCTCTCTCATCTTGTATGTCATGACCTGCAGCCCCCTGAGCAGTTTGGTGGCCTTCACTTGACTTGCTTTAGTGTGTCAGTGGCTTTCTTAAGATAAGACACAGAACTCCAGATGCAGTATCACCAGTCAGTGTCAGATGGAGAGGAAGAATCACTTCCCTCCAAGCCCACCAGTGACACTCAGCCCAGTTTGCAGCTGGACACATTTGCTCCAAGAGCACACTGTTTGACTCACACTCAGCTTATCCATCACAACCCCCAGCTCTTTTTCTACAAAGCTGCTCTCTATCCAGCCAGTTCCCAACCTGCCCCATGCTGTGGGGTTATGCCAACCCATTTGCCTGGCTTTGCCTTTGCCTTTGGTGAAGTTCATGAGGTCCCCCCCAGCCCATTTTTCCAGTCTGACCAGGTCCATCTGAGTAGCAGCCCTGCCCTCTGGTGTATCAGCCACTCCTCCCAATTTACTATCACCCACAAATGTGCTGAGAGGTCACTCTATCCCATCATCCTGGTCATTATATCAGCCATTTCAAGAATCCAGGTTGATGTAACCTATATAAAGAAGGCAAGTCAAACATCCTTCCAGAGACATACACTGCAAGTTACGCTGTAGGCTGATGTATCTCAGACATGGATTTTGTTCTGTATGGATTTGAGATAATACCATGTACATTGCAAAATGCTACAAAATGGCTTAGCAGAATGTTTTCCAACCTTCCACATGGAACTTGTCTCTCCAAACTGCTTTACAATTCTCATGCATTTTGGAACAACATCCTGATCAAAAGGAGCTGAAGAGAACGTTGGTAAAGAGGAAGTGTTGGTTGTGAAAAGGAAGTAAGAGAAGATGGAGGACGTGAAAGAGAGGAAATGCAGCCAAAGCTCCAGAAATGGCAACAAAGGCACTGATGTTTCCAAGCAAATACTCAAGTAAGGCTGTTTGGTTTGTGGTTTTTTATGAAGACAACAGTGATAAAGAAGGTGATTGTGTACTACTTGGACATTCAGTGTCTGGAGGAACATACCCTTGTGAGGGATGTATTCCAGGCTGAACTTGTGTCCCAATCCAATGTTTAAGAAAATGTGGAATAACTCAGGGACGTCTATGAAGTACAGCAGTCAAGTAAACACAGTCAGTTGACTTACTGCTGGGAAGCAGCTCTTCAGTTCCAATTATTGTGGGACCCTCACAGTGAGGCACATGTTTCTTTCCTTATTCTCCTTCACAAGTTAGTGCCACAGAACAAGCCAGTCTGGGATCTGAGCTGGGATGCAGAACACCAAGGTCCTGTTTCCCAGCTCTGCTATAGCCATCATAAAGCACCTTGAGCAAAACATCATATAGCTTAATTGCCACATGCTTAGTGTTGTCGGATCCTAATTTTGTAGGACTTTGCTTCGGCCCCTACAGACCCTACTGCTTCTGTACTCATCATCACTACAGATGTTCACAAGTAAATGCAGAGTATATATAAATTTGACCAATTCAGGTGCAATGCTTGTTGATTTCTTGGGAAAAATAACTGCTCCTACTCAATACAAAAATTAGTGGAACTGCTGTTACTACAAAAATACAGTTTTGCAGCTCTTTAGTCAGCAGTAAATCTGCTGTTACCTACACTGCTCTCATAATCACTGCCTTCACCTGCTCACAGGGCAGAGGATAACTTGCACTTACATTAACTGTATTTTAAGCCACTCCATCCCTTTCCATAAACACATTAACATTTTGGAGTCAACTTCCTGCATGAACATAATCACAGACACTGAGAAATGAGGCTTTTGCAACTAATTTAACAAGTTTGCCAATGGCAGTGTTATGCTATGAAAATGTTCCTCAGTAGAACTATGTGCCTCAATTATATTAACCTATTCCTCAGATTTAGAAAAACAACTTAATTGAAGCAATCATTAGGCACATGCAACCTTGTTTGAGAAAGTATGTATGAAAAGCAAATGCTTGTCCCTGCCCCTGCACAGCTCCAGTTGACAGAAAGAATTCATCAGTAAGAAGGAAAATGCCATGTGTCACATATGACTGAAGCCAATTTTCAAGTGCTTTAAACAGAAGAAAATCTACACTACAAGAAGAAATATAGCAGGTCTGCACAGCAACATAAGTTTGTAAATAAAAATTGAAAGGGTACTAAATCTAATTTGAAAAAATATGATTCTGTCATTGTAAGCCATATGAACTTCTTTTCTGAGCCATATGCCATGGCAGTTAGCTGGACAACCCAGCTGCCCCTCAGTAGAACTGTTTCCTTCTATCAGATTTCCCCACAACTCCCCAGTTTCACTAAATGTTCTCCTTGAACTTCTACTGCAACTCATAGAAAATAGAACTCCTGACTTGCTTTCCTTACTTCATCACTTCATGTAGTTACTGTCACTTCACATCTCTGTGTACTTTCTGAAGCAGCTTTAGTCTGAACAGTTCAATCTCACTTGATTTCTCAATGGTTTTAAGGTTACTTTCCTCTCTTCAGAGAAAAATGTGCACTCACATTGCATCAGTCAGTCTTCTGAAGAACAAACATGAAATGTAATTCATCTTGCTCCCTTGGATACTGTTTTCATTGTCATATCCAATGGTATGCTGGCTGGGATACTGTTCGACTGGAAGTTTCATTAAACAGCTCTTGAGGACCATTAAAACATTCTAATAGGTGTGACTTATTGACCGGAAGAGTCAGTAAACAAATGCAGTACAAGTGACAGTAGGAGACCAAGAGTAACAGTAATTAGCGCTGTGACTCCATGAGTAATAGGAAAATTGCCCTGACCCACTTGGTGGCCGCAGCAAAGAAATCTTGAATCAAATTTACAAAAAAAATTATCCAAAATAGCTGGGTTTTCTAGCAAGATTTATCAGGTCATGGACAACTTTCATGGTTGCCACACATCCCATTTCATGGTATTCCAGCCAGCTCTGTTGGGAGACACGGGGTGGTGCTGCTCTGTTGGCCAGAGCCAGGCACAGGGAGAGAAGGGCAGGCTGGCACTGTCACAGCCTAGTGTGGATACACAGGGACCCTCTGCAGAACGCCAGCACTGGGGTGGGAACCCTGCTGGCTTGTGCTGTGACAAGGTCATACTGTCACCCTTCTGCCTTTCCAAGTGCCCCTCACGGCTGTCACGGGCTGACAGACCACACCTGCTGCTCTGCACACAGTGGCACAAAGGCCTGTCAAGTGTACAGTGGCATATCGATATCCTGCTTGAAACTGCTGTGTTTCCACATCTATCCCACGCTGCCCTAACTTCGGTGCCAACACAAACATTTCAGAGAGCCTGGATTAATGAGAGCGTGACAAAAACAAATCCGATCTGTCTGTGCATGCTTTTTGTCTGCTGCAACCATACCACAGATGATTTTCTACCCCTCCAGACTAAAGAGGAACCATATAACACAGAAATCAGAGCATTTGAATGCAAAAGTAGAATTATCCTTCAGTATGCACATGAAAGATTTTATTTCTTTGATGAAAACAGCATTTGGTACAACAAAATCCCACCAAATTACCAGCTGCTCCCCAACAGGAAGATGACATGACCAAGAACAGTTCTTGGAAAGTTCCATAAAAAGATATTTGTATTCTCTCTCTTTCCATATACTTGCAAGTGTAGGCCTCACTGGGATCCAGTGGGGGTAATATCCTGGAATATAAACACGCCAAGGAAAAAAAATGAACACCACAAAACAAAACACACACATGCACACAAAATCAGTACTCCAAATTTTGAGGGTCCTGATTGCTTGAACAACTGACAGGAAATGCACTGGTTTCAGTGCAATAACAAAAGGTCTGAAGAAATAGTTGGAAGTACAAGCAAGGAAAAAATCACATAAAAGCAAGTGGTATTGTCTGTGTGTTGAGAGGGGCAATGAAACTGTAATATGGCACCTAGCTGTAGGTTTTACAAAATAATACAGGAGTTGGAAAGGGGAAGGAAAATATATGGAAATATTGTACAATGTCCAAAAATACTCACTTTGAGACTCTGCTTTGGTTGAGGTACCATTAAAAAGTTATTTTGATCAAGCTTACAAATATCCATAACCAGTTTAGGAGCTGGTTGTTCTTTAGTCCTCCAAGAAGAGGAGCCATCAGGAGATGAAGTCTGGCAGATGCAGACTCCAGATAGAGCTCGTGTCTTCTGCACTGGTTGTAATTAACCACCAGACTAACTTACAATACAGTCCGCTGCCACCTTACCTCTCCAGATCTAGATTAAATGATCTAGGAAGTGCTGTAATTCAAAAAGAAAACATAGCTACTAGCGCAGGAGGGTCCTGGAGGAGCGGAGCCCCCTCTCCCGGGGCTCCTTTCCCTGTGCCTGCTCCGCGCTCCGCTGCCGAGTGACAAGTCCCAGCTGTCCTCGGCTCCTCCAGCGGCAGCTCCTCCCTTCTGGCCAGATGGACAGCACGGCTCGGTCTGGGGCTCGGGGGGACCTGGCTCGGGGCAGAAAGCAGCCTTTTATAGCCGGCGCTGCGCCGCTCGGGCTCACACCTACACGCGGCGCTGCCGACCCGCACCTGCGCTGCCCATGGCGCGGCTGCCCCACCTGCTGCTGTCCCTTCTGCTGGCCGCGGCCGGTGAGTACCGCACGGTCCTGTGGCCCGGAGGGATGCGCTGGGGCTGGGGCCGGGGCTGGGCTGCGTCGGGGGCAGGTGGCAGAAGGCAGAAGGCGGGAGGCAGGAGCGCTGGGAGAACCGATCACGAGACGCGCCCGCCTTCCCACGCCGAAGCGCGGTGCCCGTGACGGGTGTCCCGGCGCCCGGCACAGCGGGGTGGATGGAGCGAGCCCCAGCGAGCACCGATGTGCTGCTGCCAGCGGCTGCCGAGCGGCCCCGGCGGGGCTCAGCCCGCACCTGCGGCTTGGCAGCGGGGCCGGCGGGGCTCACACCGCTCCGGGAGGGCTCCCCAGCGGTGCCGGGGGTCTCACACCGCTCCCGGACAGCTCCCGAGCGGGGCCGGCGGGGCTCACACCGCTCCGGGACAGCTCCCCAGCGGGGCCGGCGGGGCTCACACCGCTCCGGGACAGCTCCCCAGTGGTGCCGGCGGGGCTCACACCGCTCCGGGACAGCTCCCCAGCGGGGCCGGCGGGGCTCACCCCGCTCCGGGACAGCTCCCCAGTGGTGTGCAGCTGTGCGAAGGAAGGTCGGTGTTTCGACCAGGCTGCAGCCTGCACCTGCAGGAACAACCTTCTGCAAAGCCAGCACCTTCCCCCGCTCATCTGCGGGTCCCGGAGCGAGCTGTCACACAGCACCTGAGTTACAGAGCCGTTCAGGGGCAGGAACTGCTAGAACTGAGATTGCCCACGAAACCCTGAGTTAGTCTGAAAAATGAGTCAGTCTGTATAAATAAGTTATGATGTGAGAATGTAATTAATGGACCCCTGCCTCATACCTGAACACAGCCAATTACTCACTTTGCAAATATTTAATTATTTTTTGTCTCCTATGTCCTATTTTATTAAGCAGTATTAAAGGCGAGTTGAAGTAATTTACAGCCCATTTCCTCATAGATTTTCAGAGGTGTTCATCAGTACAGTATCTGAATGTACTTAGTTCTTTCACACTTCTGTGAAACTGTATTATCATCCCCCTTTTTCTGAGGGGTAGGTGCCCTGACACAAAGAGGCATCCTCTAACTTTAGGTTCCCATGGTGACATGGTAGAATCCAATTTTGCCTACAACTACTTGAAATTATGTGGAACTTCAACTACTCCAAGCCTGGCTCTCAGCTGAGTATCACAGTAGCTTGGTGCTCCAACCCCAGGATATTCAGCAGGCTGGGAGCACAGTATTGGTAAACATCAACAGGCATCGTTTTAAAGTGATTAAATTAACCTCATGCTGAACCTTTGTGACAGCTGTAAGGATAAAATCCACTTTTCCAGAATAGCATTCTGCTGCTTTAAGAGATTCTCTTTTGTCTTCTTGCACTTTTTTTTTCATACATTCATACACACCCTGCAAATGCACCACACCAAATCTTGCAAATAGCAGGATCCTAAGGACAAGAGCCCCAGTTCAGTGCCAGAACAGAATCTGGGGATGGAATGAGGCAGGGTCTGGGGGAAGGCAGTGGCATGATTAAGGTAAGGTGCTTGTATAATGGGGCCAACTTAAGGCCTCACCAAGCTCCCTGCCCCAATTCTGCTTCCTGACCTCAGCATGCCCCTGTGATTCCTTCTGCATTTTGATGGTCCTGCAGACTTCATCCTCTGCATGACACAAACCTCAGTAGGAACGTTTAGAAAAGCCATGGCATCAGTGCTGTGCCAGCTTGGAGCGTTCGTTCCAGCGGGGCTGGCCCCGCTCCGAGGGCTCTGACTCAGGCACCGCAGTCACTGCTCCGTGGGCAGTGAGGAGGGTGGGAAACGCCAGCCACCTGTTTCCCAATGCTTGGTCCAAGGATCAAAACAGGCAAATTCATCCTTTCAAAAAATGCCCACGTGACCACAGTTTGGAGAAAGCACCTGAGTAGTCTGGGCAATGTGATGAGGAGAAAAAGACCATTCCTGATGGCTTATGAAACTTGAGGTTTTGTTCTAAGCAAACACCAAGAAGTTTCTGTAAGGCATACAGTTCTTTTGGCAAGATCCTGAAGATCCATCAGAAAGTCTTGCTTATTCCCAAAGTTCAAGCTCTGAACTACTAGAGAGAGCACTGTGACTTCACAGAGAAATATCCCTATGGGAAATCTTACACATATTTAACATGAAAAAATGTTTCAGTAGCCTCAGTCTGACAGAATGGCTTAAAAATTATTTTAAAACCCCAAAGACATCATAGACTGTATTAGATGCTAATGATTAATGTAGTTATGTATCATAATTGAGCAGCTTAAAATATGAGCATGCATCTGCAAAATGAATTATTATGTTTGCATTGAGCCCATTGCAAAGAGCAAAATGTTATAGGGAATATGACCCTGCACAAAAAATGAATTTGTTTCTAATTTTTCCCCCTTTTCCTTTATTAATAAGGATAATCTGTTTATAATCAAATGGATCCTTCTGCTACCCAGGGTTGAAAACTTACAGTAAACACACAGACAATATTCTGGGACAAGAGCTATGACACAATATACTATTCCCTGTCTTAGCAAGGAAGTTTAGTGCCCATGGGTTGATTTTTAAATGAACCTGCAACTGACTACAGAGCAAGGAAGCTTTTCTTACCTCCTCAAGGTGTGATTGCTTTCAATCAATGGCCAAACCTGCATGTGCAAGTTTAAGTGCCTTTATTTCAACACCTCTTCTCTCCCCGGATCACGTGCCCACAGAGCAGGGGGGGAAGATCTGGGAGTGGTCCCAGTCAGCAAAGTAGGAGCTGCTGCCTCAGGACACCCACCTGTTCTTTCTAAAGTGGTCTTTTACCATTCTCTCACCCAAACCAACTGTATTTCTTAATCAGGTGATTTCATGAGGTGTTTAAATTCCATTGCTTTAATGAAATTACAAGTGCTGGAGGTCATGAGCATCCCACACATTTCAAGTTACTCAACTGTGCTGGGAACAGTATTTTTTCTGGCAGATTTTCCATTTACTGATTATAGTTAATCATATGATCTATTATAATATGATCCATTATAATAGATTATTTTATCAGTCTATTATAATAGATTATGTAAAAACTGCATAACCATATAATTATTTTGTGGGAAAATAAATATCAAAGCCTTCAAGGACAAAGTCTAAATATTTTTTCTGCTGTCTGTCCCCCTCACAGGTATTATCAGTTATCAAATCTTAATGTCTTTCAATATCTGTAACCAGTACTGGGAGTTTAGGTTTATAAAGTGTTCTCCTCATATAAAAATAAATAATTAGTTTAATTAGTAAGAAACTCTAATCAGAAACCTCCCACTAATTTGTTTTGTACTCATTCAGCTTCTTAAAATGTGCTATAAGTAGCTTGGAGCCAGCACTGCCAGGAGATGCTGCCCATTACCATGAAGGGTCTTTGATGCATTAACTCAACCTGCAGGAGGACAGGAAGCCCCAAAAGAGTCACCTGGTGTCTCACCAGTTTCTGCTGCTCAGGGCCTGTTGCTTTACTGCTGACATGGGATAGTTAAAATATAGTTCCTAAATAGAGTTTGTTCTGGGGAAAATAATGGTGAGAATCCCTCAAACAACAACAAACCCCAAACAAAACAAAACAGAAAAAATCCCCAACCACATCTTTCTAATTTCCCTGGAAATGAGTCCAAGCACCCACCCATTTCCCTGCTTCACATCCATCACACCGTCCCCACCACTTACTTGTCTGCTTTGCCTGAAAAAGAAGAAAACCAGAACCCTATCATAGAGGACAGATTTGCTCCAATGTAAAGCATTACATTCTACAAAATAACATGGGCAAAATTGCATGTTACAGTAAGGCTAAAACACTGCCACCCTTGGGGCAGCCAGGCCTAAAAAATCTGTGGGCCTGGGCCACAGAACAGATACTCATCCTCACCAGTTCTGAGACTGGAAATGACTGAGGTCTGCCACTGTGCCCTGCCTCGATGGGAGGAAAACCCTTCAGCTGTTCTGACAGGACTGGGGTAACCAGTGCGGCCCCAAAGTGTCAAAAAATAAAACTGCATTATCTTCAAGTACTGCCATTTATTATCAATGCTTCCAAAAAACCCCAAACCCACAAAAACCTGCGACTATTTTGTATTTGCATGTTTGACTCAATACACCCTCGTTTTCTCTCCGCAGTTTCTGCAGGCCCTGCCGGGGAGGCCCATCCCAGGAGCCGCAGGGGCATCCTGGAGTTGGCGGGCGCCATCCGCTGCACCACGGGCCGCTCGCCCTTCGCCTTCCTGCGCTACGGCTGCTACTGCGGGCTGGGCGGGAGAGGGTGGCCCAAGGACAGAGTGGACTGGTGAGAGCAACCACAACTCAGTGCTGAGTGCAGAGAACAAAGGGCTAAAATGTAAATTATTATAACTTATATTTAGCGTCGGGGCGGTCCTGTGGTGTAATGGAGAGCACTCTGGACTCTGAATCCCAAGGACCTGAGTTTGAGTCTCAGTGGGGACCGTCCCAGGCAGTTCAATCCCTCCCCGCCATCCCATCCCGTCAGATCTCGGATGCTCAGCAGGGTCAGCCCCGATCAGTACCAGGTGCTGTGACAGTCCCAAGGACTTCCCTGTCACTGTCCAAGCTCACTCAGCCATGGCAGATGGACCTTAGGACTGAAACGGTGGGGCCAGTTCTGCGCACGCTGTGCCTCACCTGAAACATCCACTGCACAGGCTGGAAGGGCACGTGGGGAGAGCCCTGCCCAAATCTGCGTTCCTGAAGTCTGGCCATACATACATACATTTAGTGTCAGTGAGGGGACTGAGTTTAAACACACCTCAGACTGGTGAGAAATTCTGAAGCATTAAAACCATGTTTCTGCAGATGTTCACAAGCCCTGCTTGCCTTTAACTTAAAATTCCCTTGCACTAAAACTGCACTCACAGCACAATTCAGTTTCTTTGCTGTTGCTGTTTGACCAAAAGCTGAGTAACTAAAGTCTTGTTGAAGTAAAGCTCAAACATTCAAACTATCTATAAAAGATTTTTTTTTACAAAAAGGCAATGGAAGAATCTTTTGATTTTACTACCATTTCCCATTTGACTGGTATTCAAAATATTAAAATTATTCAAAATTCAACCGTTGAAAAACAAAAATAACTCTAAAACCAAACCTTTGTCTTTAGCATATTGACTATCATCAATTTAATTTATAATTGAACATTAGCTGACAAGAAAATTATTTCCTGTTTTTTTTCTGTTTGTTTTGTTTTGTTTTTTAATTTCTATGCATGAAATGGGAGTTATTGAGCTCCTTCATGGGCATGTGCTGTTCAGCTGTTACACACCACAGGATCTTTCCACAGCAATTCGTGTGGAATTACCAAACAGTTGCTTAATAAGCACAGGAAAAAACAGTAATTGCAAAGTAAGAGCTCACAGCATTAACTTTTCCTATTGCAGACACAAATTCCTCAGGCAACCCAACCACCACCTGAACACCACGTGTGCACTGCAACATGATGGTTTCAGGCTACCAGGAGGAAAGGGAAGGGATGAATGAATGCAGTTTGTGGATACACCCTGTTCTTCCACAAAGTCCAAAAAGAAAAGGTGTAATTAGGTTGCAGCAAAAACTTACAAGCTGCACAATTTCAGGTCTTTGTTACATCCCCTACTTGCTATTCTGAGCTCCCAGTGACTCCACACCAGACTCCACACCAGCATGTCTTAGTGCTTTTTTAAGCATTAAAATATGCCATTAATGCTTACCTGTACCACTCAGTTTCACAGTGTCATAGAAAGTCTGTGAACTCATTGTGTCAATTACGACAAAACCAACTTTGAAATCGTAATTTTGGGCAATTTTCTAAATTTTCTCATGATACTGAGCTAACAGTTCTTTTCTTGGAAAGGGCTCGGAGAGGGGCATAACTGAGCATGCTTTGAGGATTCCTTGTATTTGCATCTATGAAGAAGTTCAACTAGATCAATGTGTATCAGATACTTTTATCACCACTGATTACATGAAAAAGTAATCATTTTTCCAGGTGATTATTAAACAAGGACCCTGGCTGGGCTCTGGGCAGGTAACTGCATTCACATATGTTGACTTCTGTTATTTCCCAGCTGCAGTAACGTGCTGATAAAGCCCCATGGACTGTGTGCCCATAAGTGACCATTTCTGCTCCTCTCTCTCAGGTGCTGCTTTCACCACGACTGCTGCTATGGCAGGGCAGAACAAGCAGGTTGTCAGCCAAAGACTGAGAGTTACCACTGGGAGTGCAAAGACAATTCTGCTGTGTGTGGTGAGTGAGCACTTGGGGGTTCTGGTGTTGCGGTTTGGGGGGGTTGTTTGTTTTGTTTTTTACTGCTACTGATCATCTCATTGACTTCATAGAGTAAAGGCATTTTCTTAATTAACTGTAAAGTTCTTACTTTTGTCATCCTTCCTTTTGTGACTTTTTTTGCCAGGACACACTGTGCCTCCAGAAAGCACAGAAACTGAATGCAGTTTCTTCTTCTTAATCCCCACATAAGCAAACAAATTTCTCACCTACAAGCTTTATTACCAAAACTGAATGCTTGTTCTGCTCCTGGACAAATCTCAAGCAGATATCTGGTGAAGCTTTTAAAATGTTAAATACTCAGACAAAATGTAACCAAGGATTCCTCAGTTTACAGACAGTTGCACAGGGAAAAAAACACTCCTTTCTGGCTTGGCACACTGAAACCAAAATACGTTGCTGTAGAAGAAAGTGCTCTTGCCAAGAAGAAACTCTTATGCCAAGAAAGCTGTTAAGTTGCAACACTACAGTTATAAAACAAATATGACAAGACATGGATTTTATCACCCTTAAACACACTTTACCTCACTTCTTACTGAAGGCCTTAATAAAAAAAAGGTGGGCAATTTAAGCTGGATGTGGAACAACTCTGCATCCCATGGATAGATCCTGTATGTATTTTTAATGCCGTGTCCTTTGGTAGATTCACGGATACGTGAATGGAAACCATCTTCCCAAACTCAAGCTTCCCTAGAACAAGAGGGCAGGCAGGGAAGGCCCCATACCACTTTCTAAAGAGGAATCAGAGTTCCTTTATTAAAAAACATGAAGAAGAGTATTTAGGTCTTTATGTGACTGTTGTATTTTCACCTGCCAATCTCTGACTGATCCACAGATCAATTGTTGCCAAGCCAAACTGTGCCTGGACATTCTCTGTTGCTGAGATGGCCTGGCCTGGAGCTTGACTAAAGAACACACCAGTATTCAAAGTCCCACCAAAGCTCAGGACAGTTCCTGCTGCACTTGAAATCCAAGAGCCATTTATATGGCAAGGATGGAACATGGCACAGCAATTCTTGGTATTCCATTTGGTATTTTGAATTACTTCAGACTAACGTCAAACTTCCTGTGTTTTCTTTCAGATTCACTAGAAGACAAATGTCAGAAAATGGCCTGTGAATGTGACCGTGAAGCTGCCAAATGTTTTTCTAAAGCTCCGTATCACAGAAAATACCTTTTGTGGCCAGACTTTATGTGTAGTGAGATTCAGCCTTTGTGTAGGGATTAGATGTGTGACATCAGTCTCCATGAAAACTCTGTATGTATTCTGAAATTACTTTTTTTGTCACAGTAGTGACAACAAATGATGTTCCCCTTTGTTGATGCTCCTTTGTGTCACCTCAGCCTCTCTACCCAAGAATGGCCAAAGTAAACATTTATCCTCTTATTTACCTTCTGCAGTGCCCTTTTATTGACTAAATAGGAATCTGAGTTTATCAGATGCAGAACTGACAAAATTAATTTTGTTTATATTGAGGTACACAGACTTTCAGATTCGTAATACCATTCACTGTGAACATTTCTCCTCCCTCCACTGGCTGTGAGATATAAATCAAACTCTTCAGGTAACATTTATCTTCACATCTGTTAACTTTGACCTGATTGGGAAAATGCATGAAGTGACAGTGTCAGCATAAAGAGCCCTCTCATCTACATTAAACACTTATTATAAATCCTAATTTTTAACCTTTTAGGTACAGAAATCAGTACCATGAATTGCTGATTAGTACACTTTTCCAAAACTGCTAATTTTAAGTTATAGAATCAGGAGTGTTTCATGTCTTCTTTCACCCACCTCAACTTACTCAGACACGGAGCCACAGAACAGGTTTGCACAAGGCAAAGCTAATGACAAGTACTTCAATATAAAAAAATCCAAACCCAAACAAAATAACCCACTTCTATAATAGAGAAGATTTCAAAAGAGATCTTTAATCCTTCAAAATATTCACAGGAAAATTTAAAGTTCATATTCATGATACAAATGAAAAAAATCAAACCAACAAACCAAAGTAGAATGGAAGAGCACAAAGCTCTCAAAAAATCTAATTTTTCTCCAGACAAAAAACATACATTAACAAATGTTGATCTGGTTTATACAAAGTAACTTTCCAGTCAGTATTTGCTCACAGATGTAAACACAAACATTGTATTGCAGTGAGATGTAATTACAGTGTCAGGTCACTTTTCCAAAATAATCCCCTTTAGGAGATAACCCTGAATTTAAGCATTAGCAACACAATTCAGGAGGAAACCATTAAAGGAGCTATTGGTGAAATGTAACTGATCTGAATAAAAAATTTTCTAAGGCAATCACCACATTTTCCAAAAGATGAGAAAACTCAAGCAGTCTTTGCCCTCAACAGCAGGAATTTTAGAACAAACTCTGCTGTAAGACTGTGATAGGACAGACACAACCTGACATGTAAAGAAGACTGAAAGAACTGATGTACTTTCAATACCAAACCTATCCAGGATGGGCATTCCTTTGACAAACTTGAGGAACACATTGCTGGGATGAAATGCTAAGCTTAAAAAGAAAAAGAAGAAAGCACTATAGCAGCTCTGAAGACTTTAAGGCAGACCTGAAAATACACAGAGTTCTCAGAACAGAATAGAGAAGTTTCATCTGATCAAACCCAGGGTCAGACTGCATGAGTTTTACATGGCTAAAACAGGAATGTGTGTTTTTTTACCAACAGAAAATTCCTTTTGGATACTAAAGCTCATCCTTGGAATCAGCTGGTTTAATAGTAACTTACCTTAAGGCTTTTTTGTACGTTTAAATTAACATAATCTGCCACTTTCACTGCCACATACATAAAGAAAAGCAAAGCTTATTTCAAAGGTCCATGTTTAGAGCAAACCAGTCCCACGTTCCAATGCCCATCACTGTGCCTGTGTCTCCAGACGCCTCACCTCTGTCACCACGAGATCAATGTTTATAATTGGGTTAAAATATAAGGCCCAGTAAAACAAACAATTGCAGACAAACTGAGGAATAAAAGGCCAAAAGATAGCAACAAATAGACCCTGGGTTGAGACTTTCCAGAAATGTCTCCACATTCTGTGAGGAACAGTCCTGTGAAAAAGGAAAGGGAGAGGCTTAGAGGAACTTTCTGGTTTGTTTTTATCCATTCTAAGAAAAGCTGAGAGGTGCTGCAGGCTTAAATTATTTAGCCCTTACTCGAGCTTACCCTTTACCTGTAAAACATCATTTTGCACTCCAGGAAAATCTTTCTTAAAACCCAGTAGTACCAGATTTAAAGAGGAAGCATTAAGTCAGTGTATTTAGACCCCCCTCAAAGCCCAGCTGGCTCCAGTGTCACATTCCAGCCGTGCCACAGGTTATTCCATGGCCCCTGTGCTCCTCTGGGCACGTTCTGTCCCCTGGTGGCTGCCAAAGGGAAAACCCACTGCACACCAAACGATTTCTCCCATGCAGTTTCTAAAAACTAGAAATAAAGGACCACAGCAACTATGAAGTAATACTACTAGGCTTGAATTAAGACTGAAGTAGTAACAGAAAACAGAAATTCTGATAACTTATCAGAAATAAAATCAGCATACCTAAACCTAGTTATGGTTCTGAGGACTCATCCTTTGCTAACTACACTGTAAGTGTATCATGACAAAATTCTGGTGTATTTAGTTCTCAGCTGACAGCATAGAAGGCAGTTCTCAAGATAAGGGTTAATACTTCCCAATGGTTAAGAACATGCTTATTCCTGTTTCTGCATTTTCTACACCTGATAAGTAAAACCAGCTGTATGAAACTCTTTCAAAAAATCACAGAAATAAAGATACAAAGTACTAGCACATGTGGGAATTCAGATTCACATGTTCATATTAACCTCAGTTATGGTTAGGCACTGTCACTTCAGTGAGCAGCTGTGAAATCATGAGGTTGTTACTCTCTGTTCATAAGGCTCTTTTCTTCCTACCCTCCTCAAGCAGCTCAGGAAGACTTACTTCAATTCTCTTCGTGACCAGAGCCTCCAAAAGGAGAGTAACTCCAGAATAGAGAGCAGCATGGCATTTACAATTACAAATCTTGATGTCCAGTAGTGCACATCCAGCCAATCCCAAGCAAACTCAGCTATCAACTGGTATGGCAAAAATAAATACTTTACAATGAATTCTCTCCATTGTTTCCAAGAAGGATCTTTAAGGTCCTATAAATTAGGATAAAAAGACTGTTAATCAATATTCTATTGAACAGACACAATACTGGCTTGTTTCCACTAGCCTTTTGTTGAAAAACTGTCTATTCATACATTGAAAGCAGCAATTTATCTTCATTACACTTGCTGGTAGATCATACTATAACACAGTAATTTCCATTAGATCAGAACATCACAGACAGCTGGACCTCACAATGCCATTTATTGAAATAGAGGTAATTTGAGTGAAGAGCCTTTCTGTGGTCCTGTGAACTTCAGAAGGATGAGTTTCACACATTTAAAGTCTTAAAAGCCTTAAAACAATCTTATTAAAGGTGATGGCCACAACACTGGTGATCACTTAAAATAAAATCAAGGAACCACTTATTGTGTAGGTTTTTTGCTTTTAAAGTTGTAGTGTAAAGTGAGGAAATAGTGAATAATTCCATCATTCATGTTTTTATGCTGCTTATCTTACAATGCCTCTAACTAAAGCAAGTAGCACATTTCATGTTTGGAACACTTACCAGCAGTTTTGTGACAATATCTTCATACTTGTTTTCTTGCATAGGACAAATGGTGTGGATGAAAGGTAGGAAAGCTTCTGCATAATCAAACAAATACAGGTATAACATACTGAGTCTTGGAGAACTCTTCAGTGCATACAGAAGGAAGAGTGATTTTCCTGGATTTACGGCCTGAAAGGCATCCAATTATCAAGTTTCAATCAGTGAAAAAATAAAATGAAAGGGATATGCCAGTTCTTACATCTTCTGACAATTATTTTTCAAAGAATCACTTTTCAAATACAACATTTTATTAAACTGAGCAGTTTGTACTAGGATAATTCCACTACCTTAACACTCCTCCTGGCTTTAAGAGAATCTTATTTTAAAGATATTATTTTAAAAATACTTAACATACATGACACTCTTTCCATAAAATTTACCTTGTATTCCCAAAGGTTCTGTGGTGGTTTAACACCTAAAGCTTTCACACACTCCAGTTCTGCCATAATAGCTCTCCTGTGGTTACTGTTCTCTATGCTGAAAGGCTCTTTGGTGAAATCCTCCTCTGTCAGTGTCAGGAGGAGCCTGTGGAAGTGGAAGAATTCACAAGGTAAAGTGTCTCCTCACCAAAAAGATGTGACTCATGAATCAGCAACTTCATACTGAATCAACAGGGTACTGACAGAAGGGGCACCTTTTGGGTTACAGAATCAGAATGCTTTGGGTGAGAAGGGACCTTAAAGAGCATCATAAGTTTCCTTATCAAGTGTTCTACACCAACTGCATCTCAGAGCCTGGGTTTTAAATATCCTTCTTTTCCAGTTCCCTCTTGCCTGCTTTCAGCACAGCTCTTAGCTGGAATGCTATTTCAAAAAGCAAGGGAAGGTGGGAGGGGTGGATAACACCTAAATAGAATTTTACTCTCAGTATCATTTCAGTCTGAATTGTCAGCATTTTAAGAAGTTCTCAGACAAGTTTCAAGTAGCTTGCTTAGTATCTACTACCAAAGTTTTCATCAACAATTGTTAAAACTTCCCCTGAAATTTATTCTGGTACATCAACAGAATATTCCCACAATCCATGGAACAAAGTACAGTCATTTCACAACAAGCCATCCCTAATGGATCTGCCAGTAGTCCAATCCCATGGCAGTTGTTCTTGGCCACCAGGCCTCTCACCTTCCATTCACTTTCTCCAGTAAAAACCCTTCTCTGTAATGTGAGGCCCACGGACCCAGCTGCTCCAGCCAGAGTGTCACCTCCTCAGCACTCCATTTAGCAACAGGCTTGTGGACGAGATGGTCCTCTTCAAATTCTCTGCTGCTCCAGTGATAGCCAAGTAGAACCACCTATGGGTGCATTAAAGAGATAAAATAAAGATCTTTTATCTGCACAGCAAATACATTAATGATACAAACACATAATAAGACATGTGGAATCTTCCATTTCATGGACCCTATGATATTCAAGTTATAAGAAAGTATCTTGCAGTTTTACCCACTTTTGTAACTTCCATTTGCTGTACAAAGCAGTTGCAGTTCCTGACAGAGCTCTGAGTGCCACTTAATTTACTCTGCTCAGCCTGAAGGCTCTTCTGTGCTGACCATCTTTTTATGTGCATGTAATTCAAGAATATTTAATTGCATGCTTAATGAAGTAAAGATGGAAAACCAACCAGACAAAACTTACTGCTACACAAGTTAAAGCTGTGAGAACGCCTGAGAAAAACCCTCCTCCTCGAGGATTAATTCTTCCTGTGTTGGGAACTGCAGGGCTCTGGTCATTCCCATATTTTTGGAAGGCTGCTAAGATGTGTGCTACATCACTGTTTTGTTGAATATCTTCTTTCCTTTGTTCAATGGCATCAGAAAATAGCTTTTCAATAACATCCCTAGTGGGAAAAATATTTGTCATTATACTATAACCATTGAGGCTTCATATGCAGAAAAGGGACAAATGTTTTGGTTATTGTTTTCCAGCCTCCACTCAAGACTGTCATCTTTGTACACAAGAAAAAAATAGTTATTAATACTGAGTAAACTTAAACTTGTATCAATTACTTCCAAACAACATTTTCCTTAGCTTCTAAAGTTAAAATACCACATAACTCCTCCCAACTTACTTCTTATATAAAATTAGAATTCTGTGTGCTACTGGCAAGCTCTGCTTATTAAAAAATGGTAAGCAAAAGACAACATAAAAGCCTACCCTCAATCCTACCATCTATTTATTAAAATATTGTTAACCTAGGACGAAGTATTATTAACAAAAGAACTTGTGGGTAATTCAAGACAGCAAATAGATATTTCTGGCTTTGCTCTGCAGTATGATCACATTTCTTCCTATAAATAATACCTACTACAGAAATAACTACACAATTATCAAAGATCAATCCAAGTTAGAATTATTAGAAAACACTCAGCTCTATTAAAAGATTCAAGGGTCTTAATACTAAAAAGGAATCCCTGCTCTCCATCTCCAAAAAAAATTCAGAAGAAACCTCTCCCACCCCACGTCCCCAAACAAAACCAACCGACCCACCCCCTAGTTCCATGCAGAAAAATGTGCTTGAACAGTTCAGTACAAGTGCAGAACATGAAATACTTTGGGACTTGAATGTCCTTGTGACAGTTCAGATTACTAATAAACTAAACAATTCTGCAGCAAACTCAAGAAACCAGACAGCTACTTTCAGTGGTTTGATTTATCCAAAAAAGGTATTCACAAAATAATACTCTCACCTGAGCAGGATGTTGACTTTGGGGAATCCTTCACATTTTTCTCTGCATTCAGGGCACTCATTCTTCTTGGATGAAACCCACCACAAGGCCAGGCAATGCCTACAGAAACTGTGCCCACAGTTCAGGGTGGTGGGATTGACCAGGATGTCGTAGCAGCAGTGGCAGAGGAACTCACTGACCGAGATCTGCCGGCCCGTGTCAGGAGCAGCACGTGTTTCACCTTCTGCCCTCTCCCTGTCCCTTGGGAAAGGCTCATCTTCTTCCATTTTCTTTTATGCTTTACACAAACAGAAAGCTCTCTTAGATCTTCAAATCAGGTAAGGCACTACTTCTACAAAGCAACAAAATAACCTCATTAAAAAAGAAGTTATCATAGAAGTTTAGAATTGTAAGCAGTGGCAATTTATCACTGCACTGCTTTTGCTGCTTGGATGGTTTTAAACCTTCTAAGCAACTCAGCCCGCCCCCAAAATGAAACATGATCTACTTTTTCAACAACATACTCCTTGCAAACAACAATCAAAACCAGATTCTAGCTGTAAGCAGCTGGGTTCAATCGCCCCAGACCTTCTTCTCTGTTAGGAAGCACATGAAAGCGAAACAAAATAACTCACTGACTCACATGACTCTCGACAGTATCTTTAATCAAGGTTTTAGTAAAAGACACCAATCAAATGAAATATCACTAGAAAATACCATAGAGAATACAAAGATAGAACACCAGTATAACATAACGATCTAATTTACTTCATCCCTCTTCCTTCCAAGCATACAGAATAAAACACTGCTTACAAAGGTCAATGCTAGACACTGCTGGGCAATGTTTAAAAAAAGGAATGTTTGATCCACAAAGTCATATGTGTCAGAATTACAATGGATAGATCTGTTTCCATTTCAGTGAAGGTCCGAGCCCTGCATTGATTTACTGATAGTTACACTTGGTTAGTATTTCAGACAATGCACAGGCAAGGAGCGTTTAAGGTTGTTCCAAGCTTACCAAAAATATAAATGGATTTGCTTGATGTTCCTACTCCACTCTGGCAATATCTGGTTTCTTAACTAAAACACTGATCCAGATCACTCACTCATCGCTCAGGATATGTCAGACGATACCAAAAACTACACCTGTTCTCCTCAGGCACTACCAGACCAAAATACGATTACACTCTCCACCATGTGGCTCCAGCTTATTCCCCATGCCCAACCTGCCATCCCGATCAAGCACAGAGGGGAGCGTGCAAGGCGGTGACGAGCAGGAACAACAAAAACCTCCCAAAAAACCAATCAACCAACAAAACCCCCACCAAACCCACAAAACCAAACCCAAACAAAATAAACAACTCAAACTAAAAGGAAAACCAATAAAAACCAAACCAAAACAATAGTTAAAAACCCTCCCAAACAAATAAAACTCCCAACAAAACAACCACCAACTCCAGAAAATGCGATAGTGAAACTAGAGCCCTCGGGCCGCTTACAAACCTGTATTTCCCGGCAAAGCACAGGCCGTTGTCTTCTGAAACACAACCCTGAAACAGGACCTACAAGAGGGGAAATAAAACCGAGCCTTTGCACCTAAAAACATTCTCCTCGCTTTCCCGGAAGGCAGCGCCAACAGGACTTCCGTGGGTGGAAAGATCTCTGCGCGCTCGGTCTGCAACGGATCCGAGAGCCCGCTGCAGAGCGATCCCGGCTCCGGTCCCGGGCTCCGATCCCGGCTCCGATCCCGGCTCTGATGCCCGGCTCCGATCTCCGGCTCCGATCCCAACTCCCGCCGCCCGCGCCGCATCCGCCGCGGTAGCGCCGGAGCCGCCGGGCCGAGTCGGGGAGGGCAGAGCAGGGCAGGGCTGGGCAGGGCTGGGCCGAGCTGGGCACAGCATGGCCGGGCAGGGCAAGGCAGGGCTGGGCCGAGCTGGGCACAGCATGGCCGGGCAGGGCTGGGCAGGGCTGGGCCGAGCTGGGCACAGCATGGCCGGGCAGGGCAAGGCCGGCCCCAGCCCGACTCCGCTCCGAGCACGGCCCCGGCCCGCGGTAGTGCCACGGCCGCATCACCGAGACCTTTTTGGTTCGGATTTAGTTTAACGTGTTATATTCCAAAGCTTTCAAGCCCCGCCCCGGACGCGAACACGGCCACACTCACGTTTCTGTCAATGCGCTCACTCCCATATTCGCGAGCCCTGCGGCAGTTCGCTGAATACACACCCCGGTAACCTTCCTTCACAGCAACTGCGTTCAGGATTTATTTTACGATATTATTTATTTTCCAATAAAGATTTGAGGTGTAATCTCAGGAGTAAATGATTCTTTCAGGTGCTAGCTTGATCGCAGTGCTAACACATCCTGCACAGAGACTATTTTTGCCACGTAAGAGTGTATCTACATGTACACACGTATTCAGAATTATTATCAGTCTCTGTTCCCTCACCGCAATTCTTTTTGACTAGAGTCCAAAGGAAATTGAGTGATTCACTCTCTGCAAGTACCTGAAAGGAGGTTGTAGTCACGTTGGACTCTGGTGTTGGTTCTACTCACAGTTTTAACTTCATTGTATAGGTGAATGAAGCAAAAAAGAGTTCTTGGATTTGTCAGCTAGGAACTCCTGACTTTGGGGGGAAATGTGGGGATCCTAAACGGCCACAACCACTTTAAAGTGCTATGAGCACTTTAACTAGAAACTGCAGGAGCATGTGTTAAAAAATGGAGTAACATGAAAATTGTAGGATTCAGCTAATTTACAGTGACACAGAAACAACTCTACTATTATTTTAACTAACATCTTGCTGGGCACCATTTAATCATCCCAGATGATTTGCAGTGAGTGCACGTAGAATAAATTGCTTACACTGAATAGGCGAAACTTAATCGTGAAGAATCTTTAAATGCTCTCTCCACTAAGTCCTGCATAATTCTTTATCTTCTTCTTTGTGCAGAAACTGCCTCTCACTTCATGGAGGGTTGTTTGTTTTCATTCTGCTGAATTCTGGAAAAGATGCTTTGTGTGAACTGTAACCCTGCAGCCCATGCCCTGAACTCTCCTCGCTGTGTCGTGCCCTGCCCTCGGGGGCAGCTCCTCCTCCCACGCTCTGGGACAGGGACACCGTGCTGTGCACAAAGTTTGTTATTACAGGATTATATGTCAAAGTGCTGGCTTTACCAGGAAGGCAGACACTTCTTCTACATCACTCCAAGCCTTCAGTTCCTCTGCCTTCTCAGCAGACTCCCAGCCCTTCTCCCTTGCTGGTGCTGGTTACACATTTCTGTCCTGAAAGGCGACGGCTCTGTGGGCTGTGACACCTCACAACTGCAACAGAGCTGTTCAATACTGTGTATTGAAAAACCTGCTTGCTCCTTCCCCGGGCAGGCCTCGCTCCCTCCCCAGGCAGCCCTGACACGGCCACCCCGCCACTGCAGTTGGCTCGGCCCGGCAGAGAAAGGGGCCGTGCAGTCGGTACGGCAGCGCTGGCAGCCTCGTGTCCGTGTCCGTGTCCGTGTCCCCGCCCCTCTCCGTGCCCTGAGGGGGCCGCCCCGGCAGGAAATGACGGCCATCCCCGCTCCCGTGCTCGCCCCCGTGCCCGCTCCCGTTCCCTCTGCCGTGCTCGCCCCCGTGCCCGCTCCCGTTCCCGTGGCCGTGCGCGCCCCCGAGCGGCGCGGGGCGGGCCGGAAGCGCTGTGCGGGCGGGGCCGGGCCGGGCCGAGCTCCGGCGGGCGCGGGATGGAGGTGACCAGGAGCAGTGAGTGACCGTCTGGCCCCGGGGCGCNGGAGGCGCGGCCGCCCGCGCTGCCGTGCGGAGCCGCAGGTGTGTTTCATCCTTTTCCCCGCAGATTTTAAGGATAACCTCAACAAAGTGTATGAAGCCATTGAGGAGTCGGACTTCCTGGCCATCGACGGGGAGTTTTCAGGTACAGTGGCCGTTGTTCGGTGTTTGCGGGGTGTTGGCAGTGCCCGGGGGTGTCCTGGTTCGCTCTCTCTGTGTTGGCTTGAGAAAGCTAAAGGTGGGTCTCCCACAGAGCCATTAAACCACTTGTTATGTCTGCAATAGCGAGGGTTTGGTTAAAGATAGCCTCATGCTGCCTCTGCTCCCTCCCCGCTGCAATCTTAGCGTGTTAATTGATTTGCAGCTGCAGCTGAGCAGAAAAAAGGAGGTGTGTTACTTGGTGTCATGAAAGCAAGAGGCTCAGATAAATGAGGGAGGCCCTGCAGGTGTTCGGACGGGGAAAGGCAGCAGTAGGAACTTGTATATTTGTCAAACCCAGAGAGAGATGCTTTAGTAGGTACTTTGGTTTTGGAATGTAGAGTTCAGTCACCCATGAAACATGATCCATGGGGATCTCGAGCCATAAATGTGATCAGGACTAGGTTTTGTTAGATGTGGTTCTTATGGAAATATGGTTGTTGGTATGTGTGCTTTAAAGTGGCCAAGTCATTCAGTAAATCTCTGGACAGCATTTGTCCCGTTTCTAGTTTGGCTTTGACCCTGCCTTGTGCTACAAAGCCCACCCACATCATGTTACTGGTAGGCCTTTGCATGTTGAGTAGGAGCTACAGTGGCAGAACTGCAGAAGAGCTTTGCTGCCTGAACTACTGTTAAAATGGGTGGCTTTTATGCAGTACAAGATCTTTCTCAGCTGAAATAATTGTGACATTTACTTTAAGTGAAAACATTTTTCTTAAATTATCAGTTGTTGCATTTCTTTGCTGTGGCTAATTTTGAAAAGCTTACCCAAAGCAAAACATGTTCTGCTTTTTCAGGGATCAGTGATGGGCCTTCTGTTAGTGCACTAACAAATGGCTTTGACACTCCAGAAGAAAGGTATAAGAAACTTAAAAAGGTAAAGTGTTTACACTGACTAAAAGTAAAATTTGGTAAAAAGGTTGGAACACTTCAGTTCGTAACACAGGGAAATGTGGCACAGCTCTGAAAACTGAGTTACACTGAGCAGATGGGGTTGCTTGTTTTGTTTTCTGCTAACAGGAGTTGGGGAATGGTTGCATTAAACTTGCATCTAAATAAAGGTGTAGAACTTGTTAAAGAATGTTGAGAGTGTTAACATTTATGATTTCAAAGGGGGATTGGGTAAGAGGAATTCAGTGAAGAGAAGTTCCATCAGGACTAGGGTCCTTCCCAGACTTCCCTGGCTGAATATGAGCCTTTGAGGGCTTCAGAGTAGGTGACAGTTCAGGCTCTGCAGGCACAGCCGGTCTCTGTTCATCATTTTAAGAGATCTGGTGTATCAGAAGCCAGATACAAAATCTTTGTTGTCACCTTCTTAAAACTTTACTTTTACTATCTAATAACACAATTAATTTATATTTTTGGTCTTTATACTCAAGAGAAGAGCACTAATTTTGAATGCCCTGTATCCAGTGCAAACCATGTGGATTAGAAAAATGTTAAATGTATTATTTTATGTATTTGAAAACTGCACATCACTGTCCCTGCCAGCTGCTCTCACACTGCAGGGGAGGGAAATGAACGTGGAGAAGGGGACTGGGCTGCTCTGGGTGCAGCATCTCGTATCTGTGAGCAACTGGTGGAGAGGGAGAGGGGACTCCCCTCTTGTGTCTGTTCATGGAGTGGAAGTGCATCCTGCGCATCATCTTGGGGCAATAATGGGGTGATTAAATGGAGAAAAAACTTGTTAAAAAACTCTGGGGTGTTTACTTTAAGATTACCAGCAAAATAAATGTTGGTTAAGAAGATTCAATTTACTTAATTTTGAAACTGAGAGAAATCATATGTGGATGCACCCTGGTAATCTTCAAATGTGTGCATGTTTTATTCTCATGCAAAGTTTTCCTTTCCTTTCCAGCATTCCATGGATTTTTTGCTCTTTCAGTTTGGCCTTTGCACTTTTAAATATGATGACACAGAACAAAAGTATGTTATTCTCTTTATTTTTTGTTTTCTTAATTGAGGATTTCCTAAAGTAATACTGATTATCTCTATTGACATTCAACTCATCTTCTCCACAGGTATATAATGAAGTCATTTAATTTCTATATTTTTCCAAAACCCTTTAACAGAAATTCACCAGATGTCAAGTTTGTCTGTCAGGTTAGTATAAAAACAAGTTTGATTTTGTTTGGTTAAGATACACCTGCAGCAAACTTCAGTTTAAAAGGTAGAGGAAGTTTCTGGAGTTTGTTTGGGTTTTTTCCTTGTAAGACAAATAAACATCAGTTAAGAGCAATCCCTAGAAATGAGAGTTAAGGGAATATTTTTTACTTCAGTTTTGAAGTCTTGTTACATGTTACCTTGTGTAGTTTCTGAAATTGGAGACAATATTCCAAACCTGGCAAGATGATTCTATTGTTTTTTCTTTTTATCCTTTATTCCCATCTGCTTCTCTGGCTCTTACTGCTTCCCAGACTATTGCTGGCATTTTTCTGGTCTCAGATTTGTTCTGAACATTTTGCTTTCTTTAGTTTCCTCTCTCCACATAACTCATTCTTTCATCTCTGTCCATGAGGATATTTATTGTTCTATGGAAGCTGAAAATAAACAACAAAAGTAGCATAGCCCAAATTCTCAGTGGCTTCTTTAGAGTCACAAACTTGGTTGCTCTTGATTTTGGACTTGGTATAATTTCTTAAAAAGTGAGAAAATAACTGAATTGATCTTTTATGCCACAGCTACTCTTGCCAATTGTAAGTTCTTTTTCTTTTGTTGCAGAGTTCAAGTATAGATTTTTTAGCAAACCAAGGATTTGATTTTAATAAAGTTTTTCGCAATGGTGAGTTGTTTGGTGTTTTCTTCTCTGATGACACCTCTAATTTTTTTCTGCAAGAAGGAAAAAGAGTGCTATTCATGACGGTCTCTGAGCACACAATTTAGTTCTTGAATTATTCTTATCTACTGTTGTGCTGATTAATAAGTCTCTTTCCAAGGGAGTATGGGTTCAACAAACCAGAATTCCTGCTTGCAGGAGCGTTTGGTTGTTTGTTGTTGTAGTGGCAAAGCGTGAAGAGAGAGATCCATAGTAATGGAGCAGCAGTAGCAGTTTAGGGAAGGGATCAGTGCATTGGGATGGGGCTGCTGCAGGCCCTTAGTGATGGTGCAGGGAGCAATGAGATGGAATGCTTGGGATCTGTGTCTCTGCAGCCCTGGGGCCCGTTCCTTGTCCTGTGGCACCCGCCGGTCTGGGCTGTGCTGGAGGGAGGCCGGGATGGGTCAGAGCGGGGTCTGGGGTGGCTGAAAGGGAAGGGTTTGTTTTCAGCCCTCAGGGCTATAAGAGTAAATGCTTGGTTAGTAATAAGTCTTTGCTGAATTCCTAAACATCCTTAATTTGTCTTTAATTATGGTAAGCTTTTAATTTTTTTTTGTTAGGAATTCCATATTTAAATCAGGAAGAGGAAAGACAGCTGAGGGAACAGTATGATGAAAAACGTTCTCAAGCCAATGGTGCAGGATCTCTGTCATACATTTCTCCTAATTCCACAAAGTGTCCTGTAACAGTTCCTGAAGATCAGAAAAAATTTGTTGAGAAAGTAGTGTAAGTGAAATTGTTTAATGTCCTCTGTCGTTGTTGAAAATAAAATGTGAACAGTATCAGTAGTGATATCTTTGCATGTTCAAGCCATTCTTACTGGTTTTAAAATGCTGCTCTTTTTGTTCTGAAGTATTTTCTTTTTTGGGAGGAGCTGTAAACTTCCAAAAAATGGAAAAGTAAATATAGAAGCAAATAACCTGTTTCCTCCAGGGAACAGATAGAAGACTTTTTAAAGAATGAAGAAAGTGAAAGTTTGGAACTGGAGCCATGTACAGGGTGAGTTTCTGAAATTGCATATCTTCTAAAAATATTTTTTGTTTGGGTCATACAGAATTAGGGAGAGACAAGACCATCTTTACTTGGGTTGACTGCAGCAAAATTTATATTTGACTAATTTTTGCATGTTGAGAAGGAGTGGCAATGGATATGAGTGTCATAGTCTGCTTTATGAGCTGTAACTTCTGCATGTGGTGGCAACATAATTAAGTACAGCGAAGAACTGTCTTGTATCTGTGATCCTCCTGTTCCTATTACTGAAGTTTTCCATAAGCCCTTGTTATGCATTTTATAAACAAACTTCAAATCTATTGAGCTATCAGTTGTTCTTAGTTGACAGTGTGTGACTGTTTCCAGTAGGACTCCTTCCCAAAAATCTATTCAGCTGAGGGTAAGGTATCATCACTGTGTCTATGCTGAATGATCATGACATCAGAGTATTTTCCTTTGAGAAGATCTGTGGATAACTGTACAAAATGGTGTAAATGCCTTTGCAGCTTGGGGGCTGAACATGAGAGTTCAGCAAACCCTTCCCAGCCTCTGGGTTCTGGTAATAGTGACTTTTGCTTTAAAAATCTTTCTACAAACGAACATGGAGTCAGCTTTAACTGAACATAATTACTTGGAAACACTCTGTAAGAGGATTATTAGTAACAAAATTGTCTTTTGGTTTTAGATTTCAAAGGAAATTAATTTATCAGACCTTGAGCTGGAAGTAAGTTGCTGGTAATACTGCCTTACTGTATATTTTTAGTATTTTTGATAAGAAATCTGGGTAAGATCTGATCTACTTAACCTTGGGGTGATTCATGTAGTCATTTTTTGGCCTCTGAAAGAAAGCTTTTATAATGTTCTGAAGAACTTAATAGTGATGATTCATTTGAATATTTTAAAGCTTATTATTTATTTTATTATTCCTATCTAAAATCTCTGAATAGAACAGCAGAGCCCAGAGTTATGTAACAAATGCAAACTTGCCAGGTTTATAGTGAACAGAAGGTGCACCTGCTTATACAGACTGGGGGCTCTACCTGAAAAAGTAGTAGTTCTATAGTAGTACTGGTGTGCTTATAATTTTCTGTTAGATGCCAAGCATAAGCATTTCTGATAAATTATTATTTTGCCTAAAAATGTCCCTTGAGGCCTTAGGACCAACGCTAAGGCTGTAGAGTCAGGTTTGCATTGTTCTGACTGTAAAACGTGGGAGAGACAGCAGAGGTCGTTTTGTGTACATCTCGTTCATTCCGTGCTGCAGCACTGAGTCTGGCACTCTGTTACTGACACTGGGAGTGGATAAAATAAACCTTCTCTCTATAAAATGAAGCTTTAGAACTAATCTGAAAAAGCCAGTGATGCTTTCAAGTATTTTGCAGTGTGAGTTTTTTAATGTATTGATAGAATATCTGTAGGTTCCAGTAGCACACAGATTTATGTGTGTCTGACACTGATCTTTGCCTCTCCCCTGGGGGGGAAGAATTGTGTTCTTGAGTTGTATTTTTTAACACCCAGCAGCTGTGCACGCTGTGTGTGTGTTGGTGAGGAAAAGCCACGTTGTGAAGTTGACATGGAGATAATTAAAGCAGAAAACACTGGGGTTTTTGGTTGCCCTTGTGTCCTGAACTTTTCACAGGTCATTTTCTCTACTGGAGTGTTCTCTTGTGCATCAGTGTGCTGATGCATCCAAGGT
Source organism: Sakesphorus luctuosus (assembly GCA_013396695.1). Taxonomy (NCBI): domain Eukaryota; kingdom Metazoa; phylum Chordata; class Aves; order Passeriformes; family Thamnophilidae; genus Sakesphorus; species Sakesphorus luctuosus. The sequence continues at coordinate 1,678,572 of VWZD01006844.1, forward strand.
TTGTGACATGAGGCAGCTCCTGAGGGAGGTGTAGGCTCAAAACTCTGAGGAGGGAGGACACAAGTGTTCGGGTGTGTGCTCTCCAGTGCTTATTTTAGGAGTAGCCAGAGGACAAGGAAACATGCTGGTTCTGCAGTGGTTCTGCAGTTGTGGTTAGTTTATTATAATGGGAAAATGACAGTAATTGCTACTAGTTAAGCAGTAAAAAAGTCATTGTTCTTTGCTATCAGCTGGGTGCTCTGTGTGTAGTAGTACTTTGAAAATTAGATGTGGCAACCCTGTAGCAGAAGTAATGACACTTGAGTTAATAATTCCTAATTAAAGTCTACTGTTAACAGAAAGTTCAGGGTTGTTTATAAATCCTAAAATAAGTGACATATTAAAGATATGCAGTGTCCAAAGAAGCTTCCTGTGACTGCAAGTAAATGAGAGCATTCTTACCACTATTTTTGGTTTGGGTTTCTTGAAAGCAAAGATTCTAGGTTGTGATGAAACAGCTAGATGATGTTTACTTAATATTACTGAAATAAGAAGTTATAGATCCCACAGCAGTAGGATGGGAAATTGCATAAGATAAAATATTCTGGTGCTGGTCACTGTTAGATAATGTAAGAAGGCCAATTAAGCTAGCCTGTTGCTTCAAACTTTCCATTATTTTAAATTAAAAAGAAACTTTTAATAGTTCTTTTTGTACTTAAGACTTACAGTAATAATGAAACGTGCAATTACTGAATCACTGGTGTGGTTTCAATTTGCTAAATGGCAAATTAATAGCTACTTGTACTTACTTTTCTTTTGTTTTGATGCAGGTATCCAAAAGGTATCCATGTGGAAACTCTGGAGTCAGATAAGGTAACTAGGCCTGCTGCTGCCTCTGACATTTGTTCTGTTTGAAGGAAGTTGTATTTCTAAATTTTACCAAATCTCCTGACTTTCAGGTATAACTTGAGGCTTGCTGTGCAAATGCAAAACATTTTAAATGGAATACAGTGAAGTTGTTTGTAAACATTAAATCTGACCAACATATGGAGTATAAGCATGTACATATGTGGCTCAATATTATTCTTTTAAAAGGATACTAAAAGGTATTTTAATTTGTAGTGATCTGGTGTTCCATATTGGTGAAATGTGGACTGTGATCCTAGAGGAAAAGCAGTGGCGTGACATGCTGTGTCTTCACTTCCCAGCAAACAGCCCTGCCCCAAAAGATACTGGAAATAAACAAGGAGATGCTGATAACCTTTCCTGAGAGTTAAAAAGTGGGTTTAATAAAAGTTGGGTTTGCTGGATGAATCCAGTACGGCTTCTAAAGGCTCTTGGGGAGCAGGTGATAAAGTGATGCCTACAGTGAAACAGTTGTGTTGCCAAGTAACTGCTGCTGAGGTGACAGTTTTCTTTACAATGTCAATCTACAGAAACTTGCAGCAACCTTCAATAAGAACTTCTCAGAATAGTTCCTCAAACTATAAACTTTTTGTTTTAGAAGGAGAGATACATTGTTATTAGTAAGGTAGATGAAGAAGAACGAAAAAGAAGAGAACAGCAGAAACAAGCAAAAGAACAGGTAAAAAAGTTCCATTTAATTCATTTGCATGAAAGAGGGAGGGGGAGAATCTCTGACTTCAGTCAGTAATCAGAATTGTGTGATAGGGTTTGCTGGTGTTTCCCTTTTGTCAGACTGCTGTGATTTCTCTGGGTGTATTTCAAGATAAATAAGTTTGGGTGGAGCAAATAACATATTTGCATGCAGAATGCCTTTTAAGAGGGAAAAAGATATCTAATGTAACATCTCTTTTTCCAGAAGGCAAGTTAGGGACAATTTACTACCAGAGTAGATTTTTCTGAAGCATTCCTAATGGGAGTATCACTCTGACCAGAGGCATTCAGAGCTGAACTGAAATAACAGTGAATGTTTTATTGAATTTCACTTCTGGTTGGATAAAAATAGATAAAGGAACACAGAAATTACTTCCCTAGACCTGAAGAAGAAAAATGTCTTACAGAAAAGTTCCTTAAGTGAAACTAAAATAGGTGCTGTAGTTGGATTGCCCCCAAGCCAATCTGAATCAGTTTAAAATGTGTAACTCACATTATATAATTCTGTGTAATATAATATTGCACTTGTGACATGAGGCAGTAGATGTGATATTAGGGGGTATATTATTGCACTTGTTTAATGTTTCTTCTTGGTTTTGTGTATGTATAGTGAAGAATATACTTTCATGCTTACACTGAGGTTGGGGAAGAAACAAATCTGATTTAATGGAACTAACAATCAGGATTCAACCTGTTATATATGTAACAATGTATGTTAAAACTATGGCTGAAGATACACAGCTTGATTTTAATGCCTTCCTGAGCTGTTTGAGGTGTAATAGCAGTAGAGCAGTGCTGTATTGACAGGGAGCTGCCTGCAGCTCTTGCTGCTCTGGGGGGGATGCAGTTACCCTTTGTAGCAGCTGTATTGTGCTGTGCTTTGCATTTGTGGCTGAAACAGCAGTGATACCATACACGTGTTTTGTCTACTGCTCTACAGCACTTGCACAGTGTCAAAGCTTTCCCTTCCACCCTCCCCCAGAAGCAGCAGGTCGGTCTGTCATTGTCTTTATCCACAAGTCTTAGAGGCTGCTTTTGAATCTTGAGTGAGGGGAGTGAGCAAAAGGCAGAGTGGCTGCTTGACTTCTGGCCACGGGCAACCACTCCAACAGCCTGTGAATTGTGCTTGGCAGAGAGCTAGAGCTGCACATAAACTGAGTTCTGGCAGCACCATCTTGATTTTGTTGTTTGCTCTGTGGGCTGTTCTTGGTTATGTCTGAGGAACAGTTTGAGTCAAACTGTCTGCCAGTTTGCAGGTACAGTGTTGGCAGTATTTGTATTTATGTTTTTCTAATGTCCAAACCTTTGCTTGCAGGAGGAGTTGAATGATGCAGTGGGATTTTCTAGAGTTGTTCATGCCATTGCTAATTCTGTAAGTTAACATACTTTTAATATACCTTTGTAAGAAAAAATAATTAATTCAAGAAAAGAATTCTTTTGCTGTTACATTTTGGGAGATGGGATGAAATACAAGTTAAAGGGACTTTTTAAGTTGGTATTGCTTCATGTTTTATAATGTTTGAGTGTAGTAAGTTGAGTAAGCTTTTAAAATAATGAATGACATGAACAGTCTCGTTATCTGAAAGTCAAAAGTACCAGTTTCTTATGGCTCTTAAGTAACTGAGCTTTGAGGGCTCTTTTCTCTGTTTTGAAAGGATTGTTGTGGGTTTTTTTCTCTTTTATTTTCCTGGCAGTTAAAGGCTAATTAGAGAAGGACAGTTGTGTTGAATTAAAGTAACGTTTAAAAAACTTCTTATACTTTTTCAAGAAGGAGCTTGCTTGTACAGCATCTGGCATGAAGGGTTCTGCACAGTGAGAAGCCAGATCATGCTCCTAATAACTATAATTTATTATAACTATTAAGAATGTATTGTGAGTTGTAAATTAAAAGGTAGTGGACTGAGAAATTACTTTACTTCAACTTTAAATAGATTACTTTTGGAAACCAAGTTGTAAGTATCTGTTCCAGGGCCTGTTGTCAACATTTGAAGCTGCTGCTGAAGGCTGTGATAAATGGCTGGGAGTAGAGGAAAAAGGAGTGACTGCTCCAAGAGAATGAAGGAGTGTGGGGGACAGGCAGAGAGCAAATGGGGTGGTTTGGTTTGTATTTGTTCCCAGCTGCCCTTGACAAGCATCTGGGGTGGGTGCTTTTCACATACTGCCTTTGCCATGGCCATGGCTGGAAGTGTAACCAACATTTAACATTGTTTTCACAGGGCAAGCTTGTTATTGGGCACAATATGCTGCTGGATGTAATGCATACCATACATCAGTTCTATTGCCCCCTACCTGATGTAAGTAATCTTGTGAGCATTCAGATGATGAAATGAATCCTTTAGTGTATTTGTCTTTTAGTCTTACCTCTGCACTCTCTTGTGAATGGAAACATTAATCAGTTTATTAAGAAGTACAGAAAAGTAGTTTTAAATCCCATTTGTTACTTCTGGGCTACTGCCTTTTTAAATCTTTATGTAGGAAGCATAATTGGATTGAATTCTTCTTTACATTTTTAAAATGTTCAAATTAAACACTGGGATATTGGGTTTCGCTTATACCTGTTAGTCCTTCACAAAACTGCTTGGATAGTGGCAGGTATATTTAACTCACTGCCTCATTAAGGTGCTGGCTTGGAGCTTCAGCATAATTATGTGGGATTTTCCCTGTCTAGTTTATAAGTGGGAATGTGTGTTTTGGTGGAAGAGAACTTAAGAGGATAAGAAATGCTGTAGCAGGATGGTTTCATTGGGGTGAAGAGGTGCAGTGTTAGAGTAACTGGAGGGAGCCCTTTGCTGACTGCAGGAGGCCAGTCTGGCAGTTCATGACTGCAATTGTCCAGTAGCTGAACTAAGCCATGTATTGGCACCAAGAACATTCCAGAAGCCAAAGGATGGGCCATGTTACATTTGCAATCTTTAGGGGCTTGTGGGTGTTTGAAGAAAGACTTGATCTTGAGAGGGGAGAAGGAAATCTGGCACCTGTTTGGGTGGTGTTGGGACATAAGGAAGTGTCAGTTGTTCCTGTACTTTTGACGTTGGGCAGATCTAAACCTGTGGGCAGCCAACTGTGCACCTGGAGTGACTGCTTATGTTCCACTGAAGTATTAAAGTAGAACTGTTAACACAGCTGGCATTAGAGGTAGTCTAGGCTGTATAGTAGGCTAGGGTACTGGAAATGATAGAACATTTTATTGCTGATCACAGACAAATCAGGAATAATGAGTCTGTAGTTCTCTGTAATTGCAGGTGGTATCTGTAGTAATGCTGACAAACGCATGTCTTATGTGGCGAGAATTCAGTTACTGTATCTCACTTTCAGAAGCTGTTTGGAGAATTGTAGCTACTGCTCTCTGTCATTCCAAGAGTAATAAACAGTTAACTGACTTGGATTTTATCTTCCAATTTAATGTTAAATTAGGACCTAAGTGAGTTCAAGGAAGTAACATCATGTGTCTTTCCCCGGTAAGTTCTTAGTTCAAACTTTCGAGTGTTGTAGTACAGTTCTAGCAAGCTGAACTTGTTTGTCCTAGCCCTGTAACCTAGCTGTTACTGGGAATATAACTGGGATCAAGCTAGATAAATATAGTTTTTAAAGTATTCCTAAGCATCTTTTTTTTCAGACAAACAGTGCTTTTGGTTTACTTCTTGGCAAAAGATGCCCCTTTGCTACTGCCTGGGTTTTGGCATGACAGTTGGGGTTTGAATTTCCACTTGGAACAAGCTTTATTTGCTACTAGTTGTTTGCATCTCTTGCTGTTGCTTAGTTGCTGTCCTTTTCTATGCTGAATAAAGCCAAGGAATGTTTTGGCTGTTCTAAGATCCAAGGGTGATTTTCAGTAGGTGTTTCTGCTCTTTCCCAGCTAATATGCTAAGACACTTTTGAGGATTTGGCAAAATGGGTATTATTCCATTTCAACTTACTTAGCTTTTACTTTGTTTCTAGGTTATTGGATACTAAACTGATGGCAAGTACACAGCCTTTCAAGGTAAATTAATATAATAATATAGAATTATTTGAAGATACAAAATTATTTGAAGGTACTTCATTAATTCATGGGTACTGAAACAAATCATAATTCTTTTTAGAGAAAAATGTGTGGTAGTGTTTTCCGTGATGCTCTTTTTTACAGAAAAATGTTTTTTCTTTGTCTTATTTAAAATTAGAAAATTTTTAGAATACAGATTTTTACTTTCCTATCAGTGTCTTATGAGTCTGAAGTTCTAAGGTAAGTTGGCAGCTTTGAATTTCAAAATATGTAGAGTTTTTGCTAGTTAAAATGTGATCAGAAGATTGTTTTCTTCTTGTGAAATAGCATGTATCCTGAGGAGAAAAAAATGTACTGTTCATGAACAAATAGGATCTGGAAGCTGCTTGTATACTTAAAGATTTAGAATACTGTGAATGCTGACTTAGGTTTGTGTGTAAAAGTGCTTGATCATCATTAGGTTCTTTTGTGGCCCTGATACTCAATGGGTAGCCAGCAGGAGGAAAAAAACTGCAGGTTTCTCTTAAAACCTCTTGTAGCAGAGTTTTATTCTTCTCAATAAATATTGAGATAAGTGTTCACACTCTCTTGCTTTCCCATGTGCATTTGAATTAATTAAAAACATGCTGATGAGGCAGCATCTCTGTTTGTGCATAGCATTGCATAACAGACAGTCTTAGCAGATATTGTCAGGTTTGTGTTGCATCCTGCTGTGGTAAGAATAGAGGCTTTGGTATTCTGGAAACTAAGAATCCTGCACAAGTTTTGTGTTTGGTACAGTTATGTTGATATTTGTATTTCTGCAGTGGGTACTCTAGGTTTTAGGCTGTTCTTACCAATTGCTGCTTCAGGATGCCAAATTAATGTGTCCTTTGAACTTATTCTTTGTACTTAGTTCTTAATAACTTTTCAGACTGCAGACTTGATGATAAGTGTAAACAGCTGTCTTGATTTAGAACCAAAGGAAATTTGGTCCTCAAAGATTTCAGACAACTGTAAGAAGGATTGTGTGAGATGTTTTCTCTTGCTGTTCATTCTGCATGTTTCCATTGTACTGATTGCCAGAGTATATTTAATTAGGAGCTTCAGTAAGGAATTAACCTGTAATATGTTTTTGTGACTCTTTAATGCATATTTAGATTGACTAATGCAACTCAGCTGAGCTGAAGTGTAGGAGCAACTTTCTTTTTGTCAGGCTTCTTTCACTGTCTTTGTATTACTTTAAATCAGCAATATTTACACTTACAAAACTATTCAAGAATGTCCAGCCAGCAAGCACATTTCAATACTCACCTTGAATGCCTTCAACCATTATGATCATTATCCAGGGTAACTTTGCCCTGTTTGTGCTGCTCTTTCCCTTGTCACATGCACCCTGCGTGAACCCAGACTGAAATAGAAACATTACTTGTCCATAATTCATCATCAGTAATTCTGCAAAGTGATAGTAAATGCTTAGGACTCATTATGTTGTAGGTGAAGCAAGTTAACTAAAACTTGCCTTGACAGAGTTTCTGGTGCATTAGTTTGAAGTGAGGCTGTGCACAAATCCTTGGAGAACACAAGGTGGCAGCAGTAAATACTCATTCGATCCTGTTTGATTCGGTTTCCAGGGAAAATGTGCTGGAGTTGGCAGTTAATGATGTCATTTCTTGCAGGAGATCATTAATAATACATCACTTGCAGAACTAGAAAAGCGTTTAAAGGAGGTTCCATTCAGCCCTCCTAAAGTGGGTAAGGATAAATCAAAATGCTCTTGGTTCTGAAAGGTTTTCCTCTTTCAGAGGAAATAAAATGTTTTGATTATTTTGGTACTTGGTCTAAAATATAACTAACCCTACTGACAGTTGCATTTAATAACTTAGTTCTGTCTTTATCATTTAAGTACCATAAAAATCTGACTATAGATTGATCAGATAGTTAGCAAACAGGTTAAGTTTTCAATTAGCCTGGGTCTGTTTCAATTAGTGTGTTCTTTTAAATGTAAGTCAGGCAAAGGAAACCACACTTTTTTGGGAATCTTGCAGTCATTGTCTCAGAATTAATGCTCCATTTTGGATAAGTAGGTCTGGGGATTAATGGCATTTTAATAGGAAGGACTTTCTATCCTAAGAACCTATTCTTACTTAAAAATACAAAATAAAACTGTGCTTTTTTTTAAGAACTTCTGAAACTTAGAACTTCTGAAAATAGTGTAAACTTCCCCAAATGATGTTATGCAGTGACAAAACGAGGGTGTGGGTGAGCACACAGGGCTGTCTTTTTCTTCTGTGATAACATGTTTATAAATGACTTTTTCCCCTCAGAAAGCGCAGAAGGATTTCCAAGTTACGACACAGCGTCTGAGCAGCTGCACGAAGCAGGCTATGATGCCTACATTACTGGGCTGTGCTTCATTTCCATGGCCAATTTCCTAGGTATCCAAGCAGTCTTTCCCAAACCCTGCCCTTGGTGCTGCCCAGAGCTGCCTATTCCATACTGAATTTCCTCTTCTCCGTCAGGGTCATTCCTCAGCCCTCCGACAAACCACGTGTCTGCCAGATCCAAACTCATCGAACCTTTTTTTAACAAGTAAGTGGTTGTTGTATTAAGAGACCTGCTAACACATGGAAATAGAGCACTGTCCTAAGCACATCTGTTTCAGAATCAATGGCTAACTGCAATTTTCTTTAAACTTCAGTTTTATTGCCTTTTTGGTTCATGCTGGCAGTGCTGCAGGAGACCAGGGGTTGCAAAGTAAATACATTTTCTTTTGAGGAATGTGGATAACTTTCTGCTAACCTGTGAAAGGACACTTGGGAGAGTACCTGGATTTCTGCAATGGCTTTGCCATGCCTGTGTTGAGCATAAATCTACAGTCTAGAATATTATTTCTAGAGTAAACTTTGGGGTAGTGGAATTAAAGAAAAATTGGTCAGGTGTTCTTTATGTTGTAGAACTGTCAGAAACTGATGATAGTTCAAACTGAGTATGCTGAGTCTGGAGAAACTACAATATCCCTGTTGTAATGTCAATCCAAATAGCACAACCATTGTCAGGTAACCCAGTTTTAAGAGGCATAATATAAATAGATGAAAGATTAGTAGTTTCTGGGATGATGCTGTGATCAGTGTTTTGCTTTTGAATTGGATCTTCATGCAAACTGCATGGACAACTTGAAGTAAGACTTGAGAAATCTAGAAGGCTTTATGCACAGATTTGATTCTTTATGTATTTAATGTGTTTAGTTTACCTTAAGAATACTTAGAGATACTACAGTCTGTCACATAAAGGAAAAGGATTAAATTAATTAAATAAATTAAAACCTGCTAGAGCTCAGTCTGTTTGTTTTTAAAATTCAGGAGAAACCACATCCTTTCAAACTGTGCACTGTAGGAGTTGGCAAAATTAATTATTTTAGCTTCAGATGGAATGAATAAATAATTGTGATCAATGGCTTTCACCTTTGATTGGTCTGGAAACCAAATTTTTACAGGGACAGCAGTTATGGGATTCTCTTGACGCTGAGACATGTGAGGCAGTAACTCCATCTATTCCAGCAGATGTTCAAATTGTGTGTATTAAACATGGCCCAGCAGTGACTGCTTGATTTGAATGTGAAGGTGAAGACAGACCTGATCAGCCCAATTTCATTATAAGGTGGGGTTTGTCCCAGGGTTGTTTCCAGGAACAGCACACACAGGTGCCAACTAATAGATGGCAATTGAGGGGCTTCATTTCTCAACCATTACCAAAATGCTTTCTAGGGATACCTATATTTGCAACAAGTACAAGCTGGAACTTCTAAAACTGTCACAATAATACATGAAATTTAAGCTTTGCAAATTAATTGTGTACTTCAAATGTGACATTCCTCTAGCAGTGACATTTCAAAGTTTTGAGAGGGAGTGAGAGGAAGTTGTGTCTGTTCTGGCTTTGCTGTCAACGCTGCCTGACTGCAAGGAAGGGGAAAGTTGACAAAAAGTTGTAGGGAGAGCAGCTTCTTTCCTTTTTTTACTTTTTTTTTTTTAAACAAGAACTGAAAATTACTGTTTCCAAGAAAACAATGTTTATCCATTCTGTCATTATTCAGAACTTGCAGCTTCTTGTTTCAGAAAACCTAAATATTATTTTTAAATCATGGAAACCTGAAAGACTTGCTGCATGTGGCTGTACCAGTTCCTGAGCTGGACTTGTACACTGGTCTGGGTTTAGAAAGATGCCTTTTCTTTCTTCTGCTGGATCAGTTTCTCTCCACAGTTCATCACACAGCTGTGAAAACTTTCATCCTGGCTCAGTGCAGAGGAACAGGGTTCACTCCTTGGGACTCTTATGCATTGTTATGAAGTGGCACTGGGATAGCCTTCCTCTCCTCATTTACCTGACTTGCCACAGAAACAATTGTCTTCCAAGCAGCTTTGTCTCAACATCTCAGAGTTCCTCTTGAGAAATAGATCTCTGTCCTCTTACTATGTGATCTGGCTGCAGTCCCATAACAGTGTAGGAAATAACATTTTTTTTTAGCTTGGTCTGTGTATCTTTTAAAGAAATCTGAGTTAATGGATTGAAAGTCAATGTCAGCTCTGACTTCATGAATGAAGCTAATTTAATATGGAGTTCATATGGTCATACAGAACAACTTTATTCGTTTAAATGTTGTGCTGACAGATGAGGAATTTTAGAACCATAGTTATGGATGCTTAATTATGGATTATGCTGTACCTCTGTGTTCATAATCCATGTGGTGTAAGTTAGTGCTACAAGATGTGGTTACTTATGTAACCTGCTTAATATTGCAATCAGTATTTATCCTATAGGGGGTGTGTGTGCTTGTGTGTACGTGCTGTTTAGCCACGTAGTTGTTTGACCAAATAAACAAATGTGGGATTTGTCTCTAAGGATAAAAAAGTGGTCTTAATTTCAGGTAAATGTATTTTTTTGGCATAAGCCTGCTTTGCTGTTGGCCACTGTACTGCTTTCCTCAGCAAGATAAAACCTGGGGGAGGGAAGTTTAACTAGTGATCTCCCCAGAAGTGTTTGTTGTGTTTTTGGTAGACTTCATCTTTGTTTTTATGAAAACTGCTACCTACCTGTCACTGTTACCCCAGATCTCTGTGGATGTGTCAGAGTAAGGATATCTTCCTTTGTTTGCCTGTGGAATCTGTGTTTGCAGCTGGCTTTGTTCTCAGTGTGTCACTCCTGTTCAGTTTGCAGACAGCTGTGGTGAAGCCAAGTCTGCAGGAGTGTGGCATCTAAGACTAAACATAAGAAGAAACTCTGGCTTCTTTGTCAAGTGTTTTCACTACTCAGTGCTGTGCTGGAATTGGTGGGGTTCCTGAAATTAATTGATGCAGATGTTTCTAATTTTTATTGATGAAGTTCCTCTTAGGTTCTGCAGTGCTCAGGGGGACACAGTGCATGTTATGCTGTATCTTCCCTGAGACTCAGGAGGAGAAATTAGATGGGACAGTGTTGTAACTGGTGCCAGTTCTCTGAAGACCCTCTGGCTCACACGTGAACCTGTCATGTAGTCCATCTTTTCCCCAGTGTTAGGATTGTTTTTCTTTCTCCTGAATATTTGTAGCAAAACCAAGTTATCATTGCATTCCAGTAAACTTTTCAGTGATACAGGTAACCACAGGGACATAGGATTCCAACTCTTAGAAACTAATAGTGAGTCTGGTATGGTACCTCAAGGGAATTACAGATCAGTCTGTATACTTAAAATGTTTTTATCATCAGTTATTACTTAGTTGAACACTGTAACTGTAATCTGGTAAGCATTTTAGAAGCTTTTTAAAGTTATGACAGAAAAGTTTTAGCCCTCCAGTGCACACTGTACACAGCATGTTTTGGAACACCAATGTGGCATCTGTACCTGTGATAGATTTTTGGGCTGTTCATATTATTTTGCAGGAAAATAGTTTTCAGAGCTGAATAAAGACTTTTATTGAAAACATTTCTTGAATGTTTTGAGAAGCTCTTCAGTTACATGTCAAAGGGCAAAAGACTCATCCTGGTATTCTCCAAAAATGTCATGATGGCTTTTGCAGTTTTAGGGTTTTGAGGATGATGCAGAGCTCAGAAAATGGGAAAGTTTATGTGTATTTGGAACTATGACAGCTTTTGCACCCTCCACTCTGCAGTGGCTCTTACTGCTCACAGCTGCTGCTTGCTGAATGTTTGTTTCCACACTTGTCCTAATTATTTTCAGCAGTAACAGTTTGGGGCTTTGTCCTTGTTTTCTTGAATAAGTGAAATTACTGGCATGATGCCAAGTAACTTTATGAATATGGATTGTTAGATAATGGATTTGACTTCATTAAGGGAGGTCTGTTTGTTTTAATATAGTTTAAGATATATTTGGGGTGGTTAATTCTTCAGAACAAACATGTGAAAAACTATATAAAGAAAAGCTTACTGAAAGGTCTTCAGGCAGAAGTTTGCTAATAGTTCTTTTCAATTTTGCTTCAGGCTGTTTCTTATGAGAGTAATGGACATACCATATCTCAATTTGGAAGGACCAGACTGTAAGTAGCTTCTTTCATTGTAAACTTTGTACCAATCTGACAAATTTCCTGGAGGACGAAGTGTAAAGAGTAATTAGTGTCTATGTAAAGCATGGGACATCAGCTGTGTTTAGGTTGCTGCCTCTTAGCAAATTATTTAAATGTACCCTCCACTTTTTTTTTTTTTAAACAAAATAGTAAACCCATAAATTCCTCAACTTTGGCCAGAGAACTTGCATTATGAAGGGGATTAATGAGAACAGATTAAGTTATTGTTGCTAAATGTAGCAGAGTTTGAAGTGAACAGCTTTATGGCTAATTTGGGTCACTATTTTCATGTACCATAGAACATATAAAGTGGGCTCTTAACACTCCCCTCACCTGACACTAAACACAGGGTGCAAACTAGAGAATATATTGCAAATGGTTCTGAAAATCTTGCAGCCACTTTCCTTCACAATTGACATGCAGCAATACCTTTACTTAACCTAAACATCGGAGGTCTTTTGCCACATGAGATTGTTATAAACGGAAAAACATTACTTGAAATATTTTACATTTCAAGTTATGTCAGGTTACAGACTTGGGGCTGTAATAAGTTGATAATACATTTATATAAAAACAGATTTTACTAAAAGAAATGTCCTTAATTTATGGGATGTTATACTGTGTTGGATGAGTGTTTCCATTGATGGTTTGACTGAGGAAAATGTCTAGTCCTTGATTAGATGAAACCAGGTACACAAATGTCTTAACATGATCCCGTCTGAAAGCAACACTCGTAAAAATGTTTCCCACTCTGTGTGTGGGAAACCTCCGACTGAAGTGTGAGTCTTTATTACAGTTTAATAGTAGCAGAATGCAGTTCTGGAGAAGTGGAAATGACTCTTGGAGAGGAAAATATGCTGTGAGGGCATATATTTAATTTTTAATTCCGTTAGGTGGTCAGGTCACTGAGCTCTGGCTCAGTGGATCTGTTGGAATGGTTATCTAATTACATTGCATCCCAACTGTTTGATATTGAGTGGAAGAATGGATAAATACGTTGGGTCATTGAGAGAATGCCAAAGCTACTAATTTGTAAAGATGCTGCTTCCCCTTGCTAGCCAACTTACAGGATTGTTTTGACACTTTGCCAAGAAGAGTTGCCAAAAAAGAGGCTGCCTCTGAAAGTCTCTCTTTTATCTGAAAGCCACTCCTGGAGAACAGACTGATGCAGATGATGGAGGAGAGCCTGAACCAGCGAGGCTTTCAAGCTTCCAAGCAGAAAGCACATCTAGGAGTGGCATCTTGGGCTGGCTGTTGGAAACTTTTCTGGCTATTCTGGGATGTAAACACTGCTGTACGTTGAGGGAGCTGTCTGGTTGTTGTCTGTAGGGGACACAGAGAAGTAAAGCCATGCCAAGAACACGGCCAGGCTCCTGTGGTAGGTGCACTTGGAGGCTCTGTTTTTCAAAAACAGACTAGCACAGCTCACCAGGTGACTTGTCTTAAGTTTTGGAGTGTTTGTCAGTTTGTTTGTCCTGTAGGGTAATAGCAAATCTGTGCAACTTCTCCAGAAATAGTGGATTTCAATAGCATATGCCAGGTTAAATAGTAGTGAATATGTGAAAGTTATTTTCGTCATCTTCTTTTGTTACTGTGTATTAGAAACTCCTTTAAAAAGTGTGAAGTTGCTGCACAAAGTGACTGTAAAGCAGAATAATCAAATATTTCTCAACTGAGTAGGAAGAAGTTACAGAGGTTTTAACAGCAGATTTGCAGTGAATTTAAGAATAAACTAATACTGGAAGGCTAGAAATAGTTTCTTCTTCCTGATCAACAGAAAAAGGCTGTAATAACATCTGAAATTGGAGTTGTTCAGGTTACAATATAATACTACTGGATTGCAAATAAACTTTGAGTTGCTGGCTGTTCAGTGGGTCCTGCAGCAGTGAATTGATCTTCAGATGCTCCTTAAGACAATTTGTGGGATTTTGGTGTTTGACTTGTATAGTGCCAAAAATTGAATTCTAGACCTTGTGTCCTTTTCAGTTTTTAAAATAGCAGACTGAGGGAACAGGACTTCAGCTGTGCTCATGAAGGGATTGCTTTCTTTAACTGCTTTGTCTCCCTCCAATCTGACAGAGCTCTCAGGTGCTCATAGGGGGCACATTGGATGTAGACCACATTAAATGACTTTATTGGATATTCTAAAGTGACTCTTATTTTAACAAATGCCTTTTTGTTTCATAGTGCAGCCAAAACGAGATCACGTCCTTCATGTTACTTTTCCCAAAGAGTGGAAGACCAGTGACCTTTACCAGCTTTTCAGTGCCTTTGGTGAGTGACATAGCCTATCCTTCCTGACATTTTTTTTTGTCTTTAGCAAGTACATCTGGTTTGTTTTGTTATTTTTAGCCTGGGTATGGAAGCTTCTTCCTAGTGTAGGTAATGTCATTTTTGAGTGGTGCCCCATGGACTGTGTTCCTAATGATGTGTTGAAAATGTCTGCCCTGATTAACTGCTCTTTGGAAATCTTTGTATGTGGTCATTGTTGAATATCACGGATCTTTCATCCTTTTAATTACAGCTTCTCCTGGGAGGACAGAAGGGTTTATATAGGTGGATAAAGGGAATGGGGGTTGGTGTGAAAGGCAGATGGAGGCTTTAGGAATAAGGTTCATCCTGCAGTCTACAAAAAGCCAGATTCCAGCTTAGGTGAGCCTGGGCAAGAAGCCAGTTTGGTTTCAAGATTGTGAACACCATCCAAGACAGATGAAAAATCAAGAAAGCTGTTTAACAACTGGGGACTAGTGGTCTTCTTGTTCCTGTGCTAAGGAGAAATATAAAATGTAAGGACATGGAGGTCTGAGCTAATTGACAGTGGTTGCCTGATACTTGACCCTCGTGGCTTGGTGCTCTGTGCAGCGTCCCTGGGCCTGGGTAGAACCCACTCAATTCCTCCTCACCTTCCCGTGCGCTCTGCAGCGTGAGGCCAGGCCAGGATAATGAGAGGATTCAACAGGCCCCGCTGGGAAATGCAGGATGTGGGAATGGCGCAGGTGGCAGAAGTTCTGCTGGAGTCGCTGCTCCAGGCAGGGAAGTCCCTTTGGACACCGTTCCCATGGGATTGGAAGGCGCTGTTCCAGGCAGGGCAGTCCCTTTGGACACCGTTCCCATGGGATTGGAACGCGCAGCTCCGGGTCTGGAGTCGCTGTTCCAGGCAGGGCTGTCCCTTTGGACACCATTCCCATGGGATTGGAACGCGGAGCTCCCACACCGCCGCCAGGGGGCGCGCTCTCACGCGCAAACCGCTCCCGGTGGAAATTTCCCGTTTTTCTGGTGCTCCTAATGAAAGCAGGGAAACAGCTGAAGGAGCTGCAGTGCCAGCCTTGGAACTGGTTTACATTTGCTACTCTAGAAGGGTGTTCATGATTCTGAATCCTCCAGGACTCTGCATACCACGGGGACACCTGTTCATGCAGGATGTTTTTATAGTCTCAGGGGTGAATGTAGTTTCACTGTCCAAGTACTTGCAGTACTGTGCAGTCTCTTAGATTAGTCTCTGTTTCTTCAGATCCTTAACTTTGTGTAGTTTATTTGGTTGTGCTGATGTGAAATATGAAGGTATTAAAATATGATTTGCTGGCATTCAGCTTTACTGTGTGGCCTTCACTTCTACTTAAATGAATGTCTTTGATGGAATTTCAATTAAAGCTCACACTATCAAGGTACTATAAAGACTACTACTTAAAACTTTTCCAAGGGGGTGGAGTCAAACCTGACTTCATGCAAATGCAATGCAGA
This sequence comes from Sakesphorus luctuosus, assembly GCA_013396695.1. Classification (NCBI taxonomy): domain Eukaryota; kingdom Metazoa; phylum Chordata; class Aves; order Passeriformes; family Thamnophilidae; genus Sakesphorus; species Sakesphorus luctuosus. The sequence goes on from VWZD01006844.1 coordinate 1,694,427, forward strand.
GACTGCACTGTGTTTTGTGAGAGCCTGAGAGTTGTCCTTAAGAGGGAGATGAATGCTAATGTAGTTACTCCTAAAATGTTAGTCAGTCATTTTATGTGTTTGAATCATGTTCTAGCAGGCCAACCTACTGTATAGATGAGTTTTAAGTGACTTTTAAGTACCTTTTTGAGAACTGTTTTCAAGTTTTGTACTCTATGCCATGTGTTTGTGTTAATCACTGAACTGCAAACTCACTGTTTAACTTTTCTTCAAGAAAAAAGGGGAGCTTGAAAAATATCCCTTTCAAAGGTGATAACCTAGTTCAAGTAGAACTTATAGCACACTATATATATATTTATATATCCAGTTTAAGTAAAACTTACAGCACACACACTATGTATGTGTATATATATAAAAAGTGTTCTTCTGATCTCATGTTCTTGCAGACACCTGAATGTTGAGTGTTGGATTTTTGGTTTGTTGGGTTTTTTTCATTGTGGGATGTTTTGGTTAGGATTTTGATGTTTCTATTGTTTTGTTTTGTTTTGTTTTTTTAAATTTACTTCTACTTTTTCTCTGTGCATTTCTGGCCTTTCCTCCTTCTTATGCCAGTGTTTCCTTCAGCTGTTCTTGCTTTCCTTGCACCATGTCTTCCTGCCGTAAAGGTGGAAGCTTTGTTAACCCTTCTCAATTTTTCACCAGGAATAATTTATGTTTATATCTGCTTCAATCCTTGTTTAAAGAATAGAACCTCCAACTATTTACATCATCTGCTGCAGTCAGAGTCCAGAAACTCTTAGCAATTCTGTCATGGTGTCAATGTGGACAATTTTTTCTTTGTGATAAGAAAATGGAATGTAGTCATAAACCTTTTTGGTTAAATGAAGGCCCATATGATCCTAATATCTATGCTGAGTGGTTAATTGCCAGTAACAGTCATGTAGGAAAGGTATCAAAACAGAATATGAAAAGGAAAATCCTTGAATTATGTAATCCATCAGAATAATTTTATTCTGTGGATTTTAATGTTGTTTGCATGTTTAGGTTTAGTACACAGAATTCTCAGATTTGTTCATAGGAACGGTGTGTGTTACTTTGTGCCTTCATCGCTGAAGCAAAAAATCAGATTTTCATCTCCTATTTGAGCAAAGGTGTTTTATTTGACTTGGTAATTCTTGGCTTACCCTTTCTTTAGCAAAGGACTTTGATGTTGTGTGTGGCAGCAACCAGACAAGGGCCAAGCAGGCCAACAGTGCTGTTCTTCGAAGCACTGAAGCCATTTGTTCTGTTCTGGAAGTGCAGAGAGGGAAGTTCCTGCTCCAGAGCCATGATCCCAGTGCATTATTGCAGCACACAGGGCTCAGCTGGCCTGGCCTTGCAGCTCGTGGTGGCTCTGGTGGTTGCTCAGTATTGCACTGCAAGGGCAGATGCATTTGCTTTTCAGATCTTTATTCCCATTTCACCAGACTTGAAATGCACAGTATTTCCTGGGTGCCCAGCAGTGTTGCTGAACGATCTAATTTATTAATCTGATCTCTCTTATGTTCCTGCTTCTTAATAATAATGAAATGTGATGTACTGTGCAAAGGGTATCTCTTGAGCATGGAGAATTGCATAAGAGCATTTGCTGCGGTTCTCTTCAGTTTGCAGTTCAGCATCCACTATTTAGTGTTTGACTTTTTCTTTAAATGAGATATTTAAAATGTATAAATCTGAGTATAAAGGCAGCATGTGTTGGCAGGCATTGAAACCCTTAATTAGCTAAAAGTACAAAGTCAAAAGTCATTTAGAGTGCAGCAGCCTTTCTGAAACAATGACTAAAATTACATGCCACCAACAGCTTGGATTTTTATTAACTTGTTAAAAATAAGTACTTAGTGAAAATATGGGCACTGAAGTCCATTTGAGTAGCTGAACTTCAGGAGATTTTTTTGTCTGTCGCTGATCCTCTTTGCTGTTTTATACTGAGGGCACAATTGCAAGATGTTCAGGAAAATTCTTTCTGATCTTTCTTTTAGTCTGTTCAGTGTAGACTGGAATTAACTGTATATGTAGGAAAGGGACACAATCAGGACAGCACTGCCACGTTGAAGAGTTAGAGAGTTTGGTCTCACATGTCTCAAATCATTTTTAGAAAGCTTCTGGTAATTAGTAATGCAGAAAAGGAGAACTTGATGCATGAAGAAATTCAGAGCAATAACATGGCAGTGATGTGGAACAGTGTTCAACTGTGCAGCAATGTCTGTCATTGAAAGGGAGCTCCGTGTCAGGGTCCCACCCAGTGCACACACTTTGGAGTTGCAGTCCTAAATCAGCTCAGGCTTTTCCTGGGGTGTGAAATGTTGATGTCCTGCCAAAAAACGTGTTCTACCTACAGGAAAGACCCCTACCCACAGGCAACAAAGATCTGTATTCTTCAAAGACAGAATTATCAGAAATTGAATTTATTTGCCCTATGAAGTGTTTAAAGAAATTCCAACATCTGACTTGTCAGTGTAGGCTCTCCTTAATAGCAGCCTTAGCCCTTCAGTACAGGGAAATGTCAGAAACCATACTGAATTAATTATGGTTTTGGCAACGATCAAAATGATTATAACTTAAACTCCTAAATAGCTGGCTACTCAAATATATAGCATGCAAATGAAATCTATCTAGGCTTTTATTTTTTTATAATTAGAAAATCTGTTTATAATCTGGCTGGATTTCAGAAGAGACTGCTATAACCTTGTAACCTGTAGGCTAAATTAGATTTAAATAGATTAAACAACTGAGAATAAATGTATTTTAAGCCTTTTTGCATCATTGTTTTTAACCTGGTAATGTCTGAAGGTTAAATGGTGGTGTAACATTATATATAACTTGATTTCCTAGTCTACCTGAAAAAAGGCACCAATTTTCAATATCTGAGTCGTATTAACAGGGGAGCACTTACATGGAGACAGGAGATGTAAATGGATTTCAGACTATAATAAGACCTTGTGCCTGGAATGGGAATCCTTTCCTCTGCTTTTGCTGGATTATGAGCTCCTTTAGTGCTAATGTGACATTTTCAGCCGTTCACACAGAAAATGCACTAACTGCTTGATGAACAGAGGAACTTACTCCCAGTCACTGTTTATTGTAACAGCTTCCAAATGAGGTCTATGATTTTGTGCATTTGTCCTTATATTGACCCAAATTAAGTTTTTATTGCACATCCAGGAAATGATATATGGTGGGATCCAAACAAACCAGAGCTTGGAGATTTACTGTCACAATAACTGGAGTTCTCCATTCGTGTGATCAATCTTCTGCCTGCCCTGCTCTACTGGAATTTATCATCACCCAAAGAGCTGTTCTTTATCTGAGTCAAGGGCTGAAATTCCCAGAAAATTGCTTCAATTTATTTAGTAGAATTAAATAGAACCCATGAAGGGGGACATGAGGGTCTGAGGGAGTACAGGGTGCACATGCAGCCCTGAATTTCTGGACAGTTCCTGGCCCACGTGTTGGCACTGCACATCTTTGCAGTGGGTAAAAGCCTTGTCAGGTGCAGTTACTCTTAACTGACTCTCTTCTTTGTGTCATGTCCCCTCAGATAAAATCTCTGACTGAGCCTAAGATAGAAATAGTCATAATAATTTCTTTTGCCTTTTCTAGGTAACATTCAGGTGTCGTGGATTGATGACACATCAGCATTTGTATCACTGAGCCAGCCAGAGCAAGTACAAATAGGTGAGTGTTGCTGAGTTTACCTCAAGACTTTCAGTGGCTCCTGTAAAATGCCCTGGGCCAGCGGGGTCTGTGATTCTCAGAGCAAAACCACTGACTTGGTTCAGATGCTCAAAGGGACTGAACTTTTATAGAACCAGCATGTGTGGCAGCAAAGACAAGCCCAAGCTGACTTGCTTGAGAGTTTTCTGTTTCATTCCATGATCTTCTGAGTACCTGAACCTGTAGGTAGAGTAACGCTGGTTTCTTCACTTGATGGAGTATTTATTGAGGTTATTTACTGATACTTGCACAGGGAGCTGTCAAAGACTTTCAAGAAGCTAAGGAAGAGTCCAACATCTCTGTATTTACTGAAGGTACTGCTTCAGGTTATGAGGAAAACCAGTGTTCTTGGTGTGGGGGATTTTTGGGTTGAGTTTGTTCATGGTTTTGGTTTTTTTTTATTTTTGTATTTGGTTGAGGGGAGGTTAAGACTTTGGTTGGCTGTAGTTGGATCCACAAGCTCTTGATGGTTTCTGTAGTTCCTTTGGATGTGTATTTGAGGACTGACCCAGTGTCTTACTTTTAGGAGCAATGACTGGGAGTGGACCCTTACCCATGATCATTTGGGATATGTTATGGTAGGGTCAGCCCTGCTTGCTGAAATGCTTCCATCCAGTGTTGTGGAGCCAGTAGGAACAGCAGCATACACAGCACTTCTGATTAAGTGGCTGAAATTTTGTTGCACCAAGGAGTTATCCTGCTAGAATTCCCACCATTAAGTTCTAAAAAGAAAAAAAAACAGCTTAGAGACCCCCACTGAATTCCCCATCACCCATCTTGCTAAGCTCACATAGAGGCTTTCAGGTTGTGGCTGCACAATCAGTGCATCTCTGTAGTTCCTCATTAACACCCTGTGGGTGTTTATCACAGTTCCTCATCCATCCAGAGCTCTGCCAGGATTTTGAGTGCTCTCCAACAGCTCCTGACAGCAATTGCTCCACAGCAGCATAAGCCATTGTTTCTTCCTATCTATATAGAGAGGAGGTTGGTATAACTTCTAGTGAGCAGTTGCAGATAAAGAATCATGTCAAATAAAGCCCTCCTAGATGCTGCTGCAGTAAATGCCCCACTGCTGTCACCTCAGTTCCTTACCCATTGTCAAAAAGCTTGGTGTGTATATATTACCCCCACTTCTTTGTTTTTATTGGATTTTTTGTTGTTTTGGTTTTGTTATAACAGCTACATATTGTAGAAAGAACTGAATATCTGCAGAATATTTAAACTGAGTCTTTTTGGCACTGTTTTGTGTGTGTGTCTTTTTTTTTTTTTTTTTGTGCTCTGACAAACTGGGAGCTTGTCCTGTGGCCCACATGCTAAAAACCATGTTATTTGTTTGGAAGCTCAGGTGATTATAATCTTTCATAGATTTTTATGAAATCAGGTTAGTAAAATCTCATATACTGAAAGCAGGGAGCCAACCAAGCTGATAAACTACAGCAGCCTCAGTTAGCAAAAATCTATGTGATTTTTTTCCTGTAAGATTGCTCAGAACCCTTGGTGGGATTTTTTGGTTGGTTGTGGGGTTTTGTTTGTATTGGTTATTTCCTCTGTAATAACTGCTTTGGCAATAAAAGTCACTGTACTTGTTGATTTAGTGAGATGTGCTCATGAGAAGAACCAAGGAAAAATTAATAACCTGGCTGAGTTTTTAACCTGTTTACTTAAATGTCTGCATCTTTGGACTGTATAAAAAGCCTTTGACAACTGTCAGACAATGTGATGCAATGCAATATGTTGCAGACCTACTTCTGTGATTAGAAAAGAACATCTTAAAGATGTTTCTGACTTTAAGCTGGTATTAATACATATAGTTAAGGAAGCACTTGTGCAACAAAAACATTTATGGAACATAAATGGATTGAGACTATGAAAGGTGTATGGAAATTTTGATAAAGCGCTCAGAATTGCATTATAGATGAGTCTAAGCACTGTAAAAACATCTATATGTATTTTGCATCCTTTTATTGAGGGAACTGCGTGTGAAAAGCTGTGAAAATGGGATCAGTTTTGTAATAATCTGCATAGAGTGTAACTGATTTGTGTCTACCAGATTTTTTAAACTGTTCATATCTGGTAGATGCCTTTATTTTTCAGTTCCAGCAGTAATTCAAATACTGAATATTTGGCTGAACTAATGTAACAAAAACTGCAAAATGTATTATTGAGGTATTTAAACAGGGTGCAAAAGTTATGTAGCTTGAATTCTTTCAGTATATAAGTTACTTTCTCTTTAAGGAATTTAAAATCCTTTATAACAATCTACATACATGTGCATAGCATGAAGTGTCAGTGGACTGTACTATCATCTCTGTTCTTTGTTGAGGGAAATATTTTGAGTTTAAACATTGCTAGAGGGTCCTTCTTTGCCATGCTTTGTACTTGGCATTTTTTCTTTTTCCTGTAAAATTGTTTTCCTTCAGATCACTTGTTCATTTTTCCATGTTTTCCAACATGGAGATTCAAAGGCTTATTTTGGTTTGCTCTGTAACTTGCCATTCTCACTCTAAAGTGAAGAGCTGCTTTGGTGCCACATTCATACTCGCTGCTATGGATCCAGATACCAAGAGAGATGACAGCCGTTGTGAAATGCTGTTTTAGGTCTCTTTCAGCAGAACGTGCCTATACAGGTTCTCTCTTAAGCCAGTGCAGGGGAGAAAACAAAGGATTGGGCAGCACCATGTACCAATTGGTGGGTTTAGTTTTGATATAGCCTGCAGATAGTTGCTGTTATCAAATAGTTCAGAGACTATGGATCCTTCAAATTGTTAAATTACTTTTCTCCATCAGTCTCTAATGCACAGATTCCTTGGAGCAAGAAAAGGTGTCTTCACCAACCTTAATTTCTGTTTCTGTGCTGTCAGTGGGTTTTACAAAGTTGAGATTTTCTTCATGGGTGATGAAGATTAATGTAGTGTTTTACCTCCCTTGATTTGTGGCTTGGGTGGTTTGGGTTTTTTCCCTAAATGAATTCTTTTTTGCAATTTTTGTAACCAGACTTGAGAAAATAGTCTAATCCACCACACTTAGTTGTTTTTTGGATTTATCTCTCTGTCAGGAGTGAGAGTAGCACAGTACACAGAGCAATAACTACTACATCGTTATTCCCAGGATTGCTTCTTTCCTGCTGGAGAAACACAGTTGTTTATGTGCAGAGTGAGTAGCACTAGAAGTCAATAAATAAGGCTGTGGAACCATATAATGAGTAATGAGAGTAAAAGACAATCCTGCTCACTCATTGAACATCCCCCTGGCTGAGGCAGCGCCCTGTGTGTTCAGTAGAACACAATCAGACAAATTGAGGCAGCATCGATACGGGGGTCACTTTAGAGCTTCACAGGTGAAGTTGTACTTCAGTATTTCATAAGCTTAAGTGTTCAGTATTGCAGCCTTAATCTGTATAGCTCTGTGTGTTTATTTGTATATTGTGGTTTTTCTTTTACCTACACTGTTCACAAACATATTTGTCTGTCTGTTAAGAGGCTTAATATTGTCAGTGCCCATCTGTCAGGATTCTGCTCTGCATAAAAGCAAGAACTTGGCAAAAGAGGATCTTTGAACACACTCCTGTTGGATCACTCAACAACAGTCAGCCTGTTCAATATCTTGCCTAATAACTAGAGAAGATGTGTCCTCCAGAAATGCTTTTTCTAAAATAATTTGCAATTCCTATTATTCTACTAGGAGGCAGAAACATTAGGGCAGTGAATAAAGTGTTATTAAATGCAGCCATGCAGAGTTGGTTACTGGCTCAGGTTTGTCACAGAAAGATTTTTTTTTTCTCTTATGATTTAGATAAATAATAACCTCCCTGAGTTCTCTTTAATTTGTTAGAATCCACAGACCATTCCAGCAATGCATTTCTTCTGCTGGCAATGCAGAATGATGTAACTGTATTGGCTTTTTTTGGCAATATAGACAGCACTTTTCAAAAAAGCATCAGAGAAAATGTATTTTAATCTCCTACAAGGAGCTGCTCTTTAGTTCAAGACCATGCAAGATTGATTTGTTTGTGGCTCCTTCAACTTCTCCATATGCCTTCATTTCAGCTGTTCAATGATGAAGCAAAATATTCAGCATGTAGCATTTTATATTAAATATATATGCTATATGTGTGTGTGCATAGATTTGTGTCTGTGTGTCATATGAATGTGTTGCTGGACAATACATGCCTTTTTTCAAGAAAGCAGAGCTGCCTTTGTTCAAAAACACTGACTCTAACACAATTTTATTTTAAAATTATCTTCAGCCTGCTTATGATTTTTATTTTTTTCTCCTCCTTAAAAAGGGCTGCGTTTGTCAGGCAATTAAGTGGCAGACCCAGAACTTTGGTTCATAGTTTGTAGCAAAACAAATAATGTGAACTGGTTATTGTGGTTTAACAAATGACTGTGTATCCGATGATCCATGGTAACTTTGTGCTTGATTTTAGCAAGTAAAAACATACTTGAGTTTAACTAAACAAATGTTACCCTGAGGAATGTGGGCTGGCTGCAGGAAACTCCAGTGAGCCTCATTAATTCATTCACGATGCCTGCACCACAACTCCATGGAAATAAAGACACTCCTAATTCCTGCAAACAGATCCTGGAACTTCACAGTTCAAAACAGATACAAGGGGGGTGAAAGGAGGTTTGTCTGACACCTCTAGTTTAGTGCACCAGTCCCATGAGCTGTTACTCAGAACTGCTGCTGTTTATATTTGGGATTAAAATTAAATATACGACGCTCTTGCCCAGTGTTATGTACATTACAAAAGCTTTACAGCGGCAGCATCCCTATGCCGTGGCACATATCACAGGTAATTCATTTCACTGTAACATAGCAAATATGCAGAACAGATGATCGGTCCTGAAAGAGGAGAAAAACAGATCCATCCAACCACCCATCTTCCCCATCTTTTCTGAAATTTGATGTGGGAACTTGCCATTTGTAGTCCTTGGACCAGAGGTAGCAGAAAATATCTGTATTGAAGATAACAACACTTTAGCTAGAAAACAAAGTTGTATATGCATCTGAAATTGCTAGAAAAAATTGGAAGTGCATAATAAAAACAGGATTTTGTCTCTACTACAATTATTATATTTTAAAATGTGCAGCTCGATTATATGAAAACAATCTGGGGCTTGTTGGTTTTGTTTTGGTTTATATTTAAACTGGTTTAGTGGTTGGTTTACAATACTTTCTTTCGGAGAGTTAGGCTGGAAACAGCAGAAGACACCAGCTGACAGTCAGTTTAATTTGCTGATTCATCTGTTACAGTGGTGGCATCAGGCCAGAGCTTGGCTCACTCTCTGGAGACTGAGAGCTGTGAAGATGCTGGGACTTGAAGGAATGTTGTTAAATTGTTGCTGAGTGGAGACAGTGAAAGTTTTTTCTTTATTTTTAAAGTGATTCTAATTTTGCATTGACAGAAATCTTTCTACCTTGAACTCACAGTCTTTTTTTAGTGAAATTAAGAGCGAACACTAGAAAGGTACAAGTTTGGAATGGCTGGATATTAGTTAAGTGCTTCTTGCATGGGTATCTTGTGCAACCAAAAATGCAGCTCAAATAAGCTTATGTTTCACAGCAATCAAACAGAGTTTTGGCAAAGGCTTTGCAAATGTCGTCTTTTCCTGGCAGACTTGCAAAATAAACCTGCTGGGTTAAGTAATGAGACTAAAAGGGAAAAAATCCAGGAAATCTTTTCTTGCCAACAAGCAGTCTGGAAGAGGGTTACGACTGAGGAATTGATCGTTTCTAATTTAAAAGAAATGGCTTAAGTACATTTAACTCTTTTTGCTTGAAGTCTGACCCTGACAAGAGTTTTGAGCATCTAGTTCAGACACTGTGACTTTTGGAAAGTATGGCATTGGGGTTTTTTTCATTTGGTTTTAATTGCTAACAGTGGAACTGGTAATCATTCATATGAACAGAACAAATAACTTGCTGCCTTCTGCTTTTCAGAGTAAGTTATTTCAGGGGAAGACACGTTGTCATTTAAGTGTTTTGTGTGTAACATCTCTCTTCTTCTCCATAGCTGTAAACACCAGCAGGTATGCTGAGAGTTACAGGATCCAGACATATGCAGAATATGTTGAGAACAGACATGAAGAAAAACAGACCAAGAGAAAATGTACAGAAGATAGTTGGAAGGAGATGGAGAGGAAGAGGTTAAAAACCCAGTGCACACCTTACCTGTCCCAGAGTCGGTACTTCTGTGTTAACAGGTGAGGTGACTTCTACCAGCTCCAGCGTTTTTATTGCATTCTTATTGGAAGTCTAGCAATTTACAGGTAGGTCTTAACTAATAAATGACTTTTTTTCTGTATGCATTTCTTTGCACATGAACCAGTAGTGGTACAGCAGTTGTCACAAGGTAAGTGAAAGAGCTGAGGGAATTTCCCCATGAGTGTGATTAGGCAGATTTTTAAATTCTGGGTTTTTGAGGGCAGATCAAGTCACAGTTTCTGAGCTTCATGTAGCAGCATCATTTCTTAGAACCAAAATAAAAAAGTTATTTTCTTTGTTCATTTGACATTTCTGAATGGCTTGTGTCATCTGATACATCTGTCATCTTACAACCTTTTAAAGGCCATGTTGGTTTTTGGATGACTTTCCATGGTGATAATGGTGCCACAAAGAAGGGCATAAATTACCTTCTTGAGCAGTCCTGATGAAGTCATCCTTATGCTTTAGGAACAGGGTGGCAAATGATGATTCTTGCCTTTTGGTATAAAGCTTGAGAAGGGTTTTGATTTGTTATGCAAGGACAGAATCAAGTCAGGATATGCTGCTTTTGATTCTTGTACAGTCTGTTGCTGTGTGTATTTCTTGTTCCATTTTTACTCTCTCATATTAATGACACGTTTTGCATGTGAGAGTAACAAGCAGCTTCTTTCTCAGTCATTTGTGCAGCTGTGTGTGAGAAGGGTCTTGCAGTGTTAGTGTAATTGTATAATTAACCTATCAAGTTATTGCCATTCTCCCCCCCTTCTCCTGCACTGCCTCCCAATTTTATCAATGCTGTATGGAAGTAAGTTTGAGTGGAACATACGAGCTGCATTTCTGTAGGATGGTGCTTTGGTTTGGTTTGGTCTGGGGGGCTTCTCTCTCCTCTTCTTCCCCATCCTGCGGTTAAACAGACCAAATACAAGGGTCATAAAACCAGGGCTGTCCTTTTACCTTCTCTTTCTTGGGAATGCTGTGACAAGTTCTAGCTGTCCTTATATCTTCCTGCAAATGTTATCTGTTGTGTAACAAACATGCTAGACTTGTTCTGCTCTTGTCACTTACATAACCCTGTGAGTTTGCAGGTGTGTGTTTTGGCCAGCTGTCAGATGTTCATGGCTTTTGTCATGGTGGGAATTCTAAATGTGCTATAGACATGTTTGATTCAAAAAACCATCTGGAGGAACCTGGTTTTAAAATCCGTATCAAATGAAATTAGATGTAACAATTTTAATATAAAATATAACAAGTATAACATAATATGTATGTAAACAATCAGGATAAGTATCCGTGTGTGTGTGTATCTGTCCAGATTCATGTAAGTCCCATCTCGTTGAGCACTCAGAACTGTGATGTCTCCAGCAGCTGATCTCCTATAATAGCTTCATGTCACTGCATCCTTTATTTATTTATTATTTAATAAGCTTGCTGAAACAGTTTCTGCCAAGGAGCACAGCTGCAGAATAGCTGTTCCTCTGCACGATGACAATGTGTCCTGGCTACTTTTTCATTCAGTAATGAAGCTGCTGCATATTTCTTGTAAGAAACTTTTGTCTTAAATTGACAGGTTGATAAGTGTGTAACAAAGGTTTTTTAATCCCTATCTTGCTGAAAAAATTTTAGTCTCTTATTGTAGAGGAACTACTCTTCAGAAAATTCAATATAATGGTATTAATAGCTGTCACAGAGTAAAATCACTTACAATTAATATGTATCCAGTGATTATAACTTATTACTGCTGTTAAATGTCAGAATTCATGTCCGTGGAAATATGCCTGACTGCAATGTAAGATGGAGAAGTAGTGTTAGAACTGGTGCATTTGACAAAACTTCAAGTAATAAATAAGATGCTCTTCTTAAAGCCTTTGCTCTTCAGAGCACTCCTAGGGCAGGGATGGCACTGGCTGTGTTGTGCTTAGCACAAACTGCTGCAGCTCTGCCAGGACTCTGCAGTGTTTGCATTTAGGAATTTTCCCTTAGCAAAACAGTGTTAAACCATGCAAAAGTCAAACAGGGTGAGTTCTGTGTAAAACTAAGTATCCTGCTGCCCTTGTACTTACTCTAATTTCCCTGATCCTTATCTAGGAATAGTAAAATTGAGTAAGGCCAATAGCAAGGACTAGTCTGAAATACAGGACAGTGATATGTCATTTTGCCTTACAGGTTTTCTAGTTAAAACCATGAGAGCTGCATCTTATCCTCTGTCAAGTCAGGGTGCTGTTTGTAGCACCATTTCCTTGAATGTCTTAATTTTGCTGAAGATTATCTATTTTTTTGAAATGTTGAGGTATTTCTACTGAGGATTCTTTTGATTTTTTACAGAAAGAGTTGTTTATAGAGGTTTACTACTAAATAAAGGATAGAATTGGGAAAAGCTAAGTCATTAAATACATGGATAAAAGATACTGCAAGCAAATCATTATAGTAGGCCAGTATTGTGTTATTTTGGGTGATTTCACATGCTCTTAAGCTGAAATGACTGATTTTTATGATGGATCAGTATCTACTCCCACCTCTCAGTTTTATTCATTGTCAGGAGAATGCCAGGTTTATGTTTTTGTTTAAATGAGATTTATTTGCAGTTGAAGGTCTGCATATATCCAGAACGATGCAAAGTCTTCTGCTGTGATGAATTGTTTCTCTTAAAACTTGGGCATGCTTTTCCAAAACAGAAAATGTTAAATACTACATCATCATCATTGCTTTCCCACCTTTTCTCCCCCCTCCACTTGCTGTTTCTTTCAGACTAATTGCCATAGCACTATTTGGATTGGTGCTGTTCAGTGTTTGAAATGACATTACAAAGTCACAGACAGTTTGGTCAGGTGGGGTCTGCTCTTTTTGGCAGTGCAGGGATCTGCATTGTGTTCAGTGCTCTTGGTGCTCCTCATACTGCTGGGATTTAACAAATTCTTTGTTGATTAGGATTGTACTTTAAATGAATAGAAATGAGGAATACAATATAGGGTTTGTGTTTCTCCCACCCTGCTGCAGTGGCATTCACCCTCATCAGGTTTGCCTGTGGGCTGGCACTGAGATGGGTCCGGAGGAGGGAGAGGTTGGGAAAGAAAGGCTGGTGGAAACTGTTGGTGCAGAGGCTTGGACCCCCACCCACCATGATCCCTGGCTGATGGGAGAGCTGCATTGTGCTCACAAACTAAATCTGCCAACTGCAATATATAATAAATAGACTTTTCTTGTGGTGGGCGGCCTTTTTTTTTCTGAAGGTTTCTCACCGCACTCCCCCAAAAACCCCAAGCTTGGCTAGTAATTTTATCTTTAAAATGAGAACATTTCAATATACAAAAAAAATTTCAGAACCTCTTTAAATGTATTCTTAAAAAGATAAATAAAATTACTGCCTGGAAACCTGTTGTACATGTGTGTTTTGAAACCCAAGGGTTACGTAGTTAGTGGATGGTGTAAATCTCTGTCTCTAAATGGTTCAGGTATCCAAACAGAGGATCATTAAAGTCAATCTGAATTGTTTCTCTTTATTTGCAATAACTTCACAAGAGTCTTTAAGTCAAAAAAAATTAAATTCAGCCATAAAACCCTTCAAAAAGGGAGGTTCTTTCTGCAGTGAGTGCCAGTTCCCTTCGGAAAGACACACTCATAATGTCTTCAGAAATCCTGGGATTGTAATTTATGGCTCCTGAGCTTTTCTTCCTTATGTTTTCAGAATGTCTTAACCAAAACTAGAATCCTTACAAGCTTTTTCTAAACAATATTTAAAAAAAAATGGTAGTTTTTAATTTCCTAAATGCCCTTTTTTCACTGAGCTTTTTGGTTTTCCAACCTTAGTTTTTGCCTGCTGTGCAATGTTGAAGTGTGTCTGTGGGATAAACAGTTCTGTCCAGCTTTTTGGCTTCCATCTTTTTATTGATGGTAGTTGTGGTGTGACTCGGAATGATGATTTGTAAGAAATCATGCAAGAAGGCCTTCTGTGTGTGAATGTTTGGAGGAAAAGCCAACTATTCATCAAAGTAAATGGTGTTTGTGCTCCTCAAGTGGAAGTAAGAGCATGAGACGCAATCATATGTTTCATGTTTGTTTATTGCCTTTGGACATCCCAGAAAGAGTCTGTTTCAAATTGCAAAATGTTCAGCTGAAAAAATTCCATTTCAAAGCCAAAACTATACTGCCAAATTTAAGAGAACTTTCTTTAGCTGAAACCTTATTGAAACACCATGATTCCCTGCTATTGAGTAAAGAGAAAAAAATACCTTGTAAAGCTTTGGTTTATAACTCAGTACTAATATTTAAATCACAGAATAGAACATGGCTTAGGTGCATACAGCCAGTTTGTGTAGTTAATAGAAAAAGAAAGGCTCATAAGTCTAAAACTACCTTTTCTTTTTTTTTAATTGGTAATTCTAAAAGAGCATTAAATTAGACATTTGAGTAGCTGGTATTCACATACCTAAAAGTTCATAATGGGAACTGGTTTTTTAATTAGCCCCTTTGCTACTGCATTCTTTTTTATACTCGTTCTAATTTGATTTTAATATTGTCATTTGTCTTTGAAGGAAACTTTTCAGTAGCACTCCAGTGGAATGAGAACTTACGCAGTGTTAGTTCAGTGTGTGCTGAATGAAATGAGGCTCAGAGTTCATCTTCATACCTGTCAGTCAGCCTTTATTTGGATACTACTAATGAAATGAGTGTGCATTTTTTTGTGCTTTTTATTTTACCATGGATAACAGGACTCTTCACTTTAAAGTCAGATTTAAAGTTTATTACATGGAACTTGATGGTTTTCTCTGCCTTTATGTAATAGAAACTCTCTGTAGTTCCAGGAGAGAGGATGGAGTTAACACGTGGGATCCTTCAATAGGAGATGTGTGTTTGAGGCTCCAGTTGTGCATGACTTGGTGTCTATTGACAGTGCTTTACAAGAGCTTGCATAACCAGGAGAATAAAATTAAAACTAAGCCGGGATAGGGAACAGCTTTAATTACATTTCAGTTGAGTGATCTCATCAGAATAGCAGCTCAGCCTTGGACATCTGTAAGACAGAGAAGGAATACCTTGATCTACATAAGATTGGATGACATGGCCAATTTATGGAATTTTATGGTTGTCACATCTTCCAGATAATGTAATTTTATAGTACACCACTTAATACAGTTTATTCTACTGCCTTCATAAGCATTTAATAGATGTACAACAACTGGTATCTATATAATGGTAATCCTTGAGTTTTTCATTGTCATCCTTGTTCTGTGTCCAGTTTTACAGGTACCAGCACAGTGGGAAAGAGAAGCATGAGTCCCATTGAGGAGGAAACTGGTTCTGATGAGCTGGAGGAGAGAGAAGACCAAGGGCCAGAATATGATCAGACAGACTCCTGTGCAGAGTTCCTTCCAGATGGTAAGAAGAGAGCCAAAAAGCTGAAAAAGATCAAGGCAGAGCAGGTTCCAGCAGGTAAGTGCGATGTTGGTACACGTGGTTTTCTGTTCTGTTTGGAGCTGCCCTAGGCCTGAACAGAATTGAAGTTGTCTTCTTGACTGTCTTTGCCTATAGCAGTGAGTTACTCCATTACATTCAAAGTTCTTGAAAGTCATGAAGTTTGCATCATACCAAAACTGTAAAAAAACAAACAACTAAACCAAAACAAAATCAGAAAGCAAAAACACTCCTCCCAAAACCAAAGCACCCACCACCAACCAAAACCCCACCTGAGACCAACCAAATGAAGCAGAATGTAGTTCATTTATTACTTGTTTTCTTTCTTAAAATAAAACTCTGAATATTTTTTTTAGCTATTCTTAGTATTTTTTCAATGTGGCTTTCTAGTTAAGGTTATTTAATGTGTTTGTCATCTGGAGCACTCTCTGTAGTGCAATATATTCAAATATTCAGTTAAAACTTCAATATCTGCACTAGCAAATTTTACCCAGAAAGTGGTATTGTATACCAAGCATCCTTTCTCCTGATTTGGCAGTGTAAAAATCTTCTTAGCTGATTCAAAAGCTGTGCTTGGAAATTGGTTTCTTCTTGTAATTTAGTGGGGCATTTGGGCCATGTAAGCATATGCAAAATGACAAGAGTGTCTACTGTAATGCCAAGTATAAAATCCAGGCTCTGCATTATGGAAATATGTGTTATCAGTATTGCTGTGATTCATCTTTATTCTCCTGTTAATTTGGGCTGGAAATATTCCTCACTGTCTTAACTGCCTTAAACAAAAATAACTACAAGTACACTTGGAAAAATAGCCTTATTTAACTTTACCATCCCACTTATTTCAAAACCAAAATTACTTGGATTAAAAATGCAATTATTTACCATTTGAGTACGAAGCCTCGGATTAACCTTCACTCCCCCCTCTTTTTTTTCAAGTGCTTATTCATAAACAGCTCTTGGTTTCTCTTTATAAGTATTGACTTGCCTGTGATGTATCTAGAACTTCACTCTACAGAAGAAAATATGTCTTAATATCCTCTGAAAGAACAAGAAGAACTTGATTTAATTTTTGTTCCATGACTGTCTTTTAGGAAGCCTCACCACTGGTTCCACTGGAATCTTTGAAGTCCCTGAAACATGGTAGGAAACAACAGCCTTAACAAGTGGAGTTGATTGAAAGCAGTTGAGAGAATACACCTCTTGGAAGCCATACTTTATTTAAATAAAGTGGTGTTAACAAAGCAGTCTGTGTCCTGAAAATCAGTTTAATTATTTTAAACTGTTTATTGAACAATCACTGTCCATTTTCCCTGTGTGTATAATAACTAGTGTATGGTTTGCTGTTGATCATGTGAAGTCCTTGCTGTCGTAACTGTGTTAGATTTAAGAAGCAAGACTAAATGTCACCTCCTTTGGCATGCTGGCTGTGAACTGTACAACAACAGCTCTGTGATTTCATGCTGGCCTGTTCCCTGTGCTTGAGGAGACTTACCCAAATCTCCTAATATTTAGCTATTTTTTCAGGCAGTATCACTTTGCTGTCAGCATTCTGGAAACAGGTAGAACTGCAGTTTCACATACTGCTTTCTGCCAGCTCCTTTATCTGGAAATATCTTTTGAATTTCTGCTCTCTACCCCCACCCCCTGTGCAGCTGGTATTCATCTAAATACCAGCTTTACACATACCTTACCCTTTCCAAAATCTGTAACTTAAAAGTTTCTCAAACCTTAATTTCCTGGTGGGAGGTAGTTTCCTTTCTTTTCACATCTGTTGCTGTTTTCACCTCTAAATCCTGATTTGTTTCTTCCCTCCTTTCTTCTCCCCCAGCTAGTGGGGCTCTTGTAAAAAATGGTTTCTGGTACCTCTGATAAACCTGCTAACTGCACCAGCCCTTTATTTGTTAAAAAAGGACCTTCATTGGTAGATTTCAGAAAATGTTTGATATTTAACTTTTTCGTATCATGGAAATAAAAACAAAATATGTATTTCCATAAAATTAAAATTAAAGACATTTTCTTAGGACCTTGTTTGGTTTTATTTATTAGCTTCTGGGATGTTTTAGTGAAATACTTTTTTTCTTCTTCTTCATAATGTAACCATTTTTTGACAGCCTGTGATTAGCAGACCCTCTCAGTCCATGGACTACTTTCAAGATATTTGTGAAATGTAACCAAGGAAAACAAGCTTAATGTCATAAGATTTAAATCGCTGTGTGTTTCCCTTGGAGAGGTGAGAAATAAAGAAGAAAGTTCTACAAAGCAGCAAGTTCAAAACCATTGCTGTGAAAGAGTGGAATATCAAGAAGGCTTCATCAGATTATATTTACATTAGAGTGGGAACCACTGTCATTTAAACAATGCGATAACCTGTTTGAAGGTATGCCAAAATTCATGGGGGTTTAAATGACTGTGAACTTGGATTGCAAAGGGAAAAATAATTTAAAGATGTTAAATGTGAAATTTTATATTTCTAACATTGGAATACTTCCAGAAGCAGTATAATTAATTTGTTTTTTTAATAGCAGCCATATCATCACATTCTCACACTAAAATGTGGGAAAGAAGACTGTATTAGTGATGCAAGGGAAAATTAGTAATTGAACTCTTCTGCTCTCAAGGATCCAGACTTTGCTTCCCCAAGACTCATGACCTTAGGACTAAATACTTAAACCACTTTTATCTTGAGTATCCAAACCAATTTCAAATTTAGTTCTCATAATATATGCAACACTTAATAGTAGCTGTATAAAATAGTCATGGAGATGGGTCAGGTCACTTAGACGGTGTTGTGTGCAGATGTTGGGGGGTGTTATTAACAATGTATCCTAAACAACTGGCATCTCCTGATTTGGAACAGAGCTTAGAGTCAGGATGACCAAAGGATATAAAAGCATTTAAAGGGATTGTCAGAAGTACCAGTTGAGAGGCAAGGAAGTCTCTGCTCAAGAGAGAATTCACGGAGAATCCACCTGGAGTCTTTACCCCAAGGCCATTTGGATCTTCTTCATTCTTGAAAAGCAACACTTAGACACCTGCAGGGAAAATGTAAGTCCTAATTACATTACAGTACAATCCCTTAAAAAACTTGTTTCTTCACATTAGCCATGTACATACTTCTCTAAGCTGTTGCAAAGGTACTTCTGCCCTCCCCCCCCTCCTCAATTGTCATTTTGAGGAACTGGATGTTCTTTATGTGTAATTAAATCCTGAAGAAAATAGCGCTCTTCCCTTTCCTAGTCCTTCTGTGTGTTTGGTTATACCAGAGAACACCTGGGTAAGCCACTAAAACGTGCTGGTTCGGGGCTGTGCTGCTCCTGACACCGAGTTTGGGCTGACCTGAGCAGTGTCCGAGGGCAGCGACTGGACCGGCCAGTCCCACATCCAACCGTGTCCGGGGGCTTGGTTTGCTTCCCTGTGCTGGAAGTGAAACCATTGATTACAGAAGGGAAAGAATGTGGCTTCTCAAATTAGATCCACATTTGGTTCATAATGTGTGTTTAAAATATGTGCCTAGAACTTGTTTCCGAAAAGCGAAGCTGTCATCGCTGGCTGTGATGGCCCTGGGGATTCCCAGGCCCTGCTCCCTGTGTGTATGTGCTGTTACTGACTCCAGAGCTCATGGAATCGTAGGATATCCTGAGCTGGGCCTGCAAGGATCGTGGAATCGAACTCCTGGCCCTGCTCAGGGACCACAGGAGTCCCACCATGTGCCTGAGGGCTTTGTGTCAGCACCTCTCACTCTGCACCCCTCAGACCAGCCTGGAACGGGAATGGGAATAGAACAGGAATGGGAAGGGGCCTGTTTGGCTGCAAGTTCGGCTTGACAGTGCTGATTTATCTGTGCTGATGGGATGCTCCTTTGCTCGCATCGGAGAGCACGTTAAAACTGTGTGAAATAACAATTTCCCAATTCATCTCGAGCATTTATGGGTAAGAAATGTTAACTTGTGTCAAGGCACAGGATTGCAGTGCAGGGTACTGGGAATTGCCCAAACAAGAAATAGAGAAGGAAAGGTAATTGTGTAGTGTAGGCTAAGGAGAGAGTGTGAATGTCCCTAAAGCATGGATTTGAGCAGGGACAGGTAAGAGAGAATGAATGGATCTCATATAAAAAAATTGCTGGGGGTGCAACAGCCTCTCTTGGTCTCAGTTTGGAGTTTGTGGTTTGGAGCTAAAAACTTGAGATGATTTAGATGGAGGACTAAACTATTGATCCAGTGGTAACACCGAGAGAGAGAGAAAGCTAAAACTTCTGGTGATTGTGGGAAAAAGTATATGTAAATTTTTCCTTCTTTAGACTTTTGAGTTCTGTCAGGGTGCCCAGAAAATGTCTGGTACCCTGGATGTGTTCTCTCTCTAAATCCTGGTAAATATAATGCAGGCAAAAATGTCCTCTGCAGTTCAGCGTCGGAGCATACATGAGACTCCTGATAATCTAAAGTTCTTGGCTTCTGAAGTGCTTAGACTATTGCCAGCTGAGCAGATGTGTACATCGAAGAAGATGCCTCAAATTGCTCCACAGAACATTTAGTAAATGGATAAACATTTGCTTGTCTGTATTGTGCTGTTGTAGCTTAAAACTTGCACTAAGCTAGCACTCCATGTGTGCTGCACAGGGATCCTCCCTCACCTTCATTGGATGGGTCAATATATTCAGAATTAGGATGTTCTTTTTGCTTACTAGGTATGCAGGAAGCTCCTCTAAAAAGGCACTCTTTTTTTCCAGCAGAATAATTGCTGGCAGCCTTGTGCTTCCATGAGCACCAGAGCACATCACAGGTCGGTCTGAGCTCAAGACAAACCGTATGGAACACATTATTCATAAATGTAATACTGAAAACACTCAGCCAAAGTGTGAAAAGTAAGATCTCCCTGCGCTTGTATTAATTTCTTAAAATGGCTGATAGCTGTATTTTTGCATGAACAGTCTGCAAATTATTGCAAACAATGTTCTGGCTTATTCCCAGAGTGACCCTGTACCACGGGGCCAGTATTGGTGTGTGGCTGATTGTGAGAATCTGGAGGTTGTGGCTGTGCCAGCCAATTGCATCCTGATTTCTGATCTGTTTTCAACCCATCAAATAAGTGTGAAAATAAAATTCTATTAAGGCTGACTACTTCAAAAACTGCTTTTGAAGTTACCAATTCCTTATAAAAGCATCAAGAAACTTTGCAGTGTTATTAAGGTAAGAATGGCTATTTTTATTATTATTCTACACATTTATTTTAACTTTTACCTGGAATATCTTTATCTTTTTGAAATGGGATTTTAAACTTCGAATGTTTAAGGAATGACTGAACATGTTTGGTTCATGTATATACTCAGGGTGGTTTTTTGTTTCTTGGTTTTTTTGGGGTTGGTTTTTATTTTTAGTTAGACATTAGACATTAGATGACTTCATTGTAGGATGCTCCTGACTTCAAAAATAAGTCTGCTCCAAGCATGTACAGTATTTGTGTCCAACTCCAGCATTTAAAATTTTTGCATTAGAAGTTGTTTGCCTCATTTGCAACAAATAACTGACACATATTTGCCAAAAATTCCAGAGTAATTTAAAGTTGACCCTCTGTTGTCTTTGTAAAAGGTCTACACTTCAACCTTTTCTTTTAATTTGCTTGGGTATTCAATTTAATTTTGGTTATCATATTTTTATTGTGCAGTTGAGAAGCTGCCAGTTATCATTAGGAGCACTTTACTGCAGAGGTGGAGAACTGCTCAAAATAGACACAGTATTTCAGCTGCCTGGTCTGTGCTGCTATCAGTGAATAATGCACTGTTGCAAAGAGAGGATTTACCAGAGAATTTCACCTTGATGTTACTGGACTCCCCCAATGTAGACTAATAACCCTTTCTGCCAGATTGTACCACACTCCCCTGGGGTTTTACAGGAACTGCTGCTAAAACAGATTAAAGAATGCTGGTACTAAATGATCAACCTGTAAAGAATTTAAGGGGAAGTGTTTATACTGGCAAATTTTAGGAGGTAAATGTGGTGTTGCTTGAAATATTTAATATTCCATTCTCCTAGAGCAGATCACTGTATTTTCAGTACTTCAGTCAGGTTTCTTAATTGATGTAAATTCTTCTGTCTCTTAGAGGGTGCAGCTCTAAGGTGTTCTAAAGCACTTATAGCATCTTAATGATAATTTTAATGGATATTTGCAATTATGCACAGAGGAATTTTTGAGACTTGCCTTTGGTTTGAATTATGTCCAAGACGAGGAATTTAACATCTAATTGCTCATGTAATTCATGTCTAACATTAAATTTGGGGTGAGGATGTGTGTAAAGCAAAATGGAGCTTCAGTGGAACACTTGTTTAATACCCTTTAGTCTTTTTATGCCTGTTTAATTTTTTTTTTTTGAGGAAAGATCTAGAAGAATTAGACTAAATATAAACTAAACATGAAACAGTATTTTAGACTGACACTTTTAACAAATCCTTATCTACAACTGAAAGACATTATCTACTCTGAAAGACATTTTTGAACACTTGTGGTGTCAGTAGTAATATGCTGATTCAGTATGACTGCTAGCTGGTACTAAACCCTAAATTTAATATAGTTTATCTTAAAAAAAGTATGGTAGAAGCTATACAACCTCTGAGAAACTGTTGAGTTTATAAAAAGACTAAAGAATAGAATGATGCTCAATTTAATATATTCCCATACACTCTAAGGTTAGCAGGTGGAGCTGTTTTTTCACTGTGGGATTAGTCTGCAAAAGATGTGCTTCTGAAGTCATTACTTCTAATAAGTCTAATAAGCAGTGGTAAAACAAAGCATTTTCTGAGGAAAGTGCTACAAAAGTCTGATCATTTTTGAAGACTTGCTGAGTGCACAAACTCAGGTCTGTGGCTTTAGAAGAGACCTTGTCTGGTTTCCTTTGTGTGTATGACCCGTAATCTGAGGGTATGTGTGTCATGGGCATGGGCTGGAAGCTTTTACACGTGTGTTCCAGTGTCTTAAGAAGCAGCTTTCTTACTCTGCTGTGCCAAAACACACACTCAGGCCAGTGTATTTTAGTGAAACAGAAGGATTTCTCTCAGTAGATGCTTTTCAATCTAGTGTAGATGTTTTCTCAGTTTAAATAAGGAATTTAGAAAGTTGTTTTCCTTCTACAGGCATTCAGATGAGACAGAGTTGTGATATGTTCTGAATTCCAGTTTCTTAAACAAAGGTACTTCCAGAGGTTCCTTCCAGCACATATTTCAACAGTTTAAGGTAATGCACAACAAATCTAAGAGTGGCTACCACATTGTCATCTATTTCTACTACAAAAGGCTCTCTAATGTTAAAAAAAACAAACTCTTCCTTGTTCCTTGAATACTTTCCTGAAAAACAAACACATATAAACACAGCTGTAACTGCTGCAGTGAAAAATCCTTAGAAAAATGTTGAATGTTCACACTACTTATCATTTTACTTGTGTGTATTTTCCTTTATGTTTAGTAATACATTACTGGTGTAAAAATACTGCTGTGAATTGATCATAGAGCACAATTCCAAGTGTAATCATACAGTTCAAGGTAGATTTCTGACCTGCAATCAGTATTTAGAGCTCCATTACTCATTTTGGCAAATAGGCGTCGTGTTGTTTCTCTCTCGGCAGGATCTGAAATTCTCTCTGTGCTTGAAATTGCAGCCTCTGTGCCTCTCCCAGGCTGGGCACAGCTCGGGCAGTCTGTGGCACCTCAGTGTGTGCACGGGCAGAGCACTCCCCTTCCACACGGGGAATATGTACCTGAAATGGAACATAGAATAACTGCTCTGGCAGGGTGACTGTAACATCCTGCAAGGGGTGGAACCACTGCGTGGCTGTTCAGCCTCACTGCCCCCGTGCAGGGGAGTTCCTGCAGTGAGGCTGGAGGCACCTGCAGACAGCTCATGTAGCAGCCTGAGAACAGAGCCCTGTCAAACATGATAAAAGCTAGAGAAAACTGGAAAAGTTTTCCCCTTGGAGGCTGAAGAGCAAACCCAACGCTAAAAAATCCTAAAATTACTGAAAGAAAATGGACAAAGATGAGAAGTTAATTAGCTGTTAAGTTTGTTGAGTATGTCTTGACACTTAATGTTTCTTAAAAAGAACAGAGACATCTTGTGCAGGATAAGACCTGCAGGGATGCCCTTTGACAAATGTGACATTAGACTAAGAAAAGATAAAATTGTTTTCCTCTTTTGTTGAATAACATGCAATTGTATTAATAGTGCCTGTAATTGTTGAGCACTCAGCTGGACCATAGAATTTGGATGTTTCACACTGGAGCAGATTTTATGTGTCTCATCCTTGTTAGGGGCAATCAATTCATAGTCACTGACGTGTTCTCTAAGTGTTTACATGCATGTAGAAGTGTAACAAGCTCTAAGGTTACTATTTATTTCCCAAAGTTCTTCTGTTAAATGCCAATACTGTTGCATTTTTATCACAAATCTTTACAAAGTATCTGCTTTTTTTTATGCTTCCAAACAGCATGCAAGCATTTAGTCAAATAGACTTTGGAAGATGAAAGAACCAAATGGTTTGTATTATACAAATTCCTTTATTTGCTTTCTTGTATGTTCTGAATAAGGACCTTGGCACCTTAATTATTTAATTTCAATTTGTAAAAGTGAGAAATACTTTCTTATTGAGCATTCCTAATAGGTTTAATCTCTGTATGTGTCTTTGAGACAGCTGGAAGATCCTATATATACTCTAAGTTTTTCAGTTTTCTGCTTAATTTTTCAGTTTATAGATAATTACTGAGAGTGTTAGCAGATTTTGCAGAGACAGACATCGCTACAACAAGAAATGCTTATTTTAGCAGTCTTTTTTGAAGAGAATATTCAATTTCTATTCCTTTATGGTTTGGGGAGGTCTTGATTGTATTGCAAGGCACATTCTAAAAATAAAACACGAAACTGTTGTCTAGCTCTAAATGTAAGTCTGTGATGTGTATGTGATATGCTCAGGAAGAACAAGGCCAAGCATTGGCACCTCAATACTGTGGGAAACAGAACGGAGTAAGTGATCTTTGTTGGCCTATAAATCTGACTGAAGTTGTATTTGCTCACAGTCCAACTGTAGAAACTTCTGGGAAAAAGCAGCGAGAAGCTGACACTGGTGTAGCATTCTGTGTAACACAGTGCTGGCTAACTCGTGTTCAGCAAACTTGGGCTTGACTTCTTTCCGTAATGCCCAAGTGTATTTGCATTTCAGATGTGTCACCTTCTGTCTGGAAAAAAGGTCAGATGAATTTCAAGTTTCCTCTGAGGAGAGGTGACTTGCTCACCAAGTTTAATGTAGTCTAAGCTAGAAAAACAAAAAGTAAAACTGTTTACTGTAGTGAGATGTAAATACAAGGACTTGTAGTAGATGAGAAGAATATGCAGGACTCTTGTGTTACCTTGTACATATTTTCCATTGCTGCTCCTGTTGTGTGTATTCTGACCCTACCAGGCATCAATGTTTACTGCAGACCAGCAGAGCCTTACTAAGATCTATCTGCATGCTAACTAAAAAAAAAGAATCCTCACAGTGAATTTTCAGAGCTTGTAGTTCAGCAGCACAGTTATTGCTGCAGATAAACCAAGAGTGCTGCCATGCTCCAGACATTTTTCCTCTGGAAGAGAAATCAGAGTGAATGATCCTGAGGGAAAATCTGAGCTATGCCACTGATCCCTCTGGATGGGTGGATCCATTTTAGCATGGCTGGCCTTTAGGTAACTGAATTAGGACTGGAAACTGGAATGGAAAAAAGGGGTAATATAAATAAGTTAAAGCATCCATAATCATAGATACACAGTATCTGCTTAATAATAAAACCAAGGCAGGGACTTAACAACTCTTATAAAATTCCAAATATCTAAACAGAATAGCTGGAGAATTGACATAGATGACTTGAAAATCTTGAGTGCTTCACTTGTATTTCATTAGAAGAAGGTAATGGCTTAGTGATTGAATAATATTATGCCACATTCAAAAGCACCGTCTCCCACTCCCCCTTATTTCCTGAAGTTTGAGCTCTGTTTAAATCACTGTGGAGCTGCTTGGCACTCTGTCCTATTCAGACATGCCAGTTTGTGCACTGCTCTCTGCTCAGCTCTCTCACGTGGCTGCAACTGTCTCGCACCTTTCACTCTCTGAAAGGCTTTTTTTCCTTTAGCACTGAGCTGCCTGACTGGGAGCTCCAAATGCAGAGCTCAGAGGCTGAGCAGCTGCACCAGTTCCCTGCACAACGCCCAGTTCTCAGGCCATACTGCTACTGAGTGTCATAGTCTACAGAATCCTGAACTTGGAAGCTGAAAAGCTGCAAGAAATCATTTGTCTGAAACTAAAGCAATGCTTCATAGAGTGATTTGTCTGTGTTCCATCCTGTGATGTTTATCACAGCTTTAACTCTGCAATTCATGGTTGGTGAGAATCTGCAAATATTTTGATCTTTGTTTTATATGTACTTACTTCAGGGTTTGTAACAAATATGAATAATGACTTTTTCTTCGTTAGTTCATTTGTATTTCCATTCCTCTGGGGAGGTTACACAGCAGCACAAAACTTAACCAGAACAGTCCACAAATGTATTTTCAAACTTAGTGTGGAATAAGATACAATTTGAGGGATTCCTTACTTGCCTTCACAGTGCTTTTAATTCTTACACCACAGTCTTATTCTCAAAAGACAGAAGTCTTTGATTATTGGAACTATATGTAAATAGCTGTGGCTGGGAAGCTGAACATTGATTTATGTAGGGTTGGACAGTGCATGGAGGGAAGCTGAGCCACTGAAACCTGCAGAGGTTTAAAGTGTTTTGTAAATGTGAGTTTAATATCGTAGTTAGCTAAAGTTTCTGGTTGAGGATGGTCCTTTGGGGAACCTGGGAAGATTTACAGCCTTACAGGGGGAAGTGGTACAGTATTTCCTATTTTTGCTAGCTCTGTGTGGAGTAATTCTCTGGCAATTTTACTGGCACTTCTTTCAGTTGACTATAAGATCATATCCCAAAGAATTTCACATTTCTCCAAAAATATGAAACCCAAAATTTTAATATTTCAGTAGATCCCCAGGCTAGAATGACTCCAGCACTTAATCTGATATTTACTGTAGAGCTGTTTCAATGCTACAAAGACAGTAGAGAATGCTCAACTTAACTTATGTTTCATTAGTGTAATATAAGTGTCCTATTGTCTGGGTTTGTTCTGTTATTCTTCCCTTTAGTAGCCACCTAAAAGGAACAGCCCCTGAAATGCTAAAAGTGAGGATGAATGACACATTGTAAGGAAAGAGGCTCTATGCCAAATTCCACACATTCACACTGCCAACATTTATCCACAATGTTGGCAAAGTGGAGAAACACTTCTGAGCTGCTCTGTTATTTATGAAACAGATAAATTTTTTTCCCTGGTAGGACAGTGCTGGATAATCTGAGTTTTGTTACCTTCAGCTTAGCCCACCAGTTTTAGGGTGACATTGGGCAATACACTTTAACCCATCTATGTCTGTAGTTTCTCCATCTGTAATATGGAGGTAATAGTTGCAATCTGATGTTGCTCTGAGCCTGAATTCAGATAAGCTCCAGGAAGATGTATTATTTTTATGAGAGGCATTATTGCATGGTAAAAGAATCATTGTTTATATGAATTTAATACTGATTTACTTGGGGTGATGTGAAATTTGTCCATAAAAGCAATGCACAGTGAATTAAGTGTTTATACATCTATCATACAGTGTTTGACAAAATCAGGTATGACAGTTTTCTTGAATGTCGTTTGACAAGTATGACCATACACCCTTAAAGATGTTCTGCCTCATTTCTCTGTCTGAAATCATGCCAGGATCAGTTTGCACTGTGAAATACCATGTTTTTGTGCCTTGGTCCTTTCCCCTCCCCTCTGTCCCCAGTGTTGTAACTAAGCTGCATTTTTTGTGTACTAATGAAATGTATGGGGACAGTGTTGTGTTATAGAATCTTAGTTTATTCAGTGATCTCCCTGCCACTCCTCCTGCCTTCTTGTCCTGAGAAGACCTGCAATGCAGCTTTTCCTGGTATTGTAAACTCCCAACAGAGGGCATAGAGTTAGAAATATGTGTTCATTCAGTGAGAATGTTGTTTGGACAACGTGTACCAGCAGTCTGTGCCTCTGGAAGTTAATTCCTGTGTCAGAGGTTTCATATGGAAGTTCATTCTGAGCAGTTGCTCAGGCAAAATGATGAATTCTTACTTCTCATGACAGTAGGGAAGGAAAGAATGTCTGAGGTCAAGCAGGTAAATAAATATCCCCTGTAAGCCCCACCTGTGGGGTCACACTGCTACACAGAACCTGCTTTTCTGTGCAGCTTCTACACAGGAATGACCCAGCTGGGAGGGGACAGGGGAAATGAAATAAAAGAACAATTAGAATAACTGTTCCTCAGACCCCTGGCCCAGGTTCTCTTGGTTAACACTAAGTGTGTATCTGTGTGGGGATGGTCTGTGGGGCAGCAGAGCCTTTTCGTCTTGATATTTGTAGGAAATGGCAGTAAGTTTTTAAATTCCTTGAATAAATACGCAAAAGAACTTTCCAGCTGTGTTTTGTACCTGCTACAGTTCTCTTCAAAGATTTTGCTGGTGTAGTTTAAGCACAGAGAGAAAGGTTTGTCCTGTTTCATGTGGTCAGTGTTGTCAGACACACCAGTTTCAGTTCACATCTGGTGCCTTCAGCCTTCCATAACAGACTGACCAGGGCTCTGAGGTCCAGGCCACTTCTTTGTATTGCTCTGATTGCATTAAAAAGTTGAATTTGTTTTTTTGCTGTGTGTTTTAATAATCTAATTTGCCCTCCTATTTTTGGTTTTAAGTTTGTGTGGCCCAGAGAGCATTCCAAAGAAACAATGCTTCAATTTATTTCTTATTTCGACTTCCATTTATACTCTCTTTTTCTTCTTATGGTTTTATTTTTTAAATGAAAATGTTAACATTAATTTCACTTTAAAATTTTTTTTTTAAGTTTCAACAAAGTCTTTGTTTTGTTTTGTTGTTGTTTTATTCCAGTACAGTATTTTCTCTTGTGCTTTGTTTGGACTTACTAGGACTTCTAAGCAAAAAGTTAAGATTTCTTTTTTAAAGGTCAGGTACATTCTGCAAACTTTGCATATTGTTGGTGAGCCACATGTCTCCAGGAGAAGGCTTGTAAAAGTGGATTGGAAGTGTGTGGGGTTTAGCAACTGCACAGAGTAGAAACTCATAAAATAAATTATTTATGCAGAGAGAGTTCTTTGAGTCTAGAGAAAAAAATCTCTGGGGCTCAGAAAGAAAGGTAACAAACTCTAAAATATATTTTTAAATTGCTCAGGGTATAATTCCTCATGTGTTATATGCATTGTCTGCAAAGTGAAGTATTTAGTTGTCTAATAAAAGCACCTCGAGTAAGTCATTACTTGAACTTAATTTGGTCCAAAATAATTTAGGCAAGTTGAACCATATCTAAGTTTACACATTTTTTTAAATTTCAGTGTAAAGTTTAAAAATATTTTGCTGTGATCCCATTGTTGAAAGTGTACAGTAAGACAGGGATTTTTGTGCAGATTAACTTTAGCATTTATAGTTTCCTGACTTTTTCTCCTTTTCCCAAAATCTCAGACTACTGCAACAGAAAATCAACTGAAATAATGTATTTGAAGCTTCTGGTGAAAAGCTTGTGGAGTCTTTGTGTAAACAGTGATCTCAATTTAAAAGATGGACAATTCTTAGTGTTCCCATTATTCCCCTTGTCCTGAAGTGGGACAGTGTGGACATGGGTGGAACTTTACCATCCCAGGGACTTCCAAAGAGGTGTTTCTTGTCCTGGTGCTGGGCTGTTGGACCCTCCTGTGCCAGTGGGACAAAAGGCTTCAGAAGTGGAGTGTGATGGGAAGGACTTGGACACCTCCTGAAGCCTTGGAGGTGAAGAGAGGGGGGATAGGAAAGGCAAGTGTGATGGAGCAGGACTGATGAACTGCAGTACTGAAACATCACCTGAGCTGCTGCTGCAGCCTGGGGCTCTTCCTCCTTAAATATGCTGAAAGGAGATTTGAAAAGTAAAAATACAAATACTGTTCTTTTTTTTTTTTAATAATCTTTAGTTAGTTTCTTTAGTGTAGATTTCCAAAATCAGGGGAAATGAAGCTGCTGCTAACTGTGTTGTAGCAATTTTTTATCTTCTGTATCATCTCAGGTGAGCTACAAACATCACAGTAAAAACTATCAGGCTACCCTTTAACCCCTACTAACACTGAATTATTTTGATTTTATGAGTGACCATATGCAAGTGAGTTGGACTATGTGATGGATAATTCAGTACTTGACATGACTGACAGTAATGACAAGTCTCTTATGATAAAGGTATATATCAGTGTGGTTAAAACATCAGAGTGATTTGAAATAGCAATATGGCCCTTTGGTGTAAGGTACCAGGCAAGGAAAGTGCATTTAAACCACCTATCTTGAAAATTTTTAAGTACAAAGCACATTTTCCTTTACTATTGGCTGCTTAACAATTATTGAAGCATCAAAATATGTAATAATAAATGGGAAATAAGAAAACATCATCCCTATTTGCAGAACAGCCAAATGATGTAACAAGTTACTTTTTATTTCAGGATGACCTAATTAGGACATTAAGGCCAAGGTTTCCAAAGATTCATTGGTTTGACCTTCCTGAAAACTTGCTAGAATAGCACATGATATTTTAAATATTTCTTTCTCAAAAGCTCACTGTAATTTCTTTGACCTTCCTTTAAAAATACTGTTGTGCATCTTCGGGGACTTTGTACAGAGTAAGTGAACAACTGCTTTTTATTGAATGCACTTTAATAAAGAGGCCAAATCTATAAACAAGACACCCAAACCAAATGTTTTTAGGGCTGAGCTTATTTCACTTTTGCACAGGCCTCTGCAAACCAATAGATTTTCAAACCGACTGGGTGAATAAATAGCACTATTAAATGAGATTTTGGAAACTAAATCAACTTCAGACAAGTCAGAGTTCCATTCCTGTGCAAACAGGTGCAGTTGCAGTGGCTGCACTGGATTTGATTACTGAGGTTTCTTGGGAGGCTGGGAGAGACTGAGAGAAATCTCTCAAAGGCTGCACACAAGGGGCATCCACTGTGTGTTTCTCCCCAGAATTTCAAGACAGCAGTTTTACCTCCTGGGGGAATTTTCTGTTTGAAATGTTATAAATTTGCATTGTTGCTTTTGCCAATATTGTGTCACATTTGCAGCATGAAATCTCCTAACTTACCGTGCATTAGCTTGAACTATTTTGCACATACACAATTAAAAATGATTCAATGGAGTTTCAGTTAAACAATCTTGCCCTGACAGGCTTAAGCAGAATTTTCCTTCCACAAACAAAGCCATTAGGAAGCCATCTGTTTGAAAATGATCTAGGACATGGAATTTAATATTTGTGTCTGCATTACCTGTTATTGAATTGTTGACTCTTGTGTTCCTAATTATGTGAAACCCACCAGGAGGGATATAAAAATGTTGGGATTTCTATAGTAACTATAAAAAATTCTAGTGATTATTTGTTTGCTGCTGTAAATCATCAAAACAAGAAGTGGTCAGTCTCCTACCTCCCATTTCCCTGGGGAACTGTCATACACACAGGCTCCATCATTTTCTCAACACGGAAGTATTTTCCTTTGCATAAGTTAAGTGGAGAAATGTTGTCATACACTCAGCAAACTGCTGTAAACCTCATGTTTTTTACCTTTTGCTTAGCAGTTTCCCATTTGGTACTTTACTTTGGATGGTACATAAAGTCAATAAGCAGGTGGAAACTGGGTCATAGGAATCTTTCTGGTGCCAAAAACCAACTTAATGGAAATTGTTAAACATAGCTGTGTTTTGTAAAGGAGCTTTGCTGTTCTCATCTGACTTTGGCATAATGTTCTGTATTATGTATGTCTGAAACAATTGTAAATTAATGCTGAATCCATTTGGCTCTGCTCAGCTCCTGTCAACAGCAAACACATTTCATACAGATATATGTTCCCTGCAAGTAGGAGGTCTTCTATTTGAAATGTTACAGCTTGACTTTTTCATTTTTATGATCTTTAAATTTCAATATTCTTAATCTAGACAAGAGCTGGAGCTGTAAAATTTGTCTGCTGAAGGCTGTTTATTAGGTTAATGCTTACTTTGAAAATGATTCAATAAAAGCGGGTCTGAGAGTACGGCTGGCAGGTGAATGGGGGGTATCTAAAGCTGCACAGAGGTCTTACATCTCTGAGTGTTTTCAGGGCATTTAAGACATAGCTCCAAAATTCACTGTAATTCAGTGACTGATCTCGGGTGCTGACCTTGGCCAGGAGTGAGGGGCTGTTTTCCACAGGAGGGTGCAGTTCCAAAGGTATCTGAACTTCATATCTCACACAGCTTTGGTTTCCACATTTTTCTCCCTTGAGAGGCAAACCTCCAATTTGAATGTTTTCTCAAACAGATGCTTATAGAGAGGACATAAATTAGAATGCATTCTGTACTATTCTGAGCACTAGGAGCAGGACTAAGCTATTTGAATTATATAACCACATATTTATGATTAAATAAATGCGTGCTTTACATAATTATTTTTTTCTTTTAAGAAAGGAGTATCGTGTTAAGATTTCCTTATCCTATCCTATCCTAAGTGCTTTCCTTTAAATAGTTGAGATAAAAATCAAGTTTATATCTGTAAGCAAAAAAGTGAAATACTATAGAGGAAATATTTCTAGAGAAATATTGTACAAAACGAGATTTTGCAAGATTTTCCATACAGTTTCAAGACTGATTTACTTCAAAAAGTTTGAACAGATGAGCAGTTCTGTTTGAGGACATGCAGAACTTCTCATTTAGTATGAAACTGATGACAGTCCTTGAAATGTCTTTCAAAAGAAAAGACAAATATTTCATAATCTCAGTATCAGAATCTGCGGTAATGCAAATTCATGATATATGTTAATACTTCAGTAGCTTTGATGTCTCATATTAGAAAACATTAAATTATCTGTGAGCTAAGGGACATGAATTTTGCCATATTTTAATTATTTTCTGAGTGTTAAGTCCAAAAAATCTAGAGTGCTCTGGAGTGAGTTACACCCAACTGTCAGATTTGGTGATATATTTCAGGATTTGTTTGTCTGTCAGAGTTAGGAGTGAGTTAAATCTCTATCTGGAGCTTTAGCAAGTGAGTTACAGTGAGGTCTTCAATAACAAATGTTTTGACTTGGGTGTCCCAGGTGGAAAAAAATTGGCCACTTAGACTCACTGAAGAGCAGTTCTCTAGTTCTCTCTTGGCCTTACTTTTTTTCTTAATGTTTTATTGTTTCCTGTGTGGAGAGAAAAAACCCCAACCAACATTCACACAGCTTCTTTTATGGTCATGATTCACCAGCATGGCAATCGAGCAGACCTTGGAGGAACTCTGAGTGATGACTTGCCAGTGCTTTGAAGTGCAGGGCAGGCAGAGCTGTTGGGACTTGGTTTAGCTTGACTGTTCTGCTAATGTGTGATTTCCAAAGTTCCTGCTTGTGGTTCTCCACCCAGGAAAGAAAGAAGACATTGACAAGGCACCCTCAGACTGTTTTTTGCTAAGAACACATGAGAAGTACTTAATAATGAAGAGGTGGTGAAAATATTAACAATGCAAATTATTGTCTTGAAAAGTTGTAGTCAAATGGTTCTTATGAGTAAAGAAGTCAAGGACAGAATTGGTTACCTATAATGTTAAGAAAATAGTGCTGAATGTTGTCCTAGTCCTATTTTTAGTACATCTACAAATGGTTTGAAATTCCAGTTTGGTAGGTTAGGTGTAATTTTACAATATATTGAATAATACAGGTTTCATCAGGAACAAGTCCTTGTCTTGGGCAGGAAATCTTCCTCTGGTATTTAGCTGAAAACAGAAAGAATAAACAAGTAACAGTTCAAATTTTGTTAAAGTTATTTAATGAAGAGCACTTCTGTAGTGAAGAGCCATTTATGAGTGCGTGGAAGGTTTCCTAAAGTCATCATAATTATGTTAACTTTTATTGAAAGTGAAAGTTTGACAACTGACCTGCTGTTTTCAACTGATGCAATGGTGAGAAGAAATACAAGTTTTCTGTCTTTCTGTGGATCTTGGCATTTCTCAAATGCTTTGGCTTTTGAGGTCTGATTGCAGCAGTTGATATTTCTTTCATTTTTGGGGGGGATTCCGTAGCTTCAAACCCTGGTTGCAGGAGGAGTTTGGGTGAACTGGTTGCTGTCTGGCTCAGACACCCCATTGTCCTTTTGTTCTCCCTCTGAAGTGGGAGCTGCTGGGGTGGGATGTTTTCCACAGACCCATGTCTGAGACATACATGACTCAACCCTGACAGCATATGGCTGATTTCACATCCTCTGAGGTATTTAATGATACAGCAGTTTCATAACCACAACCAGGATTCCTGCTTTGTACATGGAGAGATTTCCCACATTGTCACAGATGCTTTTTCAAAGGTACTTTCTTAACAGTTCTGAGTATTTTACCTACAAGCTGTGCTGGTGGCATTCTCCATTTCACACAAGAGTTATTCACCTGACTGCTTCTTACATGCAGAGTTTGTAAGAGGTGTTAGTGTGCAATAAAGTATGATAAGTGAGAATCATCACTCCACGTAACTTCTGAGTCAAAGGGTGTGTTACAAAGCCAGCAGCTGCTTTATCTAAATGTTAAGATTTAGCCAGTACTTCTCTGAGTAGAAGAATCTCACACTGATTATGAATGAGAAACATGAGAAGAACTAATAGACACATAGAAGGCAACTACGTGGAAGGCTGGAGGCCAGGAAGCACAATTTTGGCTTTTGTCGTCCCTGAAGCCACAACTTTTCTTGGCCCTGCTCTGGTTTCAAAGAGAATAACAGCATCATCTGGTGTTTCTGACCTGCACACAAAGGCACTGGAGCAACGTGAGTTCTGCCTGGTTTGGTGCTGCCCTTAGTGTGCAGTTTGCAGCTCTGGCTGAGCCAGTCCAACACGGGATCCCAGCTGGGAACAGCCTCTCCATCCTGGCTTCAGATTCCCACTCCCTGATGTCCCAGGTCAGGGAAGGGTTCTGGCAGATGATTTCCTTTTCTATAAGGGCAGCATTTTCTTGCTTCACTCCCTGAGCTCACTGGAAAAGATGAGAAGGGTCCTGCTGACAGGATCTTGTCAGGAGATGCTGGTTCAAGGGGAGGGAATGGGAATGTGTGAGCAGAGACAAGGGAAGAAGCCCTTT
The DNA here is from genome assembly GCA_013396695.1 of Sakesphorus luctuosus. Classification (NCBI taxonomy): domain Eukaryota; kingdom Metazoa; phylum Chordata; class Aves; order Passeriformes; family Thamnophilidae; genus Sakesphorus; species Sakesphorus luctuosus. Next base: position 1,728,999 of record VWZD01006844.1, read on the forward strand.
ATGTCAGCACCTGAGTGATTGCATTGCAGCAGCTCCATCATCCCCACTTCTCTTGCATGTCAAGTGTTTCCAAATTAAATTGCTTTACTTAGGTTTTCCAGAGTAACATACATACAAACTTACCAGCTCAAACTGATACTGTCAAAAAGTCTTTAAAAACTGAATGAGCATTGGGAAGAGACAATTACTAGGAGGTGATTCTATGTGTTCAGATTTTATATCAGTGTACATTTTATTGTATTTGCTTTTAATCTCATAACATTAAATGTATTTCTTGCATATGAATAATATATTTGAGAGTGAGAGACGGTTTAAGCTTTGGATTGTGCAGGATGAATGTATTGGCACTTGGTCCAAGTGTCTATGAATTCTAAATAAATATTTCTAGAAGTTATGTTGCTGTACCCAACATGCACATGTGATAGTCTGGGATGTATCTTGGTTAATTCTGAATACCATAGCAATCCTTTAAAACAACAAACAAACAAACCAAACAAAAAAACCCAAACGCCAAAGAAATAACAAGAAAGTTTATTTTCTTGTAGAAGGATTTATGTTAATAATACATTAACTACTAAAAAGAAATTACTACAGAACAGGTATCTTTTGTAAATCCAGTGTGAACAGGGTTAAGGTTTTTTTAATAATTTCTTTTTAAATTAAGCTAGGGATGAGTGTTCTGTATTGTCCTTGGAAAAAAAAGGTCTGGCAACTTTATTCTTTGAAATGCTGGAATGACCCAAACGCTTGGAATTGAGATTTGGTGTTGGCAGGAAAGTGGCCTGCCTGTTAAGCATGTGCTTTTTGTTACTTCTGTGAAAAATCTATATATTTAACCAAGTTTTAACCCTTTGGGGCGTATCTCCTGGTGTGAGCTCTGCTTGCTAGATTGAACCAGCAGTTGCATTCCCTGATAATTTCCATAACCTCTGTCCACATGCAGTGTGTGCCCATGAGCTGTGCAGAGCTGTTGGATGTGCTCTGGCCCTGGCAGGTCTCGGTGAGACTGGACTGAGGTACCTCTCCCTGCAGCCCTGCTGGCATCGTGGATTTGGGAGTCTGGCACTGCTGTGGAAAGGGATCCAACTGAACCCCACTGGCTCAGGAAGGCAATCCCATTTACTGGGGCTTGGGGATGACAAAAAACTAGTAAAAGAAGTAACACCTCAGAAGTATCACAGCTGTTTCTGAAGTGTTTGAGCACAGCTGGGGAGCTCCCCAGGTAGGGGAATTTCTTGGCCTGTCTGTGCTGCAGCTCCCCTGGCAGTGCCTGTCCCATAAGGGATCCAGAGGAATGTTGGCTTTGTGGTCACTGCAGGTCATGGCTGGGTGTGTTAAAATTTAACAGGCAGCAGCTTCATCTCACGTGCTCAGCACTGAAGTGAGCAGTTCTCCTCACGGCTTTTATTCTGAGGAATTAGCAGAAAAAAGTTACTAACCTAAATTGTAGATGTGGAAAAAGTACAGAGGATAAAAGGGTGGCTTTATTTGGTGCTACGAAGAGTTAATGGTTACAAAGCATTTCCAGCTACTCAACCTTTTCTCCTGCTATTAAGAGAGTTACAAGACATGACAGTTCTATCTCATTATGGTGGGTTAAAGAGTGTCTTCTTTTGAGGAGTTCTGCAGAACTGCTGAATTGCAAAAGTTCTGAACTTGCTTTGTCTCTGTAAGTTAGAGATGGTTTTTTTTTACATTATGAACCACCTTATATGAGTCACTGGTAGCTGCATAAATGAATTATTTTCAAGGATTTAGTGTTAATTCTGCTCTCTGTAATTCCTGTCACTCCTTGCAGTAGTTATTAAATAAGTACGAAGTGTGATGATTTTGTAATTTAGGATTCCTGTAAGAATCCAGAGGTTTGAAAAACACAGTTTTTAAAGAAGTAATTCACTGGGGACATTAATTTAATGTTGACCTTTCTCAGGCCTTAATCATCTTTAATAATTAAGATTTTTGGTGACTAATTTTTTATGATTACTCTGTTTAAATATTGGATTCCTGACTGCACTGTGACTAAGCAGTCTGAGTGCTTATGTCTGAAACTGAGAGCAGAAGGAGTTCAGCTTTATACAAACCTGTATGGATTAAATCTTGAGCAGCAAAATTCCAATCATCTCATAAACACACAAAAATGCTCATATAAAGCTACATGTGTAACTTGTAAAGGAGAATCAACAAGTGAAAGTCACCTGTCACCTTGTGCCATCTCCAGTACCTGTTAGATAACAGCCAAAATTAATGCAAATAACTGTTAGAAATGCTCAGGACATCTTAGTTTTACTTATGGCTTGCACAGAAATTAATATGTATGCCAAGTGCTATAAGGGAGAAAATAAGGCCCCAAAAATCACTATGTTTTAACTCCAGGTGCTTTTTATTTTATGCTTTCGGTTTTAGTGACAGAAACATAATATTTAGAATTAAATAATCTACATGTAAACAATTATTTTATATTGATTAGATTTATCTCCTGAGCCTGTTGTATATTTGCACAGCTTATGCAGGAGAAAAATATGCTCGTAAATCAACTACTATTTTTCTTACAGATGATTTATGCTGAGTGTGACAAACTGGCAGAGGTGCCTCTGGGATTCCAGCAAGCTCCTCAGTATTCTGCTTCTCTGCTAAAAACTCTCCAGTTGTGCTAAAACGTTTCTCAGTTCCTACCAGTCTCAGGAAAATACTGATTTTCTAGTAATTCAAGTCCTTTGGATACAACTGACTTTCTGGTAAGCCAGGGCCATAAGTAACTCCAGTGAGTTTGCTTTGTCCTTTGCATCTTGCAGCTTCCAATGTCTTATTGGATCCACCTTTTTTTAAAAAAAACCCAACAACATCTTTTCACTAACACTGAATTTCCTGAGAGCAGCAGATGATTTATAAGTTAAAAATATGAAATTACAAATACGTAACATGTTACATAAAAAGAAGTTTACAATTTTTCATTTGTATCTGTATGAGCAGTCTGTTAGAAAATTGTAACTAACGAGACAGAAAAGAAAGGGTGGAGGGGTTTCTGTGCTTTTGAGTTTTGATTTTCTTTTTAAATGTTCCATTTAGTGAGTAATTATCCCATGGGCCCCCTACCCCACAACATAAATATTCAAACAGCTTGGTATATACTCCAGTGAGCAGGTTTTTGTGTGCTACTGGTGGTTTATGGTAGAGAGGAGCACAGTTGTATTTTAAAAGTGCAGAAAATATAAAGCAGAATTTCTCAGGTTAGTGGAAAAAGAAATACATAGAAAATCCCATGCATTGCTTCTATAAAGCATGATTTATAAGTGAATAAAACCAGTGTAAATGTTGAATTCCATTCCTTAAGTTTTACCTTGCAGAATGGGATGTTTTCTTTTCTTTGCATGAGTAGGAATAGAAGTGCATTAATTTGAAAAAAGAGGAAAAAACCTGCAGTTATTTCATAGAGCAACCTGTGATTCCTGGAGACCACAGTCTGAGCAGCTCTAGATTTTTGCCAGCTGAAGTTTATTGAAAACTTGGAGAGTGAGAGAAATGGCAGTTACAACATAATTTATCTTGATAACCAGAGAGGGACTCACTCACCACATTCCCATAGTGCAAATATTTGTGTGGCTGTTCTCGGGGTCCTTTCTTTTCCTGGTCAAGAGCTTTGACAGCTTCCCTGTGTGCCTTTCTAATGTGGATTTCTCTGGGGCTTTTCCTGGACAGGTATTGAAGAGCACAAAAGAAGCACAAGTATTTTATTTCTCGTGTTTTATTACCAGTGCTCCTCGTTGCATTTACCTGCTGTGTTATAAATGCACACACCATGAGATAATACAAATAAAGCCACAGCACACAGAGTGTTTCAGACAGCAGAGTTCCTGACAGAGGGGCATTATTCTGTCCATGTGCTTTGGGAATATGGAAAAAGAATGAGAAGTTTTGCTGCAAACTTCTGAAGTTACTCAGGATTTTGTGGAGTGTTTCATTCAAATGTTTTTATTTTAAACTGTTTGGATTTAAAAGCAAAGCTGTGTCATTTGTCAGTGATCAAATGTATGGAAGAACACATCCTCAGTGTGAAAATGGATTAAAATTCCTAATGGATATATTTTAGTTTCATGGGGCTTGCAAGAAGAGAGAAAAATCCCAAACCTGGGTGAATATGTGTGGGTTTGAATTTAACTTAAAATATGAAAATAATTTCAAGATTAAAAATGAGTCTTTGCACAGCTGTGGCACGTCAAGGGCTTGAGTGGATAAAGAGGAAATAAGCCAAGAGCAACTGAGTATTTGTAAGGCTTTTAAATATTATACAAATAAGACAAGGCACGTTCCAGAGCAGAGCAGAGGGTGAGGGCAGCTCTGCACTGGGGTCTGTGCTGGTCCCAGCAGGGCTCTGTCCCACCGTGCTGTGCTCCATGGCCAGGGGATTGTTCTGAGTCCCTTCCCTCCAAAGCAGAGCCCCTTTGGCAGTGGCAGTTCCTGCTGCTGGCACAGGCTCTGGCACACCCCTGGCACAGGAGCCACGTAAATGCAGGGTATTCTCAAGACAAAATGCTGGTACAAATTCTCACTAGCTGAGAAAAGGCGCCGTGCTGGAGGCTTTTCCTCGAGCTCCTCAGGAAATGCTTTGTACTTGTTTTAGCACTGAGAGGCCAACAATCGTAAACATTTGTTTTACCAAGAAGCAAAGGCAGGAAAGGTGTCAGTGTCACAAATGATCTTCTTATCAGATTCAGGTTTGTGATTCCACAGAGCTGTTCCAAACTCCACACTGGCAAATTCCATTCTAGCCATCAGAATTTCCATTTTAGCAGTCTGGAATTTGTCCCCTTCTTTTGTAAAGCCACATGAGAGAGAATTGACTGTATATTTACAGTTGCCACAGAAATTTTTTGTTTTACAGAAATCTTTAGAATTTCATTTCTTTTGAATAGATTTTTTTAGGAAAGGGGTTTTTTTGGGAAAGTTAATTTTTTAATCTTTCTTTAATTCCTTCTAGTATAATTGTATCAAATATACTTTCATAATAATAATAATAATGAAATGTTAAAATGGAGTAGAGAGATAGTGAAAATAACAAGACTGGAAAACTGTAACAATAAAATTGTATAAGAGGCCTAAGTAACTGTTTACTCGATGCTGTCAGGGATTCTCACTGCAGAAACCACAGCAGGAAACACAGAGCTGATTCTTACAGACCACCTTATATATTCCTTACAATGCAGTTCCCAGATATTAGGAAGAACCAAAAGGAAAAAAAAAGACAAAATGTGCTGTGTTTGGAGGGGTTTATGTTGTTCCTTTTTTTGTTGGGTTTTGGGGGGGATTTTTTGGTTGTTGTTTTGGTTTTGGTTGGGTTTGTGTTTTTGTTTTGTTTTCTTTTTTTACTGAAAGGGTGGAACTTTCCTTTTAAAAAGATGAAAAGTATAATAATAGTAATAAAATAGCAGACTTGTTGAGGCAAACACATTGAAGTCATTCAGAAAAATAACTGCATGACATCATGGGAGAAAGATAGAACCAAAAAAGGACAAGTTTTTTAGGCCAAATAACTTCTATTCATTCCCAAAGAATTTGTCCTACTCGCCCAAGAACTGGGAGAAAGAAAGAAAGAAACAAAACCTTCATCCTTGGAAGCTCACAAAACACAAATATGTTGTCCCAGATAGAAAAGGTCAAAAAAGTAAGAAAATAAAATGAAGCCGTGACTCTAATCAGGAATTCTTACTGAGAAACACTGACTTGCTGCTTGAAACAGCAGCGCTGAAAGTTCCTCGCAGCAATCCCAGGAACTCCTGGAGCCACTGAGGAGCTCCATGTGCTCCTTTTATCTTACAGTTTCAGCAAACAGGTATTTGCATATAAAAGGATGATTTTGGACACGTTTTTCTATCTCGATCGCTCAGAGCAGCAGGAAGAGTTTTACCTTTGTGAATTTAGCGAGGTGATTCCCAGGCACTTGCTTGGCACTAGGGAATGTCAGGAGCATGAGCTGCTCCACCAGCTCCTCTGTGCCCCACAGCTGGTCCTGTTCATGGGCACAGAATTGTCTTGTCCCAGCCCACCCACCTGGCTCAGGAGGAAATGAAGCCTTTGGCTTCTGGAGGACTACAGCACTGCACAACCTCAGGTCTTATCCCCTTGACATATCCAGGCTCCTTTGAAATAAATGCAGTGAGGTAAATCTTGCTCTTCTGCCACAGGCCTATTTCTCTGCCCTTTTCTTTACCTGTCCTATTATTATTTTGTGGCTTTCAGTACTTCAAGGGCATCTGTCTGTGGACACAGACCTGCCACCTGCCTTTCCTTTGCCTCTCCATTGTCTGATGGTGGCCAGTTGTCATTGCTGCCCCTTCCTTCCTCTCAGCAATTTCCACATCATGTAGTTCAATCCCCTGTCTTCCTTAGAAATCTTATTTGTCCTTGAACATGTGCAATGTTCATGAAAATGACTTCATTATCAAATTAACATATTAAAGTCCTTGAAATTGGTATTTCTCAGGATGCTGTTAAACTCATGCACTGTGTTACTCACAGCATTTTCCTTTTGTTAAACAGAACGAAGGAGCTACTTGGGTTGAGAAGAAAATAGATCAAAGAAAAGGGTGTCAGAAGTTTGCAGAAGCGGGAAGGTAATACCAATAACTGGCATTTAAAATCACAGTAGTACTGTGGGGTGTACATATCACAGGTACTTCATGCATGTACTCCTGATGAAATGTTTAAGGTCAAGGAACATTTCTTAGTTGTGAAGAATGTGAGTTAATCTTTTCAGCAATGTTTTGGTGAGACAAGGGGCATCCTTCACATGGCTGTTGGAGGGAGGTGAAGTGAGATTACCCAACACACCTTCAGGTGAAAGCCACATTTAGCTGCAAACTTGAAGAGCAAATGTTACTTTAGACAATTTCTTTGCTGCTGTTGGGCTTACAAAAAATGTCAGTAGTAGCAATGTTGTTGCCATGATAGTGCTGCACAAACTGGCTGTGCCTGTGGGCTTGCATTTGGTCTGCAGCTGCCTGCAGTTCTGAAGGATTGCTTTGAGGGAGTTGCCAATTAAAAAAAAAACCCCAACATTAATTTCATTGCTAAGAGTTGTGTGTTTTCAAACATCCATCTCTGATGGGCCAGTTCCGTGGTAATTTCTGTGACCAAAGCCTGTTCTTGTGATCCTTGGTCAGCTCAGAAAAAGTTTTTATCTCTTCTCTAGCAATGTTCTCACTCCACCTTTTAAAAATTGGCTATTTAGTTTCAGTTACTCCAGAGGCCCTCAGGAGTCAGTCCCCACCCAGCAAAGAGGCACCTTTCCCCCCCTCACTTCCAAAAGGCAGCTTTTCTTTCCCTCTCTTTCCCCAGGTTGTACAGACAGTGCAGGTTTAGATTAACAATATTTTTTCATATTTACAGAATATTAATCTCCTGAATCAGGATGAAAACACTTCTTGTTCTTTTCTTACCCTGACAGAACACTGAGAGTCTTCCAATGAGTATTTTCTGAAGGCAGGATCCTCTTTAGAAAGCCCATGTGAAATACGTATATTGGTAGCAACTGAAAATAGACCTTTTCTTTTGCACTGTCCAGGAAGAATTCCACATCCTTGTTTCTGTAATTCACTCTAAAAATGTAATTGAATGACCCTGCAGATTTACTTAGCAAATTGTCATCTAAATCCATTGAGCAAAGAGGTGTTTACTGTAACAGTCCAGAAATCTTTATAAATGTGGTGGTTAATCCCTTACAACTCGGGTCCAAAAAAAAGTGTGCCAATATTACTTTCTCATAATTGAAGTGTATTCATCTTTCTGCACAGATGAAATGCATTTTTCATGTTTAACTGCAGATCTGGGGATCTTTCTATCTCAATCTTTAGTAAGAACATGGGAGTTGTAGGTGGGGCATTAAAAAAAGAGTCATGACAATTTTTTTGGTCATTTAGATACAAAAAAAACCCCAAACCACAAAGGTAGTCAAGGTCTGTATTAAGGAATAGCTTTTAAAAACTTATGTTTTGGATTATTTCAATTGCCATCACTTTAGAGCCCAAATACCCAAATGAGAAAATGATACGTGGAGAATAAATAAAAGAACATTCAGTGTTTCATTTTTTGGCATTATTAGTACATTTTAGATGGCATGTACTTGTAAAAATCAGAGCACAGCATTGGAATTTGGATTAAATTATATGTTTTATGTCTTCCAACAGAGATAAATTAAACCAAATCCTGTGTAAGCTGGTTTGAGTTCAGCATTTCGCAATCAGTGTGGTTAAGTAAGCACTGAACTAACCTACACACTGTGTCAGATCTTTTCTTATAAACTAATGCTTTTCAGTACATAAAAAGCACTTCTTACTGTTATATTCCAAATGGCCTATGTGGTAATACATGAAATAAACATCCATAGAGAAAAACCACTTTTAGTTTCAATAGCTTGTAGATTGAAGTTAAAAAGAAATGCAAAACTCCCTGCAACAAGCAATTAACTTTAACCCATAAGACTAATAGAAAAGGGCAAGTGTGCAACCTGCCTCACAGAAAGAGGATTTAATGTCCCTACTGCTCTAAAAAAGACAAGTTCACCTGTTGCAAAGCTTGTCTGAAGTCTGTGTATTTTTGAATTATCAAAATATGCCCTGGTATAAAAAGCTCAGAGTTTTATTTATTTTTTTCTTCTTAAAGTATGTGGAGGTGTAAAAGTTTTGCTTCTACCCATTGGAACAGAAAGAACAGGTTTCATAAATCATGTGACTATTATTGTAATGGATTTTAGTCATGAACCGATTGTGGGTTGTTTTAAGGATTTTGAAGATTAGTGATATGAGCAGTAAATTTTTAATAGTAATGCCATTAATAAAACATTGGCAGTAAAATCAAAGATTTAAAAATGGTTAGTAATAGGATAATCATAACTTGAATGTTGTGGAGGATGGTCAAAAAGGAAGGAGACAGTGGAACACAAACTGCCACAGAAATTAATCTGGTGGGGCTGTAAATGGTAGTCATGCATGTTAAAGACAATATAAAGTCAAGAAGAAAAAGGAAGAAACAAATGCATTTTAAAAGCACTTGATCAAATTGGATGTCTTTTATTCTTACAGTCTGCAAAGAACAGGTGAGTTTTCCTGTAAATTAACTGCAAATATTACTTTTTTTTAGGAATCCAACTCTCTTCTCTTTCACTAAGTATAAAAATAAAAAACTGTGGAATAAACTAAGAAAAACAATTTGCAGTCATCCAGAAGATAAGCAGGAGGTGAGTAACAGGATGGATTGTGAGCAACAAACCATGGTAGGCAAGTGTGATTTCCCTCTGTGACAGCAGAGCAGCTCCTCTGAATGAGGGGTAGGCAGTCATATATTTAATTTTAATAAGGCTTTTGAAAAATGTCTCAAATAACATTCTCATAAACTCTCTAGGGAAATGCAATCTAGGTCATACACTGGCAACATTAAGGGCTGTGTGCCAGACTCAACTTCCCCCTCCAAATGATGTGATTCAGAACCTCGTGCAAGTTGTGAGATGTCACATCTCACGTGAGGTGCTTCTCAGTGTGTTGTCCCTGTGAAAGGTGGTCCCTTGTACATCCCTGGCAGTGCTGGGGTTGCTGTGCCAAGGGAAGCACAGGGACAGAGGCAGGAGGGCAGGATGAGAGCTGTGAGGAGCCACAGCTCAGGGAGACTGTGTGAGCTCTCCTGGTGCCAGCTGCAAACTGCAGCACAGTGTTTATGGAATGCAGCCTCCTCTGGGCAGGTACAGCACAGCTCTGCACCTGCTTCTGGCCTCCCTTGCACAAAGTCAGCATCTGCAGAGGTTTTTTTGTGGCTGTACATTTAGTGGTGGCTGAAAAATGCTCAAAAATTGTCGTCAACTTGGTAGGGCTTTACAGAGGGGTCTTACATTTTTTTGTTTCTGTTTTGGTGTCTTGGATGCTAGAATTGAATGTTGTAATTATTAAAGACTCACCAGACAGAGAGGAGCTCCCATTCTGCACAAAAAAGTGATTGATTAGGTAATGAGACATAGTGCTATGGAAACCTTTTGCTGCTTGGTCCATAGCAAGTGGAACTGCTCAGCAGTGAAAATGGAGAGAGTTGCATTTGGAGTCTCTGCTGAGAGCTTGAGAAACAACAGGTGATAATGAATCAGCAGCAGCAGCTCACTGCTCTTTCTCTGCTGAACTGTCAGAACAGCAAAGCTTGGCTTAGAAGTACAGGAATTAATTAGTGGATTTCAGGAATAGAGGTGATGATTGTTAACGTGCCACCTGGGCATGTTCATGTCCCCTGAAGTCCATGGATAGTACTGACATCATCACCAAGACAGAGCAGGACACATTCGAGCGGGAAAGGAAGAGTGACCTGGCTCTGCTTCCCAGTTTGTTTGGGAGGTTGATTAGGAGCAGAATTCTCTGCCTGGTGATCACTCTGATCTGTTACTCATCATCTAAACAAGCCAAAACAGAATTAAAACAGAGCAACTCACCACCCCCAAGTGGAGTGTGGGTGCCAGCTCTGCTCACTGTTCGCTCCCATGAGCCTGTCAGCCTGCACGTCCTCACAGCCACCATCGCTCTGGGGGGATAGAAGGAAAACACAGAGACCAACATAGAGAAAGTCTTCTGGAGTCCTCAACTCCAAACACTTCCTGTATGTGAGAACAAGAGAAAACCTCTATGTGAAGTTGAAAAATACTTCCATGACACTAAGGAGGAAGTTTCTTCTGTTGGCACACCTTCGTTCAGTGACTCACAAACCATGTCTTGTCCTGCATAGCCTTAGGTGCTGGTCTGTAAATTTGAGTGTAGTCATCTTAAGGTCCTGTGTCATCACCAGAAAGTTACTTCTAGAGTAGGTAACTTTTCAGGGCTCAGCTTCTTAAAGTCTGAGTTGCTCCTGGAAGTAGCTCTCTTTCTGATGTCGAGTCACTCTGTGGCTGGAGCTGATGCAATCTCAGTCAGAAATGCTCCTGCCAGGTGAGGTGCCTCTGGCACAAAAGCCTTCCAGCTTATCTCCACCCCAGTGCCACAGCTGGGTGTCCTCCTGCCCCAGAGCAACAACAATGGGCAGGTGTGAAGGGATCACAACCAACATGCACCACGAGCAGAGTGTTCTCAGCTCTCCCTGTTCTGTGCCAACAGATAAACTTCTGTCCCGCACCCGAATGATAAGCTGTGTTTGGTCAGATCTGCAGCAGAGAGACCCTCAGTCCATGGGGTCAGTTTTGAGTATGATTGGAGTGTGGTGCTCAATAGAGTACCTTTTGCTTCACTGACCTGAGCAGGGGATTGCTCATGAGCAACAAACAGACTGGCTCGAAATGTATCCCAGCATACACGTGGGACAGGAGCTGCCTGGTCATCTTGGGGGACTTTCTGTAATTTTGTTGTTGTTGTTGTAGTTTGTTTTTTTTTTCATTTGGACTATCAAACACTCCTGCTCTCCTCAACCAACTTTCTGCAGTTGCCCTTCCTAATGATGATTTTTCAGTCACTGTTGAGATAATTGACAACAATGAAACTTTCAGTAAAACTGAAAATACTGGAGCTTGATAATCATTATTACTCTGAACTCTGTTTATTTTTCCCCTGGCTTCTCTGTAGAATTAGTCTAAGTGGTGGCATACAAGAGATAATTTTAGTAAATTGCAGCAAAGCAATTAGAGGATGAGTTTAGTTTACAAGCAGATATTTTTACTGTTATTTTCTGGGCTGCTTCATAACAAATAAAATGCTTGGTTTCTTAATTATAGATAATAAGAAAAAGATTGAAGAAACTAATGACCAAACCAAAACATGTTTCATATTTGATCATTTAGATACAGAGACAAATTAAATTCCTCTCATATTACAAATATGGCACTAAAACTGCTGTTAGTTATGGTTATTTAGTTCCATAAACATCGTATCTTTAAAGTTCAGTAAAGTGGCTTGAAGTCTGTGATGAGATGGTTTAAGCAGCAAAGCTCCCACTGAGCATGGCAAAGTGTCCAGGGATGTGAAGGACCTTCTCGAGGAAGTTGGACTGCACTGATTTGTTGAGCTCTGAATGTAAGATGTGCTGAATGCAGTTCAGGGAAGCAGTGAGACTTTACAGGGATGTTTTTACTTTGAATGGTTTGGTAGAGAGTGCTTAGCATCATACAGAAAGAGTAAGGGGGCTGTGGAGTTAAGGGGAAACTCAGATGTCCTCCACTGGAATTCCAAATTTCCTCTGCTGAATGTTGGGCACTGTCTTTTAAGCAACAGCTTTCTCACACTTTTATTGGGTGATCCAGACATTTCTTGATCCAGTGAAGATGTAATCCTGTGCCATCTGCCCTGGGTGAGCCCTGGCAGGGCTGTTGGGCTCCAGGATCCCCAGAGGTCCCTTCCAAGCCTGGCTGTTCTGGCTCTCTGATGTGAGAGGGGCTGTGCTGCCCACCAGGGCCAGCCACAGGGCAAGAAAAGCCAACATTGCTTTAACCCACCAGGTGTAAAAGCATGAGGAATGGACAAAAGCCATGCAAAGTAAAACAAACCTTTAGCAGAAGATCCCAGAGGTGAGGAGAATATAGTCAGCCTTTACAAAATCTTCGTTAAACAACATTGGGCTGAACAAGATGCAGTGGGGAGGAGTGTAGGGGTGTGATCTGGATTATTGACTACTTGTCTACAAATATCTCCACTAGCCTGTGTAATTGTAATGACTTAAATATTAAAAATCCTGACACTACAATTAATAATTCACTTTTAGAAAGTGTTGATAAAAGAACAGGAGCCAGGAGGACTCCTGTTTATACAGGACATTAAAAGACAGCTATTAAAACTTTTTACCCTACACATTAGTATCCTGAATGATGCAAATTATAGTTCTGTGCTTCCCTCCAAAGGTCTGTAGGCAATAAGATTTCTCGTTCCAAATGTTATTTTTTTCTTTAAAGAATGCATGTACATGATTAAACCAAGCTTGCCCTCCTACCTAGTTTTCAGAGAAGAACCATCTTTCTATTGGTGTGTTACAGGAATGAGGCTCCCTCCCCCTTCACAGAAGATGGCACAATTCAGAAGTTGTTTCAGAACATACTCAGTTTAATTACAGGATCAGTGAACACAGCAACGTTTTCTTGGCAACAGGTAGAAAAGCTGGCAGTTAATCAGTTCCTCTGGAGCTGGTTCTTGGCATTACATTGCTGCATTAGGAACTTGGATTTCATTTCTTACTTTGTTGTTCTGTTCCCCTGCTTCATTTCCTCTTTATCAGTTTTTTTTCTAGTGGTACATAAAAATAACATGCTGCATTCTTTGTTCTGAAGCAAGAATTAACTCAATTGCTTTTTGAAATTCATACACAGTGGTGGGATGTGGTAGGAATCCTATGCATATACATGTGCATTTTCTGATAATAAATAAGGTAGCTAAATGAAGATCCTGCACAGCTTAGAGAAGTGTTGAATATTAAACTGATACAACTGCCATTGCTGAACTTATATATTAAAATGTATTACATGCAGAATTAAAAAATCTGTTGGGTTTATAATGTAAAACTACTGGTACATCAGGCAAGAGAAACCCCTGAGGGTGGAGAGAAGAGCCACCAACAGTCCTTGTGACTTATTTTGGTGTTTAATCACTGCACCTTACTGAGTGCCCTGTGGATCCATTTCTGTTCATCACTGCATGCACTAAGTTGAATTTAATACTTGGAAGTAGATATGATATATTAAGAGTAGTATTTTCAGAGAAATTATATTGTTCTCCTTCCCTTGTCCCTTTGAGAGACTGCACAAAACAACCAACAGAAGTAACTGCTGGCTGAGGGGAAAGAAGATGTAAGTCTGTGTATCTTCCCTTGACAGAACAGCATATAATTTTCCAAATTTTGCAATTCAGATTGCTAGGCTTTTTATACTTTAATATAGTCATACATAGAGAATATGAAGAATTAGTTAACAATCTGCACTGGATCCATGGTGGAGCTCTCTGGGCAAAGATGAGTCATAAAAAACGACCCTAAGAGTAACTGATAGAACTTTTAGGACATTATTTGTATACCTGTCTAGTGCTCAAAATCATCTCACTTTTGCTATATTCTTACCTTTATTTTTATCATATTGAATTCAATGCTATCTGAAAAGAATATTAATACTTTTTGTTTCCTGAATAAAAAGTTGTATTTTTACTCAGGTAAATCATTATTTTTGTGTTTGTACACCATTTGGAAGTTATAAACAGGCAGATTCCTCTTAGGAGCATGCCATGCCTGCACTCCGGCCTGGTCATTTTAGTTCATTTTTGTAACTCTACACAAGCTCTTTTCATCCAAAAGGAAAACCAGCTTTGGAAATAGTCTTTTTTCTGCCATCTTTTCTGCTTATTGATGCCACTGCACAACAGTAATTGAATGTGGCTCCCATTACTAATGCACACCATGTACATTGTCCCTTCCGGTCCCAGCTTCTCATTCTACAGTTCCTAGTGCAGGATTGGAAGGAGCACCCAGATAAGGTAACTTTCTCAAAGTGTTTTTGTCTTAGGCCCCAGTGCTGAAGTAAAATATTGAAATTCATATTTTGAAGTCTGCAAATCAGAAGGTGGGTAATACTTTGTTAGGTGAGGATGTGATGCTGTGGTTTGTTGAATGCAGAGCTTTAGAGTTGGGGGTTTTCTTGTATGAATTGTGAAACAGCTGAAAAGCATTTGTACCCTTCCATAAAAAAAAAACCAAAGTATTTTTGGAGGTAGTGAGGAACAGGACAAGAAGAGTTAACAATCATACAGTACAGCTTCTGGAGAATTTTGAACCTCTCTAAACACTCATCACAGCAGTAGCCTAAAATTCTAGTTCAAATTTTTGCACTTTATGAAGAGTTTATAAGACTTTGCAGTGTTCTTCAGCAAGTCTGGAAAGAATACATGAATGTTTTATCCAAAAGTGTTGCTTATCTATGTCTAGCTCTCACTGAAGTGGCTTGAGCTTCTCTCTAACAAATAATGTTTTTAAGGCTGGGGTGGCAGAGCTCCCTACACACACATGCCAGATTTTCTGCACACTTTCTGTTTGCTGTACTGTCAGAAAAACATCAATACAACCAGAGAATGAATCTTTTTCTGCAGAGACATCTTCATTCCAGAGGAAGATTCTGTTTATCTGAGAAAGTACAGAGGAAATATTCAATTCAGTGCTCGGTACCCTGTGTCTTCACACAGTTTATTGAATCAGGTTGGTATTACTTGGAGTCATTTCCTGAACTTGGGTGCTAAATTATGCAAGTCCTTGGAAACAAGACTCATGTTCACCTGCTCAAATATGTCACTGAATCCTGCCTTAAAAAAGGGCTGTACTGAACCTTTATGATGTTTTTGTGTATTTGTTTTACATTTCTAAATATTTAAGTGTAGTATCTGAATTTGATTTCAAAGGATTTGTCTGGAAAACATCAACTCGAATGTTATTCCACTGGGTTTAGTTCTTTTTGAGAACTCATTTTTTTGAGCACTCAGGGAGGAATTTCCTATTTAATGCTGCTTTTAGCAGTTTCCTTCTCAAATTTGTCAGCTTTGGATGTTGAATAATATTAAAGATGTGTCTTGTATTTGCTCTTTTCATCTTTTTCTCCTTTTCCTCTTGACTGCATTTTTATACTGCAGTTTATATAATGATGAATATGAGAGTAATGCCTGGTGGTTTTGACTCACTTTGGATGATAAATATGAGAGCAACCACCAGTGATTTTGACTCACTTCTGATTTCCTCTCAGGGCTTTTTGCTTTTATTTTCAGGCTTAATCACTGTTATTATAAAAATATTTGTTGTCTCCACAAAAGTTCCCAAATGATTTTGACTGGGACTTGGGTGCGTTCTGTTATTCATACATATATAATGGACCCAAATGTGCATATTGTTAATTAATTGCCAGTTAAGTACAAAACTGATTTATTCCAAATATAAAATATACTGTCATGCTGTGCCACACTTAAAATACTGTTTGAGGAATTTACTCAATCTTTATTTAAATGTGCTAATCCTGGTAAAAATACGAAAATATTTTTGGTAGCTCAACTCAGTGAGTTAATAATTACTCATTTTTGTTTTATTTTTGCTCAATTTAGTATCTAAATTTGGGGCATGAATATAAAATCTTTCCTGAAGTTCTCAGGATCTTCACATTTCCAGATTCAGAAGAGTCCAGACTTATTTCAGCGATTTTCTCTACTCTGAATCTAGAATGAATATCCTGTTTCACTTTCAAGTGTTCAGAAATAGTTTCTTTTTTTAAGATCTTTATCTTGTTTATTTCTAACAGAATGCTTATTTAATCACATGGCATTTACTATGACTTCTAAATAGTGTGTATGATTCTGTTGCAGAGGATATAAGTTTGCAGAGTAGACATTTACTATTAGTCTGGGGCTCTTACAATTTTGTGATATTAAATGTGAGAAAAAAGCTTTTTCTGTACTGAAATCATGTGCATTTATAGCTTAGTTTAGATCCATGTAGTGTAACAAGCAAGCAAATTTGTTTCCAATTTTCCACATAGATAATTTTCAGTCTGATTTTATATTTTTCATAATGTTTTTAATACTTTGTTTTCTATTAACCGAGTTGTATTATTGCCATTTAGAGTGTCGAGCCACGTTAGAGAGAGGAACAGAGGACAGAAAGGAAAAGTAAGAATAAACAACTTATAGCCTTAATAATTCTTAATCAGCTACTCCTTTGATACTTTAAACATGGTGATAATTAATGTGGAAAGCTCTGGGAGCCTCAGTAAGCTCTCCTGATCATCTGAAGAATGCCAGTACTTATTAGGGAAAGTTCATGATTCATACTCAAGGATTAAGCCAAGAGAATCTTGTGACCTAAGCAGCCTGGCTCTCCAGTGGTAAAAATGGGATTTTCTTATCTTACACAAAACAATAATTGAGACAGAAGGGCAGGGATGGAAGCAGACAGTGCACATTTGGTTGAGGGTGAGCAACACTCGGTGTGTGGGGAATCGCTGTCTTGGCACATTGTTGGTTAAACTGCAGAGCATGAAGTGCTCCACAGGGATGAATCAGAGCATTCCTGAGAAACAGTAAAGATGGGAATTGTTACATGAAGTGGGAGGGGGTTTTATGTTCAGTGTCTGAGTTATTCTTAAGAAATTTTTAGTCATTTGTCTGATATTTGGGCAGTGGCTCTTCCCCATCACTTACCCCAAAAACAAGTCGTGTCCCAGCACAGGGGTGGGCAGAGCTCAGGGAATGCTGCAAGGCTTGGAGGGATGGCACGAAACCTCATCCTCTTTCCAATAATAGACATTGACTTGACAGACTCAGCCAGCTTCAATCTCCACAACTGAGTTAATAATTAAACATTCGATTTGTACGTTTGGAATCTTGAAAAGAAGACCTTTGAGATGTGAACAATAAAGGCTGTGCTGTGTAAGGGGGCACTGAACCAGCTCCCTGGCACAGCCACACCAACTCATGCTAATCCTTCTGCAGAGCTTATTGACATAGATAATCTTGGTTATATTTAGATGCCTTCACACCTCTGTCCTTCTCTCTCTTCCTTCTTTTAGTGCTCTATCTTACTGTATTTCACAACTTTGAGGGGAAAATTAAAATACAAAAGCTGTAGCCATCATTGCTTTTGAATTGGAATCTGTATTAACGAGCATGAGAGGAGTAAAAAACTACTGGTTTGGTGTAGCTCCTGTCTTTTCCTGTAGCTTCCATTTCCTTCTAAGAATGGATGAACACCAGAAGGCAAAAATGTAACCATTGTATATAACCAATGATCCTGATGGCTTCTACAAAAGCCATGCCATCAAACTCCTCAGCCTTCACAGAGCAGAAATCCCTGGCAGGCACTGAGGGACATCAGTGGGAACTGCACAGGTGAGGTCCCAGCAAACCCCTCTCTGTGCCACCTTTGGCATGGCACAGATCAGTTCTGAGGAAGGAGGGACAGACTCATTCCAACAACAGCAGGGGATGGGTTGAATTCTCCAGAGAAAATCATACATTTGAAGCGTTTTGCAAAGAGATGTTCTTTTGCAAAAAATTCCCATGTTGCACTCCTGTGCTCAGTTGCAAAATCTCATGTTTATTCATCCTTTCCTTTGCCTTCCTGGTGAGCTGCAGTTGAAATAAAACAAGTTATACAATGAAAAAGTATAATTCATAGCAGCACGTACAGTACATCCGATTACTGCTATAAATTATATCTTTGCTATCATTAGTAAAGATGCCTCATTTATTAGCATTTATTCCTGTAATCAGTGTATGTAAGAGAGGGGGTATCTGCCCCATGGGAAAATGGGCCCTGGAACATTTGTGAGGATTATTTAGTCTTTGAAAAATCTACAGTTTGGAAAAATATTTGATGTTTTATTCTCATCTCAAAGTGTGAATATCTAAAACTCATATACATAATGCTAACATTTGTATGGACATGAATTACCTCAGTTTTCAGCACAGCTTTGAATAACAGAATAGAGGATTTTACCCATAAGAAAAGCAATGAGCAAAACAAGAATTCTGACAAAATTTAGGTATTTTAATTTTCCCATAAACATTGTAAAACAATAGCAAAATACATTTATTTTCTGCTGAGGAAAAAGGAATGAAACCCCCTCAGTTCTCCACGGCATCGTGTCCAGGCAGCCCAGTTCCTCTGGAGTTCCATCCACTGAATCCTGTTCTGTGCAGAGCACAGATCCACAGTTGGCACAGGGAAGAATAATACATTTATACATCATAAATAAAAACTACTTCTACAATGTTATGTAGACTCAGGATTTAGATTTTGGAGCCAAAGCCACCTCTGTATTTATGGCAAGACTTTGGCTCTGTGTAGGGAATACCACCCATGGGTATGGAAATCAATGAACATGGGCTTACAAATGAGGAATAATGCCAGGTAATATTAAACTATTTTAATATTAGATGTCAAGAACAGAATTCTAAAAAATAATCACAATATTCTGTCACCTGAAACAGGCAAACTGCTGACTTGGCTTTATGTAAAGTACCATTTAAATTCCTGCTGTGCCCTGGGCTGTGTGTGCTCTGACACGAGAGTTCTCTCAGTAGAAGATCGACCAAAAGCCACACTCTGGAATATTGACAAGAGCTCTATAAAAACACCATAAAAGTCAAGTTTATGACTTTCTATTTAGCTTCAAAGAGAAATTAAGTTTATCAATGGTGAAGTCCCACAAGCAAGTAAAATTGGGTTTTTTTCCAAAAATAAAGTAAAATGAAGGCATAATGTAATATTTAAGAATATTTACATATCCAAAAATACATAAATGTAATACTTTATTTTAACATTTGGGTTCAATACTCAGGATTTAATATCAGAAGATGTGAGGTGTAACATATGTTACTGTAACAGACCCACGTGTGTTTCCAATTATCTGCACACAGTCAGCACAAACCATATTTTCAAATAATAGATTATTTTACTCCTGATTTTGCACGCCTCAGTTTTGAAATGTATTTTCAAATATTTTGAACATTCCCAGCTCCCTGATGAGAGCTGCAACTGCCCCAGGAGCAGAGTCTTCTTACACTTCAGGGGAAAAGAGAGTAAAGGCTTCAGAGTGACTGGGGGAGAGGCAAGAGAGAAGTACAGTGCAAGATGATTTTGGCCAAATGTTTCTTTTACAAACATAATATTCTTCAGAATAATTTGTAAGTAGAACTTGAAATCCATTGGTATAAATCCCTAAAAGTTATATATTGGAATAGTTACCTTATTCTATTCTCTGCCTCTTTATGAGTGATGCCACTATCCATAACTCAAAATTATAAAGGAAATGGGCTGAACAACTCAGTTTTATAAATACCTAGGAAATAGGGATTATTGTAAAAACAATGCTGCGTTTTGCTGAGTTTTAACTTGCAGCATTTATTTTGATGACCTTTAAAAATTTCATGTAAGTAACTGAAACTCAGTCTTTATCAACACTTCAGGAATGTGGTGAATGGACTCTGTAATTCCACCAGTGCCCTCAAATTCCACAAACAGAGGGTTCCAGAGTGCCCTGCAGCAAACCTGTGTCACAGAACAGCTGTTTGCTGAATCCTCTCTGAGTGTGAGTAACTTGGGCTCTGGTGTCAGCACAAGAGGTTTCTTTGAGCATCTCACTGTAATGTGTCTCAATTAGGAGATAACCTGTTTTTCCCAACCATGAGCCATTATAAAATATCGACCTAATCCAGGTTTACAAAGCTGTGTCATAGAGGCTGAAATGTATTTTTTCAGCTCCACCAAACTTCACTCCTGACTAGATCAAACCTTACCACGAACAGAGCAGAGAGCAGAAACAATAACACCACCTCCATAAGTATTTCACTAAAAGCTGACATAGATATAACAATGCTAATTAAAATCATATGGTTACTTAAAAGGTATTTTCAGAGTATAAATATTTTTCACAGTGGAATTACTGTGAAGTCTCTCAGAAAATTGTTATAATGCTGATTTTCTTTTAAAAATTAGAGAGATTTCTACAGTATTTATATACTCCTAGACATGATTAATGGTGTCAGTGCTGTCTTTTTTATTAGCATGTCTTTCCTACGGTATTTATGGCATTAGAGGATTAATAGTATTGGCTGCAGTCAAATCTAGTGCAGAGAGCGCCATGAAGGCTTGTCCTGTGTATTTTAACCTGACTGTTGCATTTAGGACAGACTCAGTCTAACAGAGTTTGCCTTCCAGGCTGAAGCCTCTGAAAAGGTGGGTGATGGCACTGACTGTATTTTGTCTGGTGTTGGTGCTGGTGGGGATGGAAAAGACCCTCCTTCACTGAGCAGGTACTTCCCACATAGACCTTTGACAGACAAAAGGAAAGACTTCTCCAGTAAATCCTCCAAAGACTTCCTGTTCTGATTTATCCGTGGTGTACAGACTCGTTGAATTCTGATGGAATTGTGTGTGTGTGTAAATGTTTGTTTTGGTGCATAAGTGGTTATCACAATTTATTCAAGCCAGTGAAGATTTTGCCAGACTTCAAACCGAGTATTAAAAGATCTTTTTAATGCCAAACAGTAGCAGACTAAAGCCAAGTTGTTTTCTGTCACTAGCCATTAGTGATTCCTGTAGGTCACTGTTTAAGGTGCCTGGACTGAAAATGTGCTTTTTACATTATTTATTATAGTCAAGCAGTCACTTTAAGGATAAACCTTATGCCACAGGTGAAAATCCAGGCTAGAGCTGGGAGTAAGAGTTAGACTATTAATGGGCACATAGGAAGAGGGTAAATATTCAGTGAAAATATTACTTTGTATAACTGAAACACCGAATAAAGTATTTGTTGTGCACAGCGTGAAATAAGACAAAACTTGTGAATGTAAGTTTTAAGGAGAAAATGTCATTTTCCTGGAAGACTTCTGAATTATGCCAGTGATTTCATAGTGTGCTGCAGCTCAAAGCAAGTACCTGAAAGGTGCTTCTGGGACAGCACAACACACCACCTCTTTATTTGGCCCAAATAGTGAAATAATGTAACAATAATTTTCCAGTTATCATGCAAAATGCTTTTTTATGACAATGTCAGCAGTGCATTCCCAGCCTCCTTTTTGCCTCCTGTCCCAGCCCAGGCCCTTCCCTGGTGTGTGAGGGGACACACAGATGTGCAGACCCACAGACACAGCTGTGTGAGCCTCCCCTGGCCTGAACGTCCTCGCCAGATGCAGCTCTGGGGGCAGCCAAGCAGCTGTTTAATGAGGAATGAACCAAATGGCTTATGGTTGATTTGTTGTGCCCTCTCCTCCTAAACCAACAGGAATATTCCAGAGGAATGAGTACAAAGAAATTGCCAGTAGTAATATCTAGAAGGTCATCATCCTTATTTATTCAGTGTGTTAATCCAGCTCTCAGAGCCTGTTCCAGAGAGACTCTCCCCTGGGACAGGCACCAGCCATTTTTATCGAGCAGCATTTACAGTCTCCAGTGTTTAATCCCTCTGCATTTAATGAGAGAGGGAACTGCCCTGTTCAGCACAGTTGTACCATTTGGGATTGGCGTTTTATGAATATAGCAGAAACTTTTCATTTTGGTCAATAATTTGGCATGTAAATGTGAGCGTGGATAATTCCTTAATTTCCGTCCTAGTTTCTCACACTTTGGACTTACTAATGCTCCAGATTCCACATGAATTGTGGCCAAAGTCTCTCGAGTTTCACGTTATTACCTGTCACTGGTACATTTGCTGTGTTGAAATGAAACCAAAATCAGCTCAGGCATATTGAATGTGTTAAAGGGAATTCTGTCTGGGGTTCCAGTTGATTTAAAAGCAAAACACATTCAAATCAAGACTCTTTCCCATAGATGGAGATTTAGTTTTGGGCAATTCACACTGACCTATGTAACACTCAGAATTTATAAAAGTGATTTTTAGGGTTAAATACAGAAACAGGGACTCAGAATACTAAGTGTTCTGTCAAAAGAACGTTTTGCTGTGTTGCATTAGAAACAAAATGGTCTCTTACAGATGTATTTGTTTGAAGATATGCTAAACTTATGGCTGTGCAGATCAGTTTCTGATTTCAAAAGGGGTCTGTGCCTTGTAGAGATGTCAGGTAATAGAGGTGCCTATTTCTGCAGTCTTTGATTTTCAGTAGGGCTTCTCTAAATAAGGACATTCAATAGTTTCATTATAACCTTACACTGCAGGGGTTTTTACAGACAGTGTTTAATGTACAGTCTTGAACTCTACCAAGTTTTATCAATATGATGATAATGACATAAAGACATTACTGCCAGTAATTTTAAGTAGACAATTACTGAGTAAAACTGTTTTATCATTTAGACTTTAACTTTGATCATGTTATTTCTTTGTGAGTCAAATGTCTAGTTGCTTTATTTTTATGTGATATTAGCCCTGTCTAGTACAATTTAGAATTGTTTTTATAGATGGGAATTATTTCTGCATGAGAAATGCATGACTTTTTTCTATTTTCATGCTTAATTTTATTCTGTCATTTAGAGTATCTGTAGGTTGCCTGAATAGACTTTATGAAGTGGTGTCATAAAGCAGCTGCAATCAGACAATATTAGGGTAGTCCTCTTTTCAGTATTTCTTCTGATCTTGTATGTAAGAAAAATAATGTGCTGGCTTTTATTTCTTAATCCTCTAAGGAACATAGTGAATTTCAGGATAATTAATCCCTCCTTTGGGTGTCTAAAAATTTAGGTCCCACGATGAACAGGATGACTGAGGAGTACCCTGTTATCAGTGAAGAGAAATGGGGGCTGTCAAAGGGTTTTTCATCCTCTCTCAGGATAAGCATCGAGGGTAGTGAAGGCTCAAAGAGGAATTTGCTGAGTATCGAAAGATTCTACTCTGAATCTGGATTTGTTCTACTAAACCAGACCATCATCTAAAGGGGGGTTATGCTGTTAAGTCACCCTACAGCCAGTAAAAGGTGGAATTTATAGAACAGGGTGTTTCCTTCACATCTGCTAAAGCAAAGCATACGTGTGTGTATAAATACCATTTATAAATAGGTAATGGTTACGTCTTGCTCCTTAAATGATCGTTTATTGCAGTGAGGCAGAGCCAGGCACAATATATTTATTACCTGTAGTCTGAAATTATTTTAATCACTCAAATTCAGCTAAGAACAACCAATATGGCTGTAAAACTGAAAACAAGGTAGAAATAGATATGGCACCTATAGGAGTACAGATAATGTACTTCCCATATTATCAGAAATTGCTTAATAAAGATTTATTAAATTTGTAAAATTTTTTACTTCAGTAAGAATTAAATTAGTCATGCTCTGTAGGAATTCTTTCTAATACTCTGCTCAGTTTCTACTTTTCTGTAAATAACTTATTCAGCTCTGTAGTACTTTTTTTCCATAGAGGAGGACGATATTCTTTCGATTCCATTCATCTTTACATTCCATTTGCTGCTTTACTGAGATTAACAAAACGTTCCAAGTATTTTAACAGGAAAGTAATACATTCACAAAACTTCTCATTAAACTCTTTATCTTCAAGTTACCAAAAGACTGCACTTTTAATGATTAAAACTGCACACTGAAGCAGCACATACTTAGAGAATTATTCTGATAGCACTTTTGTTGCATAGATTTTGGAAGGTCCCTTTCTTTGCTACCACATTCTTGTGTCCTGGAGCTCTTTTACTACAGCAATAAGGACTGAATTCTTACTCAGGGATATGATATGTGGCTATCAATGCCTAACTAACACATCTCTTCTGTTACTAAAACAATTCCAATATGGAAAAGTTCAGTTTTAAACATAGAAGATCAAATTATATTTGGGTTTGTATTGTATTGAGGCAAGTAAGGCCACAACTATAACTAAATAGCACCTTTCCAACAAAGGTTTATTGCTTGGCAAGATTTATCTCTGTGTCATGAAAATTTGTGAGGATTCTTAATCCATACTATGTACTTTTTAAAAATTCAGAAGGGAACTGTCTGTAATTCCTGAGCAGTACGAGATGCAAAGAGCAGAGTGCTGGAGCAGAGATGAACACGGGGGCTCACTGAGGTGAATTCCTGGTCCCCACGTCTGGGCATTGCTTCAGAACAGCTTCTCCACCTCCACATAGACAATTCCATAGAAAACACTGTGAGATGAGGTGTTTCAGAGTCAGGGTGTGCTCCCAGTATGCATCCTCCAAAAAACCCCAGTCCTGCTGGCCGGTTGTTTTGATTGAAGGGTCCTGGCAGTGCCTTTGTTGGTCACTATGGCAGTGACATGTGAGTGGGAGAGAGGTGACTTCTCACAGGTGTGTCACACACTCAGGCCTGAATTTGGATCTAGTCTCAAGCTCCTGTTAACTGAATTGTGCAGTCAGGCCTGTGATGCTGCAGTTCCTAATCCCCTTCAGGTTATCACTGTATTGACTACACACAAGTCAGGTTTACTGCTGTGGGAGACACACACACATTGCAAAGGAATCAGCTGTTAGAACAGCACGGATATTCTCTGTGCCCAAAGAAGGCTGGATATTCTCAGAGAACTTAGACATTAAGAACTGCACTTCTTAATTTTTGTTATCCTCCATGCTCTTCATTTCCCCATGAATTTGTGAGGAGTTATGAATGCACACCATTGTGTGCTTCTGTGTGCATGTGCTTTCTTTTGCTTCCCAATGCTTTGTGTCTCAAACACTGAGTTTCTGAAAAGTTTTATAAAGTGCTGGGGGGAAGGTGTGTGAAAAGTGACAAGAATCTGAAGTCAACATTTGAAATGTTCATCCATTGCAAAGAAAATAATTTTCATGGTAATTATGCAAATACATGGATCATTAGGAATCATTGGGCACTAAATACAACTTGCAGTGTTCAATACCACACATCTTGCAATATCCAAGGCAAGGCCCTGTGCTATGAAATTTTGCAAATTCTGATGTGATGTAACTTGGCATTATGCAAATCCCTACTGGTATTTTGCTGTTGCTTTATGTCTTTTCTGTTAGTGTGAAAGAACACAAAAAACAAAAGGAAAAGCTGGCTGTAGAAGAAGAATTATGCATTTGACTGCATATAAATTAATTCATGAAAACAATGTTTATATGTATTTATACATTTACAGATAAAATAGCTCTGGTTTTTAGTTCATTCGTGCATTTAATTTAATAATTTTAAAATATGCAGATGGAATAGTAACAGTTACATAATTTCCATTTTGCCAACAGGTTTCTTGCAAGAGTGCTCTGAAAAACACGGAGTCATTTCAGTCACAGGGTGGTTGTTCTCCCCCTCACCACAAATCTTGGTCACCAGTGGAGATCCCAAGCTCACTGTTACTGCTTGAACTGGTGGGTATTGTA
Source organism: Sakesphorus luctuosus (assembly GCA_013396695.1). Lineage (NCBI taxonomy): Eukaryota > Metazoa > Chordata > Aves > Passeriformes > Thamnophilidae > Sakesphorus > Sakesphorus luctuosus. The sequence continues at coordinate 1,754,770 of VWZD01006844.1, forward strand.
CAAACAGACGTGTGATGCTCCTGTGGGCAGCCAGTCAGCTGAGCTGGGACATTTCTGCTTTGCTTTTGCGTTCTCACAGGTTACTGTTTTTGTCATAGGCCTACATGAATTCCCTTGATCCAGAGCTAAAAAGCCAGTGGAGTGATGATCCATCAGTATCCTGCTTTCTTCATGCCCCAGTCAAGGTACAGCAGCTTCATAATGTCTTACCTGCTGATTGTCACAATATGGATTATAAAAAGCCAGATTACCTGCTGGTTATCACAATGCAGAGGTCTGCTGCCATTAAATACCAGACACTTCGGAGCAATTTCTTTGCACTGCAAGGAGCTTTGGACCTCACACAAGACTAAACAGACCTGTACACCTTATAGGCCATGTCACCACACTGCTCACATCCTGAATCTTCTAGAGCTGCTGTTACCCAGCTGCTTCACAGTGCAACTGCTCCTGAATCCAGAGACCTCCAATGTCAGGCCAAGCCCACACCTGAATTTACGTGGACATGTCAGTGTCTGGTCTGTTGCTTAAATTTTAATATTTTAGATTTGAGAATCAGAAGAAACCAGGATAAGCAATTAAATATTGAATTGAATACATAACTGATCGAAAAATAATTCATTAAATTAGTGAACTTATTTACTTAATTAATTGAAAATATCTAGCATGCCAATAGCAATACTTCTGTGCTATTAGTCTGAGAGCAGTTAAATTAAAAAATAATAACCCCTAGTTGGCTAATCTTAATATGGTGAATAAATACGCTACCAAGAAAACTGTGTTTTCAAGGCAGTCAAGCATCTGCACCCAGCCAGTTCCTATCTTGCAGCAGAATGTTGTTTGGTGTCTGAGAACACAGAGGGAGAAAAGCCCTTGCTCTTTCTCCTTCCAAACAGACAGGAGTGTGTTTACTTTCACCAAATACCCACATATGTGTGTGACTCTCTCATGAGCATTCAGTTGCTGTAAAACTTTTTTCTTCCTTTCCATAAACATCCTGCACATGCACCTCCTGTGTGTGCCCTCAATAAAGGAGGAAGGAAGTCCTGAAAGGCTGTCTGTGTATTCAGTTGGGAGCTCCCACTGGGAAGCCAAGGCAAAGGACACAATTCTTATACAAATGGGCAAAGGTATCTGCATTCCACAGCACCAAGCAACCATCAAATCCAGAAGAAATTCCTAGTCCTCCTCCTTGCCCTGCTTCGGGCATCTGGGAATCATTGAAGTCTTGCAAATAACTGAAAATATTAGCTCTCTGGTCACTGATCACATCTTCCTTAAGTATATATTTCATCTACCCATCATAATTTTCTTGTCATTTTACCCCATATTGTGAGACAGGATATTAAAATAAGTTCTTATTTCTTTGACGGAGTGTAACAACATTTTCCAGACAAAATGTTTCTCAATTTTCTCCTAAGTGTATTATTGTTATTTCTCCAGAGCCATAAAAATTGGCATACCACAAATATCAACGGTGCTTAAAGGCCTGTCCTAGTGGGGGAAAGAGACTCTGAAATAGTGGGGTTACTTTTGCAAGAAAAGGCAAAAAAATGAAAACTTTTCTAAAGTAATTGTTCAATAAAATAAATGATACAGAAAAGTCATTACAGTGTAGGATATAAGTCTCTTCCTGCAGCCTAGGAAAGCCTTTTTCCTTGTGTTTTTATCATCTGTGATTAATATACCCACATCCAGGTTTTGCCAGTAAACCCTGGTACTCCATCAGTGCCTTATCTCTTTGTTTCTCCCTGTTTATATTAAGAGCATACCCTTACAAAAAGGAAACTAAACGTGACATTTGGGATGTATGGCAGGATTTTTAATATTTACTTTGGCAGATCTAAGTACAAATACAGATTTGGTGACAATATCATGAGTCAAACAGTATCAATATGTTGTAAGGCACACAGGCCAACAGCAGAAAAATAATCAGGCAAATAATCAGGCAAGAATTTAATCAGGCAAGTGCAGGAGGTGTGCAGGATAGCACCTTATTTTGTACCATACCTAAATACACCATATTTAGTTTTCAATAACTACAACAGGTAAAAACATGGAAATAAGATCCCAACATCTCCAGTTAATGTGAAAAGACCCAGAGCAGAAAATGCTTATTTTTAATGTAACTAAGCCACTAAACCAAAGCCTGCCTGTTGTGCCATGACTTTAACAAAGTTGCTTATCAGTGTAGAATTTCACTTGCTGTATCTATACCACCTGCAAATACAGAACCACAACACAGAGGTGCAGGGGGTACAAAGGAGGGAGATAAACTGAGGAATTCACAACAAACAGAAAGAATGATTGTCTAAAGCAGTCAAAGCTCCAGTAACTAAAAACAGAAAACCTTTTTCCAGCAGAATCGTTTTGGGTATTGACCAGTTATTTTTCTCTTTTCAGCAGCACATCAAAACTTCCCACCACTTTCTATATGGTTCAAATGAACTAATAAACTCCTGATACAAGTCTTGGTGCTGCTTATCAGCTTGTCATGCGTGGCAGTGTTTGGTAACTTGCAACTAGAACAGGGTTATCTTTTTGCTGCACTCAAGGCAAGCAGCAGAATTCAAAGTTCCTGTAGGAAGAGCTGGCAAGTGGCCTGATCTGGAGACTTTGGTTTACTATTGTATTGTTTGTTCCCAAGCCTTTTCTCAGCCCTAATTTTTCTATATTCTAAGATTGGTAATAATTATCTACAGACTAAAAAATGTTCCAAAATACTGTCTAGCACCTTAAAATTACTATTTGTTCTTTCCAACCTTTTAACACCTGAATGTTAAACACAGATCAGGAGTGGGAGATGCTGAATCACAGAAGACAAACAAAATCCCTACCTCCCAAATATGTTCAAAACTCCATGTTCCTGCTGCAACACTGCTGTGTTCTGGTGCATTAGCACAAAACACTAAGTGTTTTTAAGTGTTCTGTATGTAGATTGGGAAAATATATTTTTCTGTTCTCTGGGAAAATGTGAGAATATATCCTTGGAATATATAATAATGTTAATACCACCCAATATTATGCTTCATTAGAAATGATTTTGTTTGGGGGTGTTTTTGCACTAAGATAAACTTGCTCTTCCAGGTACTGTAATACACTCTGCAGATTTGCTGTTCACGAGCACTGCTCTGCTGGTGTGAATTCCTGGTGAATCAGTTCAAACGGTGCCATCAAAGCTTGTCTGGTTTGTCTGCCAACCACAGTGCAGGTGGTTTGTCAATCCCAGCATTAACAACGACAGAGGAGATTCCTTAGGGAGTCAGGTGGGATGAAACTCCTGATGCCGTTGCTGTCCTGTGTGGGTGACACCTGTGAAAAAGTCAGCCAGCCCAGGGGACAGCAGTGCCAGCAGTGAGGGGTGCTGTGCTGGCAGAGCTGGTGCAGCACAGGGGACAGAGGCACAGCATGGCCCAGCCCCTGCTGTGCTGTGGCACTTGGCATGGGAGTGGTGTGGCACTGGGAGCACTATCACACCTGGCACGGGAGCACTGTGGCACTGGGAGCACTGTCACACCTGGCACAGGAATTCTGTGACACCTGGCACAGGACAGGAGTGCTGTGGCACTGGGAGCGCTGTGACACCTGGTACAGTAGTGCTGTGCCCGCCTGAGGAGCACACCCTGAGCCTGGAGCTGGGGAAGTTGGCACAGGTTTCTCCCTGCCCCTGTGGGTGTTTGTGGTAGGTGTGTTATCAGGGCATGGCAGCTCTGCCTCCCTGGCAGGAGGAGCCACCTCTGCTTTTGGGTGGGCTTTTCTGACTTCTTGGAACTTGCTGTTTGTTAATCGGGTAATCTGGAGAGGAGGAGATAGGAGTGGAGCTGGTCCAGAAAGATACCGTGGTTTAGGGCAGAGCTGGGTGTCCCAGATTAAAATGCATCCTGTGAGGTGGTGGCTGTGCTGCTCCCTCTGCCAGGTGGAGTGTGGGCAGCACCTCATCTGCCTTGAGTTCTGCTCAGGCATTTTGCACCTGAGCAAACCAGGGCCAGGCCCTGAACCCAGAGCCTCTCAATGCCACACACCTCTGCTGCTGCTCAGACTGGAACCAGAACTCTGTAATTTTCCTTTCAGATATGTTATAAGAAGGGGTTTGTTTCCTTTCTGGTTTTAGATACACCCAGAGTTTTAAAAGAATAAAATTGTGAAATTGTGGTATAAGTTAGAATAAATTTGTAATATAAGATGTTTTTATATGAATTATCAAGGTACTGAATCTAGATTACTTGACTCTGAGCCCAGATTATATCACAAAGTGTATGTTTGATTCAAATACAATCTGGGGATCTTCTGGACTCGCTCAGCTCTCCTTACTGCCAACTGCAGTCATGGGATAACTTTGTTATGGATTAGTTCAGCACTCCAGAAATGACTAGCACAGATTCCCTGGCTTTATACATGAATATCCTATTGCTTCCTCTGTATCAAAATTCACCTGCTGCAATCTAGTTTGATATTTATGATGTTGTCACTACTGAGATCTCCAGAAGCCTCAGACAGCAGTCACAGCAAGGCTGTAGATTCCACTTTTACAGGAATGTACAAAATACAATTTGTCATTGGAAAAGGAAGGAAGATTTTAAAGTGGCTTTTTCTTAAAAATAAACCAAACCAACAATCCCCAGTAGTCAACAAAAAATTTGATTAAGAATTCAGTTTGTCAGTAAATAATTTCTTGGGCAATATCACCTGTTAAGTCCAACTGCTGAATAAGTTAATCATCTCCAAATATTTCAGCTTGTACTTTCATTGCTTAAGTGTAAATTAGGTCATATTATCTATCTTGATGAAAGCCTGATTATGAAATGTGTGATTTCTTTTAATGATCTTTCTTAACTTACAATGATTCCTGGATGCACAGTGGCAAGTCTTCCCCCAGCTCTACTGAGATTATATCAACACTGTGCTTCATAACTCACATTTGCACTTGCTGAAAATATAACCATAAAGATCCACTTTGGTCAGAATCTTGGCACTGGTGATTTAAATATGGGAATAAAATTGTTTGCATACATTCAAAAGTTAAGGAAAATAAAACAAAACCATTTACACTTCTTTAACCAGCCACCAATTGCAACAAATTAATTCTAAATAACATTTAAATAGTGCACATACAGTTGAGACAATGTTCAAAACTTGAGATAATAATGGGTTTATTCAGTACATAAATGAGATTGGTTTCTCTCAGCCTATTTAATAACTGCATGTATTTTCTGCTATTTTTGTTTATCTGTTGGGAGAGTGTTGGTAATCACAAGAATTTTATATATAATAAAAACCTAAAATGCTGTTAATGCTCTTCCATTTTGTAACAGAATCAAAGTATTCTCGTATTACTCATTTCTTGGCACATAAAAAATATATAATATCTTTTCCACTGTGGAAATTCTACTTGAAAAATATTACCTACTTGCTACTGTTCTTTTAGAGCAGTTTGTCAGTTCATGTCTCTTGGTCCTATAATTAAAAGAAATCAACCCCCCTAAGAAGACACTAATAAAAATCTTTGATTTGCTCATATTTTAAAAACAATCAGAGAAAAAAATGATCTTTTACAAAATGTTTCATACTCAAAGCTACTCCCAAAGTGCTTTTAGTCTCAGTGGACATTTTTACAGATGAGTTTTGCAGTCCTTCCTCTGGGGCTGTATCAGATCCAGAGGTTTTTGTGACATACCATTTCAACCCAAAACCATTTAAATACTCAAAATAAACAACTTGCAGCAAGCATTTGAATTCAAAAGTTTAGGTACATGTCTCAAACCTTGTGCTTGGCTCTCATTTTCTAATGCTTATTTTTCAGTGATAAAAATGTGTAAAAAAAAAGGCAAGTTGTTTGTCAGGTTATTCCTATTAGATATAACAGGGACTGGAATACAGTTATTTATTTTGATTCTTGTCCTTGAATTTAATCTCAGGATTGATAGGTCTAAGCATATATTTTTCTTTTCGTAGTAGTGTCATATAATAAATATATTTTTACATATTTGCAGAGTACCTGTTCAGAAGGAATCTGACTTCTGCTCCAGCCTGTATGTGTGTGAGTAGATTTGTATGCAAGAATCTGCTGTTGAAGCCTACAAATTGCACAGGCAAGAAATTTTATGAAAGATTACTTGCATTAGGAAAGAAATTAATTCTGATATCCTTGAAAGATTACATGTAAGATAAGATGCTGACACAGGACAAATACAGAATTAGATCAGTTTTAATGCTCAAATCTATCACAGTATTTTTTACATCATACTGTGACTAGCATAGTCCCCAAACGACTTTTAAAAAGTAATTAAAACTCCAGTCTGTTCATATTAGGTCTTCCATATCAAGGTGATACATTTTGTAGCTCTGGGAGAACTGCCCTCACTGATCCTTGACTCTGCAGAACTGCACAGAATATATCCTGTCTCATGCTTTTTATTTTTAATATTTCCAATTAGATGCAGAGTCTTTACCTAGGAGTGTTACTAGGAGATAAAAGTTTGCTGAGCATGCACTTTGGCACATTTAGAAAAAAAACCCACACAAAAATCTTTACTAATATTATTAGTTCAATTAATTTGATACCTTGCAAGTAACTTGTAATTCTGAAGGCTGGATAAGCCTCGAGCCAGCCTGTGTTACACCTTCCACTCATGTCAGAAGGTGCTGGGGATCCCCTTGTGATCACTAGTCCAAATGGAAGCCCTGAAATACTGACATGAACATTTAGAATTAATACCCTGACCACCTTTTTCTCCTGCTCCCTGCCCACACATCCATTGGCAGTGCTGTTGCAGTTGCAGGGCTGTGATGGAAGGCACGTGCCGGGGGGTTGTGCCCTGTGGATACAACTCTGCCCAGCACTGCCCATTCCGTCCTGCTAGAAAGGAATTTTCCTGTTATTGTGGTGTTTGTCTGCACATCAGAAGTGCTGAGTCTCAGTCCTAACAGCAGGTCCACCTTGTGACCTGCAGGGCATGGCTTGAGCGGGAAGGTTTTCCTGCCTGAGGAGTGAGACACACTCCTTTGGCAGAATGAAGAAGAGCATATGCTTGGAGATTAAACTTCGATGTAAAAGGGGTGGGTGCAGCTACCCAGTTAGTTCCTTTCCTCTGCCCCCCAATATTTTGAAGGCTGTTTAAAGATATCAGTAGACACTGTCAGAGGGACAATGTGACCTCAGTTACCTCTTTCAAGCTTGCCCATGAAGCCAGGAGTACATTTAACAAAAGCAGTGACTGTCCCACGCACAGCCACTGAAATAAACGTTACCAGCACTGCACATGTCAAAGCGATGATATGTTGGGCTGAAATACCCAGACACAAACAAACCATGTTTACATGTGTATGTTCTGCCTCCTCCTTCAAGGCTCCAGGGGAACCTGCCCCCCAGCAGGAATACCCTGTGCCTGGGAGATCCCTGGAGATCTCTCACACCCACAGGGACGGGGGCCAAACAGCACTCCCAGGGGCTGTGCCATCCCACCTTCCCCCAAAGCCTCAGCAAGAGGAATGCCCACACAAAGACCTTTAGAGCTGAATAAACATAGAACAGCTGAAAACCCACAATATCTTTTCTAGGTTTAATCATATTTTTATTTTGGGACTGTATGAAAACTTGATTTGAGTATTTTGGTACATTTAATTTAAATGAAAGTACAGGACAGATCTGTGCATTTGACAAATGGCCTGAAGCACGTTTCTAAAATCGAGAAATATTCTAAGCGAGGTCCACCATAGCAGTGATTCAAGTTAGCTTGCAAAAATCTGTCATCTTTTCAGAAACACAGATGCTAAATTCTTAGTTAAAACCAAGTTAATTGTACCAAAAGAATGAAGCTCTCACTCTTAAGCCAAAATATATCCCTCTTCATAATACCACGCAGTTATCAGCATGTCCCTCGGATTTATGACTTATGACATTTGTTTACCAACAGGTGGTTGCAGATCTTGCCACTTATATTTTAAGCAACAGTAAACACAACTAAAAATAAGACAAACAAAATAAAACTCAGTGGTGTTTCTAAAGTGTTTTTAGAGAAAAGCTGTATTTATAAGCCAGGTCTTCGAGTAGTTCTCACCAGGCCCAGCAGCACAGAAGAACACTGCAAGAGCAATAAGGATTTTTAGGGGCATTATGATAGTGCAAAGGAAACACATCTGCCCCCAAAAGTCCCTCATTTTCCCTGCGGTTCAGAGCCGAGCAGGAAGTGGTGAATGCTGTGGAACATCAAGAATGAAACTCTAAAGAAAAGACTTTTACATTAGAACAACTTTCCAGCAATACTTCAGGTTGTCATAATTTTCTGCTGGTGCCCTGCACAGGCAAATTGTAGCATTTCAAACAGCCTCTAACTCATTGCTCTGAATGTGTAAAGTGGTTCTGTCCATTCAACAAAGTGAATTCCGAGGCAGCACTCTTAGAAATGCTGTTGGTATTGGGAAGCAAAAACATTTTGCAGGAAGCCCAGACAATACAGAACAATTTTTCTTCTTTCAGCTCCCCAAAAGCAAAATATAAAACAGAATAATCATCATTAACCATTGGCCTGCATTTCTCATTTTTAAGGATATTTCAGTGGCAGTGAACATTTAGTTTATGGAAGAAAATTACACATAATAAAATCATTTGACATCTTTCATTTTAAAGAATATAAAGGTATTTCCCAACCTTCTGGGCAGTTTTCTATACATACAGAAAGACCAGTCTGAATAAAAATACAAAGAGAAATTCCAATTTAGTAAAGACTCCATATTTATAAATGGCCTTAGTAAAACAGGTGGCACATTTGAAATTTGAGTTATGCCTGTTCAATTGACATGCCCAGTGCAAAGTTACCATTTTAAAATAATCCACACTGAATAGCACCTGGCAGGCATGTTCATCACAGATTCCTGTAGCATAAGGCATAAAATGTATTGGTTAAAAAGCAAGGCTCAATTCCTCATATATGATTTAATATGATGTTCTGCGTAATACATTCGCTCTTTGTTCATGTTAAAATGTAATAAAAAATTAACCCAATTCTTTCCTCAGGTTCCAGAAATTTTAATGTGATCTCACGTGCATTTTTTATGGATGAATCCAGTGGAGACAGTGCTGAGTGACAGCAGCACCGGGCACTCCTGGCAGAGGTGTGTGCTGTGTGTGACTGGGAAGGGGCCCTGGATTGCCACAGAGCAGGAACACAAACAGCAGCAGCAACAAAGCAAAATTCTACATTTTGCTGACCTTAACAGACATTAAAATGTAGCAATCATAACAAATAGAAATGCCCCTTCAGTACAATTACTGCAATCACTTATTTTTCTGGGCACAAAGGGGGGCAATCCTGAAACATCCTGAATGGATTTTCCTCCCATTTTGCTACAACCCTTTATATGTGGCTTGTAGATGAGAGAACACATTTTGCCTTTTTTTTTGTGTGTGTGTGTCTGTTTTGTTTTAATTCTTATCCTGACCTGCAAACAAAAGAAAAGCTTTACTTAAAAAAAATTAGTGTCTAGAAACTGTTTTATATTTATTCCCATAGAAAGGGCATGATTTCAGTAAAAGGATTTGGTCTGTCTGACTGATACATGAAAGAGCAAAAGTGCATCAATACTTTACACTGGTGAATTTCAGTCTCCCTCATTATCAGCTAAATTAAAATATTACAGCAGTATTAGCTGAAAAGATCAAAATAGTTTAGTTTAAAGTTTTTTATGTGCATCCACAATGTAAGCAATCAGGAAATCAGACAGAGCTGATGCATCAGTTTTAAGATTTCTTTTGAGCTCAGCTAGGAGCAAGTATGCTCCAAATAGGAAAAGGAGAGAAACTCTGGAGCCTGGATGCAGAGAATTGTGATTCCAGTGTAAAAAATAAAACATTGGTAATTGAAGAGCTTTATATGCAACAGGGAGTGTGAGACCAGGACTGACCTTCTGAAACCAACTGCTCCCATAGTGCTGTTGGCTAACCCACAGTCACCTCAGGGATACATTACTCCTGTTTCTATTACCTTTAATTTCTCTGTGGATGTTGTAGAAAGGTCCTGAAAAAAAATCCACAAGAGGATTAAGGCCTATCCATCCACACATCCCCTACAGAAACCTTGTGAGCAGGAGTTATTTGGGCATTTTGACAACAGGTAAAAAACTCTGATTCTTTGTTTCTTTTTTGCATGTTTATACCCTTTACCAAATTCCCTACAGATCTGCCCTGTTGGACTGGGAAAAGCAGATGACATTGCAGGAGGACACCAGTGCATTTATTAACTGATGTGTGCTGTGAACTGGGCAAAGGATGCTTGAAATTCATTCACTTCACCAGGAGCTGCACAGTCTCAAGCCACACAGTCTGAGGTGCGTTGTGGGTTTTGCCTTTCATGCAACACAACCACTTTTCTACAACTTCTTCCACTACAGCTGCAGCTTCCAGGTGATAGCAGTGTTTTTCCACTAGTATTTTTAAGCCATTAAAAAAATCAAATTTTTTTGCTTCAGAATCTGTTAAATATTATTTTTAAGGCAAATAAAAAATGATGCTTTGAATGATGCCTTTAAAAATGATGCCTGAATACAGTGGTGTGTGTACACATTGATCTTCCTTGTGGTGTGAGGTGCAGGTTTTCCACAGGCAGGCAGTGCTGGTGGGTCCCAGGGAGAGGAGTTTAACAGTTTAACAGGCACAGTTTAACACTCAGCCCTTGGGTGTCTCTGTTCTTGCCCTGGAAAAACTCTGGACAGCTTCCTAGGAAGGGATGACTGATTTTGTAGCCTTTACTAAGGCAGAAATTTTCCTTGTTCCAGGTCATCAGTTTCCAAACTCGGGGTCGTTACCTCTCTCTCTTCTTTCTATGGCTGGATCAGAGGGGAGTCACAAACTTTTCTGTTGCAACGTGAGGTCAGGAGATGTCAAAGGTTGGGGCTCTGCTTCAGAACATGCAGGCCACAGACCAATCCCCAGCCACGCCACTGCATTCTGGGGAGATCCTCATCTTTTCACTGCTTTCAATAAAATTTCAAAAGTAAACAGATTAGGCCATCTGATAATCCTCTGCTGATTCAGGGTGATTGTAAGCTGGGGTTTTTTTAAAGGTTTGCTTGAAAATGCAGAAAAGTCATTCTAAAAATGTAGTTTTATTTTAAAAAGATAGCTTGCAGGACTTTCAATTTTATAAATTATAAATACAATAAATAATTGGGGTTGATATTCCTAAATATTATTTTTTCAATAATTCATGACATTCTTTATATCAAGAAAAAATTAATTTTTATTACAAACATGCCATCTACTTTTTATCTTCTGTAAATTTCTTTTTTTTTTCATAACAAATAGCAAGATAGTGTGATCCCAGGTATTTAATTATTAATGCTCTGGATACACAGTGCACTTCAGGAGCCTCAGCTCCGAGGCCATCACCCCAACTGCACGCAAACCTGGGGGGAAAAGCAGTCAAAAGGGATCAATTTTTTATACCACAGATGTTTAGGGCATCTCTCATTGTTTTGTCTCATCATCATTCATTTAAGTAGCACACAGAAAACCAACATACTTTTAAAGTTTAAAATATATGCATGATATCCATGGTAGTAGCAAATGGTCTGTTTTGCTGCACCGCAGAGACAAACCTGAGCTCTTTCTCTGAGCTTACTGATGGAAAAAAATGTGAATAAAAATGTTCCATGGGGAAGGCCTACAGAAGTGTCACTTTAACACTGCTCATTAATCATTCAAATAGTGTATTAATTCTATAGCTGGGTTATTGGTGCTAGGAGGAGTGCATGGGAATTTTATATATCATCAATACAGTTTCAGATAGAACCTATTTTTAAAAATAATCTAAAAATAACTGATTAGCAAAGTGTGCTACTTAAAGCACATCTTACTGAAAGCAGCTGGACAAAACAACATGTTTTAATTTAAGAGCTTTAAAGTAACAGTTGGTAAGAAGCAAGTGCTGTATTTCAACAGAGCAGAGCTGATCTTTGCTGCTGTTTGGATATGTAGGTTTGTTTCTCTTTTCCCTTAAAGCAAGATCCTCACATTGATCCACTTTCTAATCTCTGATTCTCTGCTCTTTCATTCTCAGAATCCCAGTGAAGAGACCAGAGGAGTTAAACCAGTCCAGATCTGACAAGTTGTAGGACTGGACAGGTCTTGAATATATTCACAAACAAAGTACTATAATTCAAAAATAAATATTCCTACAGTTAAGTTTGTAGCTTAATTGGCTCATGAAAGTTTAACCTTTCATAAGCACTGCCTTTGAACAGCATTATTTCATGCAAAACTGTAGCTAAAAGGCATCTCAGCAGCACAATTCTGACCTAAGCTCCTCCAAATCAGATTTTGGTCTTATACAACTGAGGAATTTGTTGCATGGAGGTTTGGATATGTCCTGTTTCACTTGTGTAGAGATTGTATTGCTATAAAATGTAAAATGTCAGAATTCTATAGAACAATCTTGGTAATTCATCCTGATATCCATTTCCATAAATGTACAGATCCTGCATATAGTCACATAAAACAACTCTGCTTTAACACTGTATCACTGGGGAACTGCAGCTGAATTTCCAGGCCTTTTGAAATACTCAAATTGGTTCAGTCTGAGTAGGTCAGCACTTAAAATTAATCTGACTGCAACGACAATGTGAATGTCTGGATGTTTAATGTGTAACTTTAGGAGCTGATCAGGTGGCACAAAGTGTCAGAACTATGACAGACACCTTTACCCCAACTGTGGGGATGCTCCTGTGTGTATTTGGTGTGCATTTGCTCTATACATGAGCCATTGTAGACATGACACTGTGTGAGTGTCACGTGTTTCATTCAGTGTTAATCTGTGCAGGACATTTGGAACCACAGGAAATTCACTGTATCTACTGTCACTTTCAACACTTACTACAATCCCACGAGGAAAGTACAGCTATGTAATTTTTAAGCAAAAATAATGCTTAAATTCTTTAGGATATTGATAGCAAAATGTAAATACCATGACCTTAAACACAACTTTACCAAGCTCAGGTTTATGGTGCTTTAAACATTAAAATACATTCTACAACTTTTATCATTATAAAAATTAGTAGTCTTTAAATTGATTCATAGATACAGACTGTACACATGTAGACACTAAAACAGACACACATAAAGAAACAGCTGGTTGAAGAGATACATTAAAACTGAATACTTTGTGGGCAAAAAAAAAACCGAGAAGAGGATTGGCAATACAAACGTTACTGGTGCTTTATGATGTTTTCAAGGTTTAAATTGCCTCTCTTTTCTAGGGACTTCCTTTTCTCCCAATTCACCTGTACTGAGTGACTGCTCTTTGAAAGGTAACCTTTTAAGAGAAAAACACCACCAACAGCTAGAAAACTTTTATGTTTAACTTTAGAAATGATAATATTTTCTATCCACTTTTTATTGCTAAAGACAACACTAAAGTGAGAACACAATTATTTATTTAAAGCGAATAGCAGCGTTGGACTAGCACAGCAGCAGGTTACTACTAAGTTTAATGTCCAGTGTAAGAGCCAGAATGTGCTGTTTTCTTTTGCAGACCAAAGTGACCACCAAAAGCGGGACTTTGTGGGCCAGTTGGATAAAACATAAGCTCATCTCGCCCCCAAAACCCCGACTCTGGAACCACAACCTTCCAAGATTCTATTTGTAAGTAAAGTATCTTTGTAAGATATGCCCAATTAACTGAGTCACTGCATATAGAGTAGGTAATTTTCAGAGTAATTAAAAAGAGAATGCTGCAGCCAAGTCACAATACACACTCCTTCATTTTCTGGGCAGCAGAATTGCTAAGAGATACTATTTGTTTTTATTCATATCTTATGATTTATTTACCAAACAGGTAAGAAGTACCTCCTCTAAGTGTCTATAAAATGACAAGAACGCCCCAGAATAATTGTTATTTATTTGACCCAGCACTCAAACTATTAAGATTTCTTCTCAAAACAGTTAACAAATTGTTTATCTCTTCCACTGTATCAGAATAAAGTTATATAGAGAAATGCTATTATAGAAAAATTATTATTATAAAGTTATTATAGAGAAATGTCTATCAATATTCTAAATTTGTTGTTTGTACGATAAACTAGAAAGTATTTTCACTTTGCTTGAAACAGGTCTTGCCATTAACAATGTTAGTTTTAAGTATTCAGCTGTGTCTACATTTACTGCCCTCACTATGATGTTTCTTAACAACTTCTTTCAAAGATGACAGGAAACATAGAGATTAATGGACAAACGGAACGTATTTTCTTAATCCTTACTTTATAATTTCAACAAAACTTCTAAATAAAATCCAGGTTTAAAAGCATTATAGTTTACACTTGGATGGCTGAAGTAGGTAAATGCTGTCAGTTACTTTAAAAGAAACTAATTACTGTCCTTGGGAAGCCACTGTTACATTCATCCTGCTTTTGATAATCAAAATACAGAGCAGAAAAACGCTGTCCCAGCTGAACTGCTGTATAATGAGCAAATACATCTTGACAGCAAAACACAGAGAAGTTGATGGAAATTCTGGCTAAGTAGAAACGTTTAAATAATTCCTCGTTCTACAGGCCATACATTTTACCCGACTTGTTTATGGCTGCGATGATTTAGGTGGGTTTGCTGGCTCTGATATCACACGAGCTGCTCAGCTCGTACCGACGCGCGCGTTTGTAGCGATTTGTGCGGGGCGAGAGTGGCCGCGGGAGCCCCGCGGAGGCGGCGGGACGGGACGGGACGGGGCGGGCACCGGGCACCGGCGGGGAGCGCAGCCCGCGGGGACCGCACACCTGTGGCTCCCGACGCTGCGGGGCACGGCGGCGACCCGCCCCTTCCCGCGGGGTCCGCCGCGCCCCTCCGCGGCCTGCGGCAGGTGGGCGCGGGGCCGCGCCGGGAGCCGCGCCCGGGGATGCGCGCCCAGGGTGCGCCGGGATGTGCCCGGGATGCGCGGGGATG